>NTMA01000008.1:0-185281 GCA_002917075.1 Hawksworthiomyces lignivorus
CAAAAGTACAGGCGAATTTCTCTTCAGAATTGAATACTGAGTAGCTTTTTTTCTATTCACTATCGACCTCCTTGTTATTTGCATCCTTCCTTGTCCCACACTGCTCTTATACAGCTCCCCGCGTAGGCTCCCACTATAGCTTGTCGTCGCTCATCTTGGACTCAGACACGCGGTCGAGGTTGAACGCGGCGCTGATCAGGGCGAGGTGGCTGAACGCCTGGGGCGTGTTGCCCAGCTGCTCGCCGCTCGGGGAGATCTCTTCGGAGAACATGCTGAGATGGTTGCCGAAGCTCAGCATGTTCTCAAACAGGGTGACGGCCCGCTGCAGGTACCGCGGCTCGTAGACGCTGGCCCGGCACATAGCCTCCACCAGCCAGAACGTGCACATGCTGAAGGCGCCCTCGCGACCACCGACGCCTGTTTTTGGTTGCCTGGCGTTAGCAGCTGGGCGGGAGGATGGTCTGTGTGGAGGGGAGATAGAAGGAGAAGGGGAAGAGTAACCATCTTGAGAGAGCTCTGTATCATAGCGGCTGACAAGGCCGGTGCTCGTGAGGCCGCCCTTGTCAGGGGGGAGCAGGATGCGGTCGAGGGTGCTGAGGAAGCGCGGGTCGCACGGGGAGATGAAAAAGACGAGAGGCGCAATGAGAATAGACGAGTCGAGCGCCGTGTTGTTCTCATAGCTCTGGATGAACGACTTCAACTCGGTGTTGTAGCCTAGCAATTTTTATTAGACAAAAAAAGGCTGAAAAAAGGACGAAAAGGGTTGCACGGCCCCAGAGAATTTGGTACCTTTCTCCATGATGGTTTCGTATAGATAATCGCGAGCCTCCAGCCACTTGTTCCGGTTGGGGCACGGCAGGTTCCTCTTCTCAGACAGCCGGAGGCCGCGGTCAAAAGCCACCCAGAGCATTACCTGGGAGTAAGTAAAGTGTTGCTTGTTGTTGCGGACCTCCCAGATGGACATGTCGGGGTCTGTTGGTCAGCTTGAGCGACATAACGCCATAGATTTCGTGAGAAATGGAGGATGCTAGATGGAGGGTTACCTTTCATAATTGTCAAGGCATAGTCTGGCAGAGTCAGCAGAAAAGAAGATGGACCATTCGCAGAAGAAAAAAAGGACTACCAGTCTTGACAAGAAGCATGGTGCAGACATACCGAGCAGCTGGCGCACGGAGACCCACTGGTCCCAGGTGGCGGGCTTGCCGTACTTGTTGTTGAGGTAGATGGCGTCGAGCAGCTCGCCGTAGATGTCAAACTGCTGGTGGAAGGCGGCGCCGTTGCCGATGCGGACGGGCTTGCTGCCCTTGTAGCCCTCGAGGTGGTCGAGCTCGATCTCGGGGATGTCGGTCTCGCCGCGGATGGTGAACATGATGGGCAGGCCGCCGTCGGGGCTGCGCGACTTGAGGATGCGCTCGCTGATAAACTCCATGTAGGCGTCGGCCTCCTCTTTGAAGCCCATGCGCAGCAGGATGTAGATGGTGAAGCTCGAGTCGCGCACCCACGAGAAGCGGTAGTCCCAGTTGCGCACGCCGCCGACGTCCTCAGGGATCGAGAACGTCGGCGCCGCGATGATGGCCCCCGTCGGCTCGTACGTCAGCAGCTTGAGCACCATGAGGCTGCGCGACACCACCTCGCGCCACTTGCCCTTGAACTTGCTCTTGGCGATCCAGCTCGACCAGAACCGCTGCGTGTCGTGCTGCTGCGCGTCCAGCACGCTCGTCGTGATCGCCGGCGTGATGTGGTTCGGCAGGTCGCTGCGCAGCACCAGCGACACCGCCTGGCCCTCGTGCACCACGATCCGCGCCACCACGCCCTCGCCCAGCATCTGCGGCCGCCGCACTTTTTTGAACACCACCGACGGTCCGCACCGCTTGGTCGGCATCGCCGTGTCCGCGTCGCTGCCGCTCGCCTCCTCGCCCGGGTCCACCGTCACGTCCAGCTGCAGCCGCACGTCGCGGCTGTGAAACGTCACCGTCTTGCTGACGTTGCTGCCCGACTCGCACACCTCCTGCTCGATCGTCGTGACGTGCGGCTCCTTGGCGTAGCCAAACGCCGGGAACAGCTCGATTTCTGCAAGCCCACCAATCGGTTAGCACCTACGCGAAACGTGCACCGCCCCCCCTCCCGCTCTGCCCGCGGGGATCGCGTGCTCTCCCCGCCCCCGCCTCCCCCAAACTCACCCAGCTCCATCTTGCCCCGGATGCACTCGACTCGGCGCACCAGCCACTTCTTGAGCTCCTCCTGCACGGTCCGGACCTCGCGGAGGGCGTTCTGGTTGGGCGCCCGGGCGACCACCGAGGCCACCTTAGGCCGCGGGAAAAAGTCCACCAGGTCGACCACGCCGTCCTCGTGGATCGAGCGGGTCAGCAGAATGTTGGACGACGGCAGATACTGCTGCTTGGTCGTGCAGGCCATGCTGGCCGGCGGCGAGATGCTAAAGTGCCCGCCCTTGTCCTTGTCCAGCAGGCGGCAGAAGACGGACGGCGAGTCAAAGTCCGGCCTATTATAGGGGTGTCATCCCGTGTAAGCAGAGTTGCCGCGCAGGACTCTTTCTGACCAGACCCCTCGCACACAGCAGGAGCACACATATGGAGAGATTGTGATCTCACCAGCACATAAAGTCAACGCTGCCATCCATGCCCACAAGCGCACAGGTGTGCATGTTACCGATGATGCCGTAGTTCTCGATGGGCAGGTAGCCGCCGGCATGCTGGCGCATGGAGCTCCCAGAATTTTGGGCGGCCATGCTGATAGCGTAGGAAGGAAAGGGACAGAAATATAAACAATGTTATGAAACCTAACCACGAATCTATGAAGCTGTAACTATAAGCTCGAACGATGAGATCCGGGGTAGGATGGCGGCGAATGTCAGCCGGTATAAGTACTAGTGATCGACGGCGGTTGCAAAGAATAGTGGGACTGTGCTAGCAGCTTAAATACGGGGCAGTTACGGGAATATCTCAGCTGAAATCTGAATGTGCATGAAAGGTCCCTAAAACCGACGTCACGATGCTGGACCGCCTCTATATAGACAACCCCGAGGGGCTGGCGGTCCAGCTTAGATAGCCGACTACAAGCAAAAACTGGGTAGACACGCGCACAATACGACGGACCAGATGAGCGGGAGATGCATGTCAGAAATAATAATGCACCTTGCAAAGTACCTCACTTTTTTGCCTTACTCATCGGCAGAGGCGGTTGAAAACGATGCCGTAGCTGCTGAGTCTCCCTTGCTTCATAACCCCAATCGACGATAGTTCCATGATTCTCTCCACAAAGAAGGAAGAGCCTCGCTTCAAAATCCACAATGCAACCAGCCATGAGGCATTTTGAGGCTCGTCTGTAGTTGGGCAGAAACTGCATGCGAAAACCTCTCATCTCCAAGATGCTGTGCTCCTCATTTGAATCTGCATCGTGACTAATGCTGATGAGATTGTGAGCTTTTATTGGGGTAAGTCGCTCAATGATATGAGATAGGAGAGCAAATAATGGATGCAGTTTTAATGGGCTTTACTATCTAGGACAGCTGCATTATGACGCCGCTCTGGTAGGGGAGAGTTTCTGCTGTCAGGATAGTCTAAACATTAATAAAGGAGCAGCGGAAGAGAGATTCCGTAGAAACCGAGGAGATCTCCCAGGAACACAGGCTTGAGAGACAATGAGTCTTCCTGTTAGCTATTATGCCTACTTAGCTGCTTCAGTCCATTTGTATGTGACAGCACCTAATTCTCCCACCTACGCGACTTGCAATCGATGCGTTAGCCTCCAGAAAGAGAAATCCGCTGCAATTTTGGGAAGATAGAAAATGAAAAATGTGGTAAAATAGAAACCCAGATTGCGGCGCGCCCTCAATGCCACGGCACCTTTGTTTGCTCATCATATTTAGTTAAAGGTAGGAAACACCTGTTAAATATTAGAAAATAGAATTAAAATATTAAGAAGAGCAATTAAGAATAAAAGAGACCAAAAAAAAAAAGGAGAAAAAAAAAAAAAAGAAACGTACAGCAGCGGGTATTCGCTGGTCGTCACCGACCCAACTACTAATCCGCCGATTACTGGTTTAACTAGGGGAGAGCGGACGGGATCCCGTGCTTTCCAGTATCTATGGCCGTACGTGCTAGTTTCAGGTCTCATTGGGATATATATGTGTAAACTGTCGCCCATGGTCTTTGAGACACTCACTAAATTTAGAGAGATCTGCGCAGTCCAAAGGACAGAGAGGCCAAATCTTACAGTCAGCACGGCTCATATCCACTTCCAGCCGTTGGACCCGTTACCATTCGCTGGGGAAATGTATTACAGTGAAGACAACACCAAGAGGCCAGACCTGGCCTAGCTACTCTGTAATAAATGCCGTACGCCAACTTCGGATCTGTGGGCAGAGAAATAAAAGTTCGCAAAGATCTTCGCGAGTAAACAAATCTAGGGTCTCATTTAGAACTTCACGCGAAAGATCGAGACAGCAGCTTCCATTCAGACGTGGAGACTATTGCCTTACCGACGAGAGAAGAAGAGAGCACATAGACAATGCCAAGGGACACTGTGTAAGGAAAGCTGCAACACGCTGCTACACAATTGCAACACAAGTTGCAACACTGGTTTCTCCCTCTCTCCGTCCGCCTCCCTCTCACACTGCATTCCCACTCTCCCGATCTATCAGATCTGAGGAGTCTTACCGCACGCGACAATGCCCTCACCCAAACAGCCGCCTAGATCGGCCAACCCTTCTTTATCACACATCACCACCGCGTTGACAAATTCCGCCGCATCCGCGTCTTTCTCGGCTGCGATGCGGCAGCACTCGCCCGACAGTGCACAGGCACAACCAACAACAGATATCGAACTGGGCTCCATAGGCCCGTCGACGAGTCAGCCAAGGCGGCGAGCGAGCAGTCTGATGAAGGGGCCTGGTAACGGCAGCAGCAGCGGCAACCGGCCAAGAAAGGAGTCTCTGCTGAACACAGCAGCGGAGATCCGGACACAGGAGAACGACAGCTCCGGCGTCGATGCATGGGACGATGCATGGGGCGAGGATGAGGACGGCGGAGACATAGACAACAAAAACTACAACAAAACCAGCAACGGCGCGTTTCTTGACGACGTTGACGATCTGCAGGACGATGAGGAGACCGGCTTGAGCCCGGCAGAGCGGCAGCGGCGAGCAGAGGAGCGGCAGCAGCGCACACGTTTTGACGAGCGTATTGCCGGCGGAGGAGCAGGAAGAAACAGCATCGAGCGGGATTTCGCATTTGCAGGCGACGATGGCCTGGACGACCCCGACAGCAGGCTGATCATGGCCACCATCACGGAAGCCGAACGCAAGGAGGCCGATCAGAACGTGCTGCGCCGTCTGCTCATCAACGGCGCTCTGATTGGCCTGTGGTACCTCTTTTCGCTGAGCATCTCCCTCTACAACAAGTGGATGTTTGGCAGCAACTTCCCGTTCCCCCTGTTTACCACCTCCGTGCATATGATGGTGCAGTTCATCCTCGCCTGCCTGGTGCTGTACTTTTTTCCGTCGCTCCGGCCCGGCAGCAGCAGCGGGAAGATGGGAGAAGCGGCAGGCCATGGTCTAAATGGCGGCAGCAGGGGAGGAAACAGCGAAGACGCCTACAAGTCCAACCACCACGAGCTGGAATCTGAATCGGACGTGGGGCGCAAGCCGGCCATGACGAAATGGTTCTATCTGACGCGGATTGGGCCGTGCGGGGCCGCCACGGGTCTGGACATTGGACTCGGCAACGCTTCGCTCAAGCTGATCACGTTGACGTTTTACAGTGAGCAGTTGTTCCCCTCCTCTTATGTGCATCATGCCTCCCTCTGGGGAAGCCGTACGGCAAATCACGGCCCAGCCATGACTGACTCTCGTATTTTTCTCTGCTAGCTATGTGCAAATCCTCCTCCCTCGCCTTCGTCTTGCTCTTCGCCTTTGCCTTCCGCCTCGAGAAGCCCACGCTCCGCCTGGTGGCCATCATCGCCACCATGACCGTCGGCGTGGTCATGATGGTTGCCGGCGAAGTCGAGTTCAACCCCACGGGCTTCTTCCTGGTGATCAGCGCCGCGTTCTTCTCGGGCTTCCGCTGGGGCCTGACCCAGATCATGCTGCTGCGCAACCCAGCCACGTCGAACCCCTTCTCCAGCATCTTCTACCTCGCGCCCGTTATGTTCGTGACCCTGTTCGTGCTCGCCATCCCCATGGAAGGCTTCAGCGCGCTGGTAGCGGGCCTCCACACCCTGGCCGAAAAGTTTGGTGTCGTCCGCACCCCGCTGCTGGTTCTGTTTCCGGGCACCATCGCGTTCCTCATGACGGCGTCCGAGTTCGCTCTGCTGCAGCGCACATCGGTCGTCACGCTGTCCATCGCCGGCATCTTCAAGGAGGTCGTGACCATCATTACGGCATCGCTCGTCTTCCACGACAAGCTGACGCTCGTCAACCTGTTCGGCCTGATCATCACCCTAGCAGCCATCACCGTCTACAACTACATCAAGATCACCCGAATGCGCCAGCAGGCGCAGATCGATGTGCACAAGGGCCACACGGCCAATCAGTCCACCGAGGAGTTTGACGCCGCCATCGACGGCGCTCCGTCGCCGTCCTCATCGCCTTCGCCGCCGCTGCCCGGCTCACGGGAGAACGGCGACAGCGACGCGGAGGTCGAGGCCGACTCTGAAAATGCTGGTCTGCTGCGAAAAGCACCGGGCCGGAATGAGCCCTGATGCCTTCTCTGGTAGAAGAATCACATCACGCTTTTTGCATACACAGTCATCTTGTTTTCTTTGTTAAATTCGCCACAAATATCTAATTGTATACTATGCATATATACGGAAAGGCCACAAAACAAACGGGGTGGAATCCCCCGTCAATGATACCATTTCTGTAGGCGTTTAGTGTTGTGTTGGGGGGCAAGGTTGGAAATACATGTATGCTACTACGTTGAGGATCTTATTTTGTACTTATGTATTAATTTTTTGGTATCAATGCTATTACCAGCAGATTGGTTTCTTATAGAAGGGATATGCGAACGAAATCAATATCGTAGGCCACGAACCGAGAAAGGTCTTCTCGCCTAGGTTTTCCAGGGTCGCGCCGAACGCCAATGTCCGCCCAAAAAAAACATCCATCCCCACTGGGTATATGCCCCCTCTGTTGTCCAGGCACCGCCTCTCATCCCAGCAGCTTCAGGCCGCCCTTTGTCTTTCCGTGCTTGTGCACGCCGGACGACACGGGCCCCATGGCAGGCTCGTAGGGATCCCTCTTTCGGTAGGCGTCGCCGCCGCTGCCGGCGGCATGGCCGCCGCCCTTCTTCTTGTTGGGGTCGCCGCCCTGGTCGTTCCTGTCGCCCTTGCCGTCGCGGTTCTTCTTGTCGTTGCCCTTCTTGCCCTTTTTGCCGTCGTTGAACGACGACACCTTGATGTCGGTCGTGCTCTTGCGCACGACGACGGGATGGCTGCCAATGTATTTGCCGTTCATCTCCTTGGCGGCCTGGAAGAAGTCGTCGGCGTCGCTGAAACTGACGAAGCCGTAGCCGCGCGACTTCTTGGTCCACTTGTCGCGCTTGACCAGCGCTTTCTGCACCGACTTCCACCGCCCGAACGCCTTGAGCAGTGTGTCATCCGTCACCTCGCCCGCCAGGTTGCCCACGAACAGCCGCAGGTGCGTCGGGTCCCACTCCAGCAGCGTGTCGTCCGACCACGTCTTCCCGCCGCCCGACCGGTACACCGTCTTGTTCCGCTCCTGCTGCTGCCCTCCATGCGACGACGACGATGCCGCCACCGCTGCCTCGTCGGCGCCGTAGCCTGCGCCAGTGCCATCGGCCGCCGCGCCGCCGCCGCCTAGGATCGGCATCCCGTCCGGCCCGTATCCTACTGGTCCCGTGCCGTACGTCGACCCGGCGGCCGCTCCGGGCCCCATCGACTGGCCGTAGTACGAACCACCACTAGCAGCAGCCGCGGCGCCAGGACCGGAGCCCGAGGCACCGCCTGCCGCGTATCCGCTCTGCCAATTTGCATAGTTCGCTGCGCCGCGCGGGTCCTGGGCGCCGTAGCCGCCGCCGCCGCGCCCGTATCCATGCTGCTGCTGCTGCTGGGTGTTCGCCGGGAAGGGGTTGCGGATGTGTGGCGCCGCCGACGCCGTCACGCCCGCCGTGGGGCCGTACTGCGGCCCATAGGTCGCAGCAGAGCTGGTCGCCGGCATGCTGGGGCCGATCTGGGGCCCGTAGGTCGTCGTCCGCTGCTGCTGCGGATAGGAATAGGCGTTGCTGCCGTAGCTGGTATTGTTGTAGCTGGCGTTGTAGCTGGCCGCGCCCGGCGCCGGGCGTCCGGCGCCAGGGGGGACGGCTGCACCGCCGCTGCCGCCTACGGGGGCAAAGGTGCGTGAGTATGCCAGTCGAGGCTGGCTCGACTGCGCCTGCGATGCTGCGGCAGCGGCGCCATAGTAGGTAGTCGCACTAGGGGGTGCAGAGACCGACGGGCCATATGTGGCTGCGGGGGTCGTTGCCGCAGACGGCGGGGCCGAGATGGTCGACGCGTAGTGCGCCGTTGTTGCGCCGGGGACGGTAGACGGCGGTGGTCGAGCAGGGAGCGAGGGGTGCGCCGAGCTGACGCCTGGAGGACCGAAGGAGGACATGATGAATTGTGGATGAACGACAAAGAGAGAGCGGAAGAGACAGAGAGAGAGAGAGGGTGACGAAAGAATGACCAGGTGGTGGCCTGCAGTGCCCTGCAGGAGTCACAACGTACCTGTGAGCTCTCGGTAGTTCCAGAACAAGATGCAAGATCGCAGATCAAGGAGCTAAATGCCAGTCCGTGTCGAGCAAAGTTATGCGGTGTAGCAGCGGCGGTTCTGTGCTGTCTGCTTTGTTTGGTGACGTCGGCGTGCGCCGATTTTTCTATGATGTTCTGTTTTTTTCGGTCCGTCGCAATCTAGTTATCGCGTCCAACTCTTGCCGCCCAAATCTGTGGCTCGCAAAAGATTAGTCATATATGGTCACGTGTAATTATGTAAGTTCTGGTCACGTGGGTTTCGCCGGACATTTATTAGCATAGTCCACTACAGGGCAGAAAAGCTCCGCGTCTCGTCAAACGTTCGCCATCAGCAGCACCTACACAAAAGTCCACACTGACGTAGCGACACGGACATATGCGTATAAAGTATGCAGGACGGGGTTTGCAAGCGGCATTCTTTTCCCCTTGCTGTCTCAGGTATCCCCCCAGCAGCCAAAACAGCGCTAGCACAGCTTGAGGAAAACAGCCCACTTTCACGATCCCGCGACAGAGGACCGTCCGCCAATACTTTCGCCTTGCTTTGCTGTCGTCGTCGCCTGCACGGGGCACGGTTTCTAGTTTGTCGGAGACGGTCGCAGTTTTCCCACAGGTACGTCCTTTCTTACCCAAGCATCCGTGTCTTATTAGTAGCGTCTTACACGAGCTCCATCCTCCATGCGACCAAGCAGTTACTAGGCTTGTACGTGGGGGACACAAGGGGCGAAAAAACTATTAGCTGGTGTTAGTGGGATAGGCTTTGCGCTAATGTTGCCCCTCCATGCCATGAATGGACTGCAATTTTTTTTTTTTTTGTTTGGTTTTCCATGGTGGCCTTCATGGACCATTCTCCGCGCAGATGCTAGATATTTTCCCTCCTATGATGATTTGAACGAGAATAGCACCGTGCAGTTTCTCGCCGGTGCCCGGTGCCCCATAAATCCCTCGACTGGATTACGAAACAACCAAGGCAAGGCGGGTGCCAGTCCCGCCGTTCGTGGACGCTCATGTTTCAGTCAGCGTAGGGCAAAACAGCACGCTTGTATTCCGCATCGTTGTTCTGCAATGCCTTTGCACGTATCGACGAAGACGTCAACGGCTCGTTGACTAGTCAGATCAACACGGCTGGTAGCCCGGTTTGCAAGACGGACAGGATATTTGGCAAGAGCATTGGAATTACAAGCAGTTGAGCAAATAGCAAATACATACGCACTCCCTTCTGGGGACGTCCATATTGGGGAAAGGTGGAGGAGAGCATCGGCGGACATAAGAGGAAAAAAATGCGTCTTCTACTAAAAAGCAATTTGCTCGCTTCCGGCTCGTCCGCAGCTACAGCAACGAAACAATGAGCATCTGGCTGTTTCTCCGTCTCTCTCTCTCTGTAATGTGGCCGTTTCTATCACTAAGCACAGTTCAGTAAGCCCCACCTCAATTATCCGTCTGGGTGCATCTAACGGACTTATCCCCGTGTCGTCCTTTTTCCGATCGTTAGCGAGACACCACACCTTTCTTTTGTGGTGTTCAGTGTTCTCGGCGATCTTTGCGTCTGCGTTCTTGCTTTCAGTGAAGCTGTCCTATGTAATGGTATGGCAAACAATGCCTCCCTAGACAGTCCAGATGGGATTGGTCATCTTGGTCAGCTAAGTCAGGTAACTTACACCTGCCACTACCTCAACCCCCCAGCTCTGCGTATTACTTACTGTATTACTGTATCTCGTGTAATGCTTAACTCCACTCCACATTAGGCGCGTCGAGCTTGTTCTCGCCTTCCATGACATGCCGTAACAGAGGTGGGAACCTCTCTGCGATGAGGGGTTGCCCAGAGGGTCCCTCCTGCCGTGTGTCTGTGTCGCAACTACCGGATCGTCTCCCCCATTCACTGGGATTCTGTAGCGCACCGTCTGTCTAAGCAGCAAGCAGTAGTAGCTCAGTATTCCCTTCTTCGTGTGTGTTAAGCATGGATGGATTCACTGATTACCGTTGTTGCTATTTTTTTCTTGTTTTAATTATCTCCCTCTGAACTTCTGTTTCCTCTATTTCTTCTTCTCTTCTCTCCTCTCCTCTCCTCTCTTTCTTTCTTCTCTCCCTTCTTTTTTTCTTTCTTTTCTTTTTATTTACCCAAGCATCATCTGCATCCCTCTCTCAATCTCTTCTACATCATCTATCAAGACAAACCTCCCCCCCTTTTGTCTCTATAGCTCTCTCTTTGGAGCTTCTTCTACAGTTCAATCTCGCTTCCTAGCTATTCTCCCATCCATTGCCAACTCGGAGCAGCCATGTCTGGTCCTGTGTAAGTGTCTCCAGCTGTTTCTTCCTAGCTATTTTTCTCCCAAAGTGTCGTTACTGTCCTTTTTTGTTATCTTCTCGCTGCTGCATGCTGCTGGCGTTCGCGCGCTGTTGGAAATTACCCCACCCCCGCACCAGGCAAATACTCTGCTGGGCACAACGGGAGAAGGAAATTCCTAATAGCAAGCGAGAAAGACAAAATGACAAAAAAAAAAAATTCTGAACACAAAGAGTCATTGAAAAGAGAAAAAGAGTAAAAAGGCCGAAAAGCCGAAGGAGAAGATGACTAGGAAAAGGACAGAAACGCACCTTTGAGGCAATTTCCTGTTAATCCACTGCTGGCATCATCGCGCTGCCTGCTTGGAAATCAAGTCCCTCCTTTTTTACCTCCTCTGTTATAGCTTCCCTGAAGCTCTCAATGGCTCACTAAATAAACCCCGTTGCAGCACCCGCCTGGCGATGCTTGGCGGGGTCCTCAGCACCACCTCTCTTCCCTCATCTTCTTCATCTTCTTTCTCAGCGCGACCCAGTGCGTCCGGTGGTAGTCATGACATTGCTAACAGCTCTGGCAGCGCTGATCTCGGCCTTATCGGCCTGGCCGTCATGTAAGTCCATTCCACCCACACCCCCTAGATCTCCGATCCAGCTGCGGCCATCGGAGCTATTCTCCCGCCTGGAGGTTGTGGGAGCTCCCCCGGAGCTTCCATTCTCCTCGCTACCGACCCCTGCCGCACCCGCTAACCATTTTCATTCGATAGGGGCCAGAACCTGATTCTCAACATGGCTGACCACGGCTTCACCATCTGCGCCTTCAACCGTACTGTGTCCAAGGTTGACCGCTTCCTGGCCAACGAGGCCAAGGGCAAGTCTATTGTCGGCGCTCACTCTACCGAGGAGTTCGTCTCCAAGCTCAAGAAGCCCCGCCGTGTGATGCTCCTCGTCCAGGCTGGCAAGGCTGTTGACGACTGGATTGAGACCCTCATCCCCCTCCTGGAGAAGGGTGACATCATCATCGACGGTGGCAACTCCCACTTCCCCGACACCAACCGGAGAGCTCAGTACCTGGCTGCCAAGGGCTTCCGCTTCGTCGGCTCTGGTGTGTCTGGTGGTGAGGAAGGTGCCCGCTACGGCCCCTCTCTGATGCCCGGTGGCCAGGAGGAGGCATGGCCCTTCATCAAGGACATCTTCCAGGGCATCGCCGCCAAGAGCGACGGCGAGCCCTGCTGTGACTGGGTCGGTGACGAGGGTGCTGGTCACTACGTCAAGATGGTCCACAACGGTATCGAGTACGGCGACATGCAGCTGATTTCTGAGGTGAGATATCATCGTGTGCTTCCCTTTTCTTGATTTTGTGAGGTCTAACCTGAACTCTGTCTAGGCCTATGACATCATGAAGCGCGGCCTGGGTCTCTCTAACAAGGAGATCGGTGATGTCTTCACCAAGTGGAACAAGGGCGTGCTGGACTCGTTCCTGATTGAGATCACTCGTGACATCATGTACTACAACGACGACGATGGCTCCGCCCTGGTTGAGAAGATCCTCGACAAGGCCGGCCAGAAGGGTACCGGCAAGTGGACTGCCATCAACGCCCTGGACCTGGGCATGCCCGTCACTCTGATCGCCGAGGCTGTTCTGTCTCGCTGCTTGTCGAGCATCAAGGACGAGCGTGCCCTGGCTTCCACCAAGCTCGAGTTTGTTGGCCGTTCCACCAAGTTCGACGGCGACAAGGAGCAGGTCCTTGAGGACCTTGAGCAGGCCCTGTACGCCTCCAAGATCATCTCCTACGCCCAGGGCTTCATGCTCATGCAGGAGGCTGCCAAGGAGTACGGCTGGAAGCTCAACAAGCCTTCCATTGCCCTGATGTGGCGTGGCGGCTGCATTATCCGCTCCGTCTTCCTGAAGGACATCACCGCTGCCTACCGCAAGAACAACGACCTCGAGAACCTGCTGTTCGACGACTTCTTCAACAAGGCCATCCACAAGGCCCAGCCCGGCTGGCGCGACATTGTCTCCAAGGCTGCTCTCCTTGGTATCCCGACCCCGGCCTTCAGCACTGCTCTGTCGTGGTTCGACGGCTACCGCACCAAGGACCTGCCCGCCAACCTGCTGCAGGCCCAGCGTGACTACTTCGGTGCCCACACCTTCCGCATCAAGCCTGAGTTCGCTTCCGACAAGTACCCCGTTGGCAAGGACATCCACGTCAACTGGACTGGCCGTGGTGGCAACGTTTCTGCTTCCACCTACCAGGCATAAATGGAGTAAGATATCACAGCGGAAAGCCAACCAATGTAGCCGCTTAGGCTGGATTGGAGGAGAGCCAAGACGGAGATGTCAGCGAAGCCAACCATTGAAGGAAATAAAATCAGGGTTATTTTGGCGGTAGAAATCGCCAACGATAAAACTAGGTTAGCTACACGTATTGGAAGCGCAAAAATAGCTCCCAGAACGAGACCGAAGCCGCCGAACCAGATATAAAATTAATTTTTTCTAAAATATCATGCCTTTCATATGTTCTTGTTTATCACGGCTTCATTTTTAAAGTATGCGTATATTTTGTGAACATGAGATTGCAAATGTATGGTGGAAGCCGCAGAGTAGTATTATGAGGCTCAAGTCCCCTGAGGCAAAAGATTTGTAGCAATTGGCACATCTTCTGAATCAGTCAGCTGCCTATCACCTTTAAAACGTTAAAATATATATTTCTGCAAAACTTGATGCTTCAGGTATTGGAATTGATTCGCTTGCATTTTGATGGCTAAAGCATCTTCAGCATATGAGGAAAACGTTTCCAAACGTAGTATACAAAGCCCCTAATTATAATGGTAATGATAATGATGGCCATACTGCCTCTCATTCCCATTTGTCTTCAAAAAGAATGCCCGACCCAAAATACTCGCAGCATCTTAAGAAAACCACCGACGCCGATGTCCGTGCCGGCTAGCTACTGGAACACTTTCTCTAACCCTCGCGAACGAGCAAATCCGAAATAACTCCGCTGCTGGCCCATCTCTCCGTTTCCCATTAAGAGGGGGCAATGAAGAATAAAAGAGAAAAAGAAACAGAATTCCGTAAATATGAGAAGTTGGAGAAGGAACAATAGTTCGAGGCCAATATTTTCAACAGCTCGGGCAGAGGCTGCAGCGGCCAGAGACCGCATTTCCACTATCCTTCGTCCTCGTTGCCCGACTGTCGTATCCGCTTCTGCGGCGGGGGCTCACTGTACTCTCCTTCCTCCATATCGTCGTCGTCGTTGCCGTCGGCCGGATCTGCGCTCTTGCGCTTCCTTCCCGGCGACGGCAGATGGCCATTCTGGGCTCCATTCGGCTTGCCGCCGGCGACGCCGTTGGTCGCCTGGCTCTTCTGCTCCTCCGAAGCCGCGGTCGTCGCCGTCGTCGTCGTCGGCGGCGGCTGGCTCTGGCTCTGCGTCTGGCGGTCGAGCTCCATGGGCGTGACGTCACGGCTGGCTCCGCCGCCGCCGGTGCCGCCGGCGCTGCCGCTGTCGAGGTAGCGGCTGCTGTTCAGCTGGGACAGCTCGTGGGGGCGGCGGGTAGTCTCGAGCTGGAAGACGGGGGAGCCCTGAATGCGGCCGTTCTGCTTCTTAAGCGGGTTCTCGGTGTAGAAGGCGACCATGATGTGGATGGCGCGGGTGATGCGGCGCTCGTCGGCGCGCAGAAACTGCCACCAGGGGCGGCCCTGGACGTCGTCGAGCTTCTCGCCCGAGGCGACGCTGGCGAAGAAGACGGACGCAGACGCGATGTCGCTGGCGTCCAGCAGCAGCGGCAGCGTCGTCAGCGCCGAGTCGTTGAGGAAGGTCCAGGCGGCCTCGCGCACCGGCTTGCACCCCAGCTGGCCGATCTTGCGCAGCTGCACCCACAGCTGGTCGTAGGGGTTGGCCACCATGAGGTCGAACGTCAGCGTCTCTAGCATCAGCTCCTCGTACGTCAAGATGCAGTCGCGCCAGCGCCAGTACTCCTTGCTCTGCTCGTCCACGATGAGGTCGTAGTTCTTCTGCGCGATCTTCGCCACGGCGATAATAATGTGCTTCGTCTTAAAACAGTTCTCTTCCGTCTTGTTAGCCAAGAAGAGAGCAGTCGCGGCAATTTTCTAGATCGCAAACACCCTCGGTTAGCGTACGGCGCATCAAAGAGAGAAAACACCTCCTTCACCTCTCACGTCCTGCGTAGGCTACTCACATAGTGATGAATCCCTCCCCGCTCTTCTACCATGCTGATGCGCATGTAGAAGCGGTGGAAGAACACGGCGGCCACGTAGAGGGTCATCTGTGGCAGGGAAGCTGGCTGCACGGCGATGCCGGACTGGTAGATGAAGTTGACGCCCTTAGCCCGCCGCTCCCGCTCCTCGGTCGGTGAGAGGCCATCCAGTACGCTCGGCGTACTCACGAGCTCTTCCTCGGTAAAAAACCACTGGCTCGCAAATGGCGGCAGGTCGGACGGCTGCTCCTGCTGCGACTTGGCAGGCGTCTTCTGTGGAGAAGCGGACACCGGAGACATCGCGCCCTTCCGTGACCCCGGTCTTGGTGGAGATGTTCTATATGAGTGTGTGGGGGGAGAAGGAACGGCTGGCGGCACGTCTCGCCGACGTGTGGAGGAGGGAGATTGTGAAAGGCGATCAGCCGTGGACGGTGGTATTGAGGGTGCCGGTGCCGGTGCCGGCACTCCTGTGGCTTGTGCTGTTGGTTTTGTCTGAGGAAGAGATGGTGGCTGATAGCCCTCACGGGTGGGCCGATATCTATCGAGACTTGCCATCGTGGTTCCGTGGTTTGGAGCCGATCTGGCTTCTGGTGGTGAAGAAAAGGTGAGGGTGGCTCTGAAGGCGATTGCGCCTCAGATACAGAAGCCGTTTATTCTGCCACGATAATCGGTTGGTCGTTTTCGGTGTATCAAAATCTAAAAAAGAGATAAATCTATCGGGGAGAGACAAACAACGATCGATCTCTATGTCGCCGCTTTAAGATTGTAGGAAGAAAATCGGATCTGCAGACATGGTTGAGAAGGGAGGCAAATCCGTTCATACCAGCAACAGCATCTTAGTATAGCCAAGATCTCGAGCGAGAAGATTGGGCAAGCCTTGGTAATAGTTTGAATCCACCCGGCTTGCTCGACTGTCTGTGGCTAGTGAGTCACGTGACATACATCGTACTGTGGCACACAAAATTTCTCTTTTGCCTGTTGACTTAAGCACAAGCGCGTTCATGCCTGTGGTGCACGGACCATCTTCAGCCGCGTCAGAGAAGAGGTCAAGCAAAAATGCTTATGGTCCCGTTGCCTCTTCGCCCTTCGACGAGGCAGAGCAACGAACCTCGCTCCTACGACGTACAGCTCTCCTTTGTCTGCGACTAAGCTAGGGTCTCCTTTAGCACGCGCGTTCTTTCTGTGAAAAAAAAGAACAGAGCTCAACTCGAGGGAAAC
This sequence comes from Hawksworthiomyces lignivorus, assembly GCA_002917075.1. Taxonomy (NCBI): domain Eukaryota; kingdom Fungi; phylum Ascomycota; class Sordariomycetes; order Ophiostomatales; family Ophiostomataceae; genus Hawksworthiomyces; species Hawksworthiomyces lignivorus. The sequence continues at coordinate 16,477 of NTMA01000008.1, forward strand.
GGAGATATAAAGTGGCGGTTTGCTGTTCGGAGTTGTCCCCCCCCCCTTTTAGTCGCATTTGGTCTTCCCTCTCGCCTTCTTTTCGTGGCCACCTCACCTCGTCTGGTCTGACAATATCTACCTTCTATCTGCCTCTTGGGTCATCAGTGTCTTACCTGCACTTCCTCCTTTCGCCGCTGGACGCTTTTCGCGCTACCTTCACGCCCATAGTCGACAGCTGACGAAGGCTTTCTTCCGCATACGACAGGTTCCTAGTGAATGCTGTGAGAATTGCGACAAAAGACGACGAATCCATAGATTAAACAAATTTAATAGAGCCTGATCTTTTCGGAGCTTGCATATTCTCCCTCTTCAGCTAGCTGCTGGCGGTCAGTCGTTGCCGCAGAGCTGTAGGGGACGACGCGGCGCATTCGCGCAGCCTTCGAGGAAGAGGAACCCATCGGTATCCCATTAAGCTCTCTTCTTTTTTTCCCCCTGATTCCAAGTCACCTCTCGCGATACACAATGTTCTTCCTCCACAACCTCGAGCGCCGGGTCACTCTGCACCCGTCCTACTTTGGGCGGAATATGCATGAGCTGGTTACGACCAAACTCCTGAAAGACGTCGAAGGAACCTGTGCCGGGAACTACTACATAATATCTATCATGGACACGTTCGACATCTCGGCTGGCAAAATTCTCCCAGGCAACGGCCTGGCAGAGTTCACCGTAGGCTACCGTGCCGTCGTGTGGCGGCCGTTCAAAGGCGAGACGGTATGCGCAAGAGCTCTCCCTGCTGGTAGAGCGCAGCGTCTACTGCGCCCATGTGTCACGTACGAAGACCAGTGAGAAGGCTAACAGAAGATCGTCCCCCATTCAAAGGTTGATGCCGTTGTCTATTCAGTCAACCCGCACGGGTTCTTCGCGCAAGCAGGCCCTCTACGCTTGTTTGTGTCATCACATGTACGGGCCTCGGTTTGCCGCTGTATCTGACTGAAAGGAATAATCGGCGTTAACTCTGTGGTCAATAGATGATTCCTAGTCAGATCAAGTACGACCCGAATGCGACGCCGCCGCAGTTTACAGATAATGAGGACTACCGGATCGAGCCCGGCACGCACATCCGTGTCAAGATCATGGGCACGCGCAGCGAGGTCGGCGAGATGTGGGCAATCGGTACCATAAACGAGGACTACCTTGGGTATGCGTCTTATCTGATATTTTGCTTATGCGCCTCTTGCTTGGTTTTTGGTCTGCTAACAACATCTGCTCGCAGCCCTCTTGGACCATAATTGGGGAGCTCTGCCTGAAGCACCGGCTCTGGAAGTAATGGGTCGTGCGGGCACCCTTCGCTTCATCGCCTGCATCTGCCGAGTCCAGCTGGCAGCTGCAACATCGAGAGCAGTTATGTAAGTGAGTGAATGAGAAGTGCAGCTGCGGGCCGCCTGTCGGACCGGGAGCGATGGTCTGTACAATGTGAGAAGCTTGAAGCTTTCTCTACAGTCCTTGCTTCCCAAATCTCAGCCATTGAATACTGCTTGATATCAAAAGAAAGATTAAAATATAGATTTGCACCTAAGATTCTTGTGCAAGCAATTCCTACGAAACATCGATAGGTATACTATAGCAGCGAATTATGAGAGCAAAAGCCTTGGCGTCGTTGGCATCTTTTTAGAATCCGAATAAGACTGAAGTTTATTGCCGGGCACCTTTCAGATAATATTGATGTCGCTCCTTACCATGCGCACTTTATACAAGCCAGCTTTGTGACCAAGCACCCGCCCATTTTGTCTATAGTGCATGATGTCTATTTTGTGAAAAATACTTCATATCAGCATGGGTTTTCTCCAGCTAGCCGCCTTTCATAGAAATGCTCTTTCGAGCCACATACAAGTGTGTCAACGATCCTCTAGCTTTATTTTATCATTGTAAAGTCCTGCAACCGAATTTATGGCCAAAGAAGCGCAACAGAGATGCAGCAGATGAATAGTTGCATCAGCTGATCTGAAATAATGTTCGCTGCTAACAAGATCCCAAAAAATTCCATGATCCTCGCTGATTGCCATATTACTCGCCTTAAGCAACTAATATGTCGTCCTACTATACTTCGCAGCAGAGCGGCACAATCTGTTGCTATATTCATTAATGCATGAAATCAGCTCTCCTAGTTACCTGATACGATAACGGAGGCTAGACCCGAATCTTATGGCGAAGTTGCACATCTACCGACCTAGCCGGCATACTAACCTGGGGTCAGCGAGAGGCAAGCCTAGGCGAAACTATTTATTCACACTCCATTGTATACACGATCCTGCTTTCCAAGGGGGGGGGGGTGCAATAAGCACGCATGTCTTCTCGCAACATGCCTTGAAAATATAGGGCTAATAAGAGGAAAGGGGAGAGGGGGAGACAGGAGAGGAGAAGCATCGGAGACGATTGTTTATGCCAGGGCTAATATACTTGATGCTCCAATAAGCTCTCCGGAGCATTTTCAAAGGGAATATGCAAACGCGATCGAGAAACTCCGAAGATGGCTCTGGATGCATGTGGTGCACAGCAAGTCTGCAATTAATCGGCGTCCTCTTTCCATCTTTTCCTTTTGCCAGGCTATATTGGCTGAACTTGGCTTTCATCCCGCCCACACATCGTACGCTAGAATTGATATACTGCTTCTGCCCCACGAGAGGGGGGTTGGTGTAGGAAGGGAATAGGAAAGAATTCCAACGAACAAGAAAAACAAGCGCAGCTCTTCACCCGCGTCCGGCTTCTGCTGTCGGCTGTTTGCTCTCATTTCTCCTTCCCTCTGCTCTCATCAACACTCTTCTAAAAAAAAACCGGGGGCCATGGGGATGATGGCCCAGCGTCGCCTAATAGCTTCTCAATTTTATATCGTGTCTACATTGGACGTGTAGTGAAAGACGAGTTGCAGACTATCCATCTCTACGGCGTCTTCTCCAAGCACCCGCGATCAAGCGTATCATCCCGTGCGATGCCGTCGAGAACGGCACCGCCCAGCGGCGCAGCGGAAACTGCACGGCGAGCGAGCTGGAGAAATTGGCAGCCGTGTATGAAAGCGGAACATATCCGGCGTTGGCTGCTCGTTGGTGTCGCTATCCTTGAACTACTTGCCATCCTGCTTCTTATAGTTCTCAATGCTGGGGGTGCGCGGTCTGAGATAGATGAGGTTATGGCCTCAAACACATACTTGCTCGAGGTGAGCGACAGGTAGAAATGACGGCAAGCCAGAAAAGCCCGTGGTAAATTTTAGGGGGAGATATCGAACTGGCGTGGTTCTCTAACATGACCGCAGTGGACCGACAATATTCAGGTCGACTCGAACGGAGAGAACCGGACAGAGGCCTATACGATGTATTGGTTTCTCAACGGGCTCGGCCTGCAGAATTCGACAGGCCCCATGCAGATGCTCTCACGAAGTCCCGGATCTGACTTCCACTGGCGCAAACTGAGCAACGAACTAGACGACTACATGATTCAGCACTTCAACTGCAACAACACGTCGACATACTACAATATCAACAGCACCATCAACGCAGGGTCTGGGGGTTCCAGTGACAGCGAGAACACCAACAAGACGCACTGCAAGATCCCCCTACCTTCTGAAGATGATGACCCTCCTTATCCTCTGCTTAATCAGCCGGCCTTTGGGCGCACGACATTTATTTTGTACATCTTTGATATCGCTATTATAGCGGCGGCCTGGCCGTGGCTTCTCTGGCTCGAGGGAGACAGACCCTGGCAGAAGTACGGCCGCGTAATTCTCATGTTCACAAAGTCGGCGGCGGCATTCATAAACTTGGCGGCGGCAGGGCTGCTAACAGCTGGAATCGGCTATGTTGTTCGCAAAACATCCAGAAAACACCCCGATGGCGGTTCGGATATCTTATCCTCGTCTCCTTACGGCGACCCGCCTCCTATGACCCCCATGGCAAATATGGAACAGAGAGCCGACGCTGCAAAAGTCACTATGCCCATCATCAGCGAAGGATTGATTGGCTTCAACATCGTGTGGATTTCTGTGATATGCCAGCTTCTCGCCTGCGCCTTGTTTGCCATTTCCAACAAGCTCTTATCTTGGGACGCTGAGCTTCAGAGACAGCGTCATGGCAGCAGGTGGCAAGGAAACGGCACCAGCATGAGTCAGAGACCAGGCTCGCTGCCCATCTATCGGCCCCGTGACAGCAGCAACAGAAGAAGAGGCGAATACGAAGACGACGACGAATATCTGCCGGCCTATGCAAGAGAAGACCCTCTGGGCAGGCCCCCGACAATAGAGGGATATACCCACAACAATTGTTACAATATTGCCCATAGTCGCTCTGCCACGACGATGCGCATCCCGCTATCCGTCGTCGAAAGAGGAGAGGGTGATACTCAGGGTCAATCTTTATATCCTCATGATCTGCCCCAATCTACATCGAACAGTCCAAGTCCCGAATACCAAGAAATCTCTGGTGTTGAACCAGCCTCGGTCTTGGGCGATAACAGTCTGGCAGGCGAGCACACCCTTCGTGCTTGTGAAGAGACAGCGCCGGTCAGCAGTTCCAGCGAATACTCTAGCAGAGATGCTGAAAGCAGCATTATGACAGTTACATCGCGAACATCAACAAGCTCGCTTGTCCAATCGTCGCTAGCCGATAATTCGGCTTCCTCGCGGTGTTTACCAACACCTCCGCCGAATCATGGGAACCATGAAGGCTTTTGAAATGATATTATTATGACATGATCCTAGGCAATTGGGTAACATATGTGGCGTTCTAGATGGGATTTTCGGTTTGTGTCTTTAGAGTTTCACGGCTTTGATTTAAGACGCTGTCACTAGGCTTGGTATCATGGCTACTACATTTCTAAGGTCAAGAGTGTAGTTCTAGCAAAAAGGATGTCTCTTTTGTAAGGTACAAAGTAATCTTTCTATTCTATCTGCTCGCTTTTCCATATATTCTAACATGTATATACGTTCCAGTATTACCATTAGTCAGGAATCTTCAAAAGTGACAGGAACTCAATACGGCGTCGTACCCAACAACTGGCAACATCTTGATGTTGGTTTCTAAATGCTGAAGCCAAGTAACGAAGTCTTTTTATATGAAAATGGTTATACAAATGGATTACAATATTGGATAATACAAGAAAAAAAAGAAAAGAAAAAAACCCTTTGTTTTGTCCATGATTCCCATCCCTTCCTCGCATTTTATCCTAGACGCGTGCGACTTCCCCGTGATGTTGTCTTCTCAACTCCTGGCGTACCACAATGCACAATAAGAATGAGACGACAAGGAGTATGCCTTGAAATGTCGCGCTGGACTTGACACCGATATTTTCGATAATTGCTTCGTTTATGGGGTTGTTTATGAGTGTCCTGCGAAAGGAATTCAGTTACCTTTGCGCAGTATAGAAGTTTGTGCTTTTTTCTGTTCTCAGTACTTACGCGAAGCTGACAACAGTATAACATGATCCTAACCATTTCCCATAACCTCTACCATCGCAGAGACAACTAAGGCATGTTTCTTTTCAATAGAAATGTAAAAGGCGGTTAGTATAAACACATAGAATTCCCTCAAATTTCTTTTATAGGCCCTATACTTTCAGGTCCATGGAAACTAGACTCACCTGAAAGCGGAACAAATGAACCTGTCCCTATTCCCATGACAAAGGCAACAATGTATAACATCGTAACATTGCGGTCTCCCCAAGGAACCCATACCACGAAAACCACAAGTATAATCGCAGCGTTCATGGAGATGATCGTATTGAAAGGATCCCACCTTGCTGCTAACCAAGATGGAACCGTCCTCCCTATGATAGCACCTCTATAAAGTTTAGAAATCCTATTTATAAACAACCATAGAGGAGCATTTTCACAAATCCTCTAAGAAGAGGGGGCGCACAGGTTATATGCCATCTGAAGATAAAACACATCTCCTAGGCCGGTGAGGTCTGCAAACCGGGGAAGAGAGCCCCATTGCGTGTATAGAACAAATTCAAACGCTTAGAATTTGGTCGATAGTAGGAAAGACAAGATAAAGGCCCAAGGATTAGCAAGTGAACTTTATACTTATTGCCATATGATATATAAAAAAAAGATAAACTGATGTAAGGGCAAATCAAAACCAACCAAAAACACAAAGTGTGAAGAGCAAAAAGTTGCGATCGCTAAAGTGGTGGAAGTCTCTCCAAGCTACCATTTCTTTAACCGAAGAGGGAGCGGCTGGCTTTAAGACTAGCTGCGCTGAAGGATTCACGATGTCTATGAGTGTTGAACTTGAATTCTCTATCGCTGTCGCTGTATCTGCCATTGTCAATGCCGTTTTCCTGGATGAACTTCCAGCAGCATTGCTCATCGCCGCTGATGAAGTATGTATATTAGTGAGTCTAGTGGTGTCTGCACTCCCACAGCACTTGGTATTATCTTTGACTAGAATTGCACCTGGCAGCACAAGTATGCATATGATTGTCGATAGCCAGAATATGGAAATCTGCCAGCTGTATCGAGCCAAGAGAGCGCGGAGGACTAGGGAGAAAATCAAACCACTCAGTGGTGCGCCAGTGGAGACGAGGCCGGTCACTATTGCTTTTGAGTTGCGCCTAACAAACCAGTGCTCTACGACACAAAACGCTGCTGTGGTTGGGACCGCTGAGCTGATTCCAGCAATGGAAAAACAAGCCATAAACTGACCGTATGTACCACACCAAGCCAGCGCAAGAAAAGCAGACCAATACACAGCGCAGGCAGCAGGGAGAAGGAATCGGGCGCCCCAGCGGTCGAGAGATAAACCAGCAGGGAAGCCGAACAAGCAGCTTAGAAATCCTAGGAGCGAGCCGATCCATGCAATGTCCGCAGGTAAACGGGTCTGAAGGTGATTTTTCTCCCAATACACCTGGAAGAGCCCCGAGGCCGACATCAATCCATACGTAGCCATAGTCAGGCACAGCACTCCCACAGTTACCCAGGCCGCTCTACGGTTGTTATCATCGCTGCTTACATCTTCAATAGTAACCGTTAGGGGAGACTCCAAATCTGTGCAGTTGCTTTCGATAATAATCCGGTCTAGTAGTGAACGATGCCTATGATGGGCGATTTCCTCCTGGATCTCGTGTACTCGACATATTTCTTGGGATCCTTCGATAGGTGTGAGTTTGTTGTTTATGAGGGCGTCGTTGCTCGGCCTGTGAAAATAATGGAAACGAAATAATGTCAGAATAACACATTGGGAAATGGTAAATTAAGACAGAAACATCAAAACAATGCCCCATCTAGTCTAATACCTTATTTTTCTGCTTAAATCCCCTATTCGGTTATCTTAAACCACTCATAACGAAACAACATTGTTGAGAACCTAGTACCATAAACAACATACTTTTCGATATTCTCAACCATAATTTATATTGACCGTGGTCCACAAAACAAAGGAGGTACACTGTTTGCTAATTTCGATATGATCAAAAATGGTATGGCGCATAAGAGATCGTTTAATCCTATATTTGACTTCTTCTAATTATACTTCATTGTTGAAATTTGTATGTCAACTTCTGCATTCTTCAAGTATCCGATAGACTCTAAAGATGTCGAAGTAGGCAGCTCTTCTAGGGCTCTATATTATATTTGAGACAAACATATACTAGAAGAGATCTCGGTTCGACTTCATCCTAGATGCACCTGCTTATTTTATCTGTCTTCTTGTCGGCTCGCCTTTGGTATCAATGTCAGATTTCGAATATTCTTAGTCTTTTGTAATTCCATTTGTTTTCATCTCTCAAAAAACAGCTTCAAGAAGTTTGTATCAATAAAATGCAGCGAATAATTAGAGAGCTCTCATGGTATACCCAAGTAACTGATCCATCAGCTCTTCCTTCAACAGCATCAGATGCCATTTGCGGGTCATTGGTTTCCCTTTGTTCCAATATCGGTTTCTTTGCCGTTTCCAGGTGTCCTAGGATTTGCTATAACACGGTCCAGATGTGGATCTGACTTTTGAGTTTTATTCTACAAGTCATGGCCGAGATGCAATCGCTAAATTGCTCGCAATTATTTTTCGTTCTTTGATAGTTATTGTACCTTTTCCCTGCGTTATTACTTTATGTTCTCAATATGCTGTCACCAACAAGTTCACGATAGTAATGTACCTTATTCCGATCTAGCAAACCCTAGAGGGTAGCAGGATGCTGTAACATCCTGGCCGAATGCACAAGAGAATAGGAGATGAGAGAGGTGACACTACATTCCGGGATGTAGTTGTATAAAAACAACAGAAGCAGGCTAAAATTCATAACGATCTATATCCGGGCTTGGAATAGAAGGCTCTATTTATCGCATTGCTTGTTGGTTTCCAAAATGGAACTCTTACACGCTTTTAAAGGCCAAGGCTGCCATTGCTGAGTTGCCATTGACTTTTTAATGAACGCAGCCTTGGAAAAGGCACCCTTGCATCTGCTGGAAACATTACACAGTCTAGGCTTTTTTACTCGTTGGAGCTTACTGCAGTTTTCATTTGCTTCTCTTCTCTTTTGCATGTATACACCGCCCAGAGAAGACACATATTATTGGTCATCTTCATCGCCAAGTGTGAAACTATAAGCAAGTATTCCTCAATATGCATAGATGTTTAATCCATGACAGGATGCGTTGATATTAATAGTGCATCTAACAACTCTAGGCAACACGCTATGTCCTTTTTTTTTATAAAATAGAAACCGTAAGGCAAGATGTTGGTACCGCAGGTGAGAACTTTTAATACTCATATTACACCACAGAAGCTTTTTAATGAAAGAAGCCAGTGCGAGCAGGATTTTCGAGCCCAGAAGTCTTACACGGCAAATTAACGCCAGCTTGATCCGTAAATAAATCCTAAGGCCATTTGGTGAATCCGTTCGTTGTTCCCCTTGGTATTCTTCATATCTCCGTTTTAGTAGATGTTTTCGAGAAGAATCCATACTTATCTGTTATCCCAAATTCTAGCCGAGAAAGCGTATACTGCCGTCAATACCTTGAATCATGGCTTTGATCATACTCGACAGACATGCCACATTATCAAAAGTTCGTTCAGCCTTCAGTATTCGGGCTGTACCACAGAGCTCTCGGTGGATCACGACTACTTCTTTCGTAGCTCAGAATATAGCAACTGAGCAACCTCTTGTAGGCGATAGAATTGCCAGCGTTGAACATGACACTGACTCAAAATTTGTCTCCGCTCGGGACGAGTTTTGGCGTGAAGTGCCTCTCTGGGAGAACGTGTCTGCGAGTCAATTTCTTTCCAATAGATGGGGGGTTAGTACGGGACATATCGCATCTACATATCCGAGAAGAGACCTAACGAAGCACAATTCAAGGTTGCAAATATTGTGGAAAGAAGAAACCTCGGTAACTTTCTTAAGGCTGTTTTGCCAGACGAAGTTTTATTTGATAAAAAAGGGACGACGATGCAGACTCGGGACGACCTGATTGCCGATATTTACAGCGGTCTGATAGCATCCACCATGTCGCCGAGAATGACGCAAGTTCTTCCTATCTTTCCCTTTCCGTAACAGTCATTGAGCTATTCATGTCATTAACACATCACAGTCCGTATATCCTGAGTCGCATCAACTGGAAAGACCCTCGCAATGATCCTGTCTTTCGGCAGTTTCTCCCTCTCAAGTCCATCATGGTGCCAGACCATCCCAAGCTGGCTCTTGATTCCTTACACGAGTCTAAAGATTCGCCGGTGAGAGGTCTTGTGCATCGCTACCCACACAAGGCTTTGTTTTTAGGTATGTGCGACTACTGTGGATATAATTCCAATGTGCATCCTCTATGAATGTTTGCTGATAGCTTCTTCAAATCTAACCGGTAGCCACATCGGTATGCCCTACATATTGTACATTCTGCACGCGATCATACGCAGTCGGAGCAGATACCGAACTGGTTCAAAAGGATTCAATGAAGCCGAGCAAGCGCCGCTGGGACGAAATCTTGGATTACATCAGGATGCAGTCTCAACTTCACGATATTGTCATCTCTGGTGGGGACTCGTTTTACCTTCTTCCCAGCCAAATTATCTACTTGGGCGAGAGTCTTATTGCAATGCCGAACATTCGCCGTTTTCGATTTGCGTCAAAAGTATTATCTGTGGCTCCAGCTCGCATTCTCGATTCGAAGGATGGCTGGTTTGCGGCCCTGGCCTATGTGGAAAAGAAAGCTCGAGAAGCCGGCAAAGCCATGTACCTACACACGCACATAAACCACCCAAACGAAATGTCTTGGGTGACCGAACTCGCTGCCCGCAAGCTGTGGCAGGCTGGCATAACGGTACGAAACCAGACGGTTCTTCTGCGTGGTGTCAACGACAATGTCAACGCCATGTCCACGCTAATTCGCAAGCTGGCAGACAACAATATTATACCAGTATGGGCCGCTGCATTTTCTACTTCTCCTCTTTCAAGCTCCCGGTACCATAAGCCCAAGCTGCCCAGGCTAAATTTTACGTTATTTAGTATTATGTCTACCAGTGCGACATGGTTAAGAAGACAGAGCATCTGCGAACGCCTCTGCAAACGATAATTGATCTTGAGTCGCAGATCCTTGGCGGTATAGCGGGTTTCATGACGCCAAAGTTTGTCGTGGACCTGCCTGGTGGCGGCGGTAAGCGGCCAGCGTCTTCGAAAATTTCGTACAATCGTAGGACTGGCGTATCTCGGTTTACGGCACCGACCGTCTCTGGTCAGGATGAGGAAGACAAGGTATATGAATATTACGATCCGCTCAACTCCGTACCATCGCCATAACAAAGAGTTTCTCCGAGCTCCAGTAATTCCAAAGCCGAACCTCTCCTCCACTATCGTGGATTTAGATTTGACACATGTTGAACCTAGGCAAATAATGGCTCCTTCTGGGAAACACCAAGACGTACAAGACAGTGTGTGCAAATAATGCCACTTTAGAGGGGGAGAGGGGGAGTTCGAGGGCTACTTTTATTTTTATTTATTCTTACTTCAGTCTGTTTTGGCTACGTTGACAGTGTTCACATCCGACTGCAGATTCATTCTGAAAATAGACTCCTTTTGTTGCCATGAATTGCTCCTTGGAAATGGTACTTCTAGGCTGCCGGATCTGAAATGTCGGGTTCCAATGCTCTACTAGAGAAAGCCTGGCTATGCTAAAAGAGCTATATTGAAAAGAAGTGGAACATAGTTGAAGGAGTTCATTTGGTCCACTAGACATGTCTTCCAACTGTTCAGTACGCCTAAAAGTTTCCTTTCGAGCTTTGTGCAAACGGCACCAAACTCTACGAAGAGTTTGAGGGCATATGTAAGAAAATCGATCGGATAATAATCTCCATTATTCTTTATAACTCAGGTTTAATCGGATCCATGATGGCACAATTGTTCAAAATGACGACTTTTTAATTTTGCTATTCTAGGAAATAAGAACAGGCGAACTTTTGCCTCCACCATTTCCCTCTCCTTGCCGCGTATCGTATTATCCTAGACTGATCAACAGTTGATCAACAGAGTCGATCGGCGGCTTCCCCGGGCCGCCGATATGGTGACGAAATGATTCTAGGTTCGTGCGCTCGGTAAATGAGGAAAATAACCTCCTCCACGTGAGAAAATAAAGAATAAAGCTGAAAGGAATAGTTTTCAGTGCTCAAAGCCGTGAGTTCTTTTAGGCAAAGGCCAGGTTTGCCCAAAAGGTTCAGCATGGATGATCTGTGCAAAGTACCCTCATCGCGTGTGATATAGGTGGCGGCGAAAAAAAAAAGCCACGAGGGAATACGATCTTGAACGGCTGGTGTACCTGCTTCTCATCACTGAGCGCCTCGCGCCGCAGCCTCGATATCTGACCGGCACCCTTCCTCCGTCCACCCCTTGCTCTGAAGCGAGCTATCTCCGATGCTACTTTGAAAATAGAACTTTTGGACGAAGCGCGAGAATTAAAGTACAGCACAGCTGAAGGGTGAGGAACCGGGACAAAAGATACGGCGGCAGATGCCAGGTTTGGTATTGAAGGAATACTATAATGCAGTCGGAAGTACTTTTGCAGTAAAAGGGGATCAATGCGCACATGCTATCGAACCCCCCCCCCAATGAATGTACGTGAGCAGAGTTGCTACCTGACGCGGCTCGATATCGGTCGATGTTTGCTAAGAAACATGAACCATTAATGACAGCCGCTCGGGCCTCTTCGGTTCTCATTAAGAAGTTTGAATAGATTTCGCTCTCTTGTAAGTATATACTTCGTATGTTGTAGGCTTAAGTTTCCAACCCACCGTTGCTTCTCGATTTCGGGACCGCGATCCTTTGAAGGATTAAATAGCGCGAACCAAACCTTCTGCTGCTCTGGATTTCTCAGCTCCCTTGGATCTTTTGTTTGGTACATGAAACGGAGGAAGGGAAGGGTATCCCGAGAAACCAAATAATAGCTTGAGCTTTTGTCTTCAGCTTATAAGAGATTGGCGTCATTTTTGCGGAAATACTGCTCGGCACTACATAGCATACTCACCTTGAACGTCATAGGGGTATTTATCTTTTCCTACTACATAGTACATTAATCTCCACTAGCTCATTGTCCTATTGGTGAGGAAACTCGGCAGCATGAGCTGGTGGTTTATTCTAGGTAAATGGAAGCCAAGAGAAGCTCAAGCGCATGCCTCTGTGCAATTTGGCCATTGGAAGGCCTTATTCGGTATTCATACTGCCAAGAATATAAAGAACGTGGAAAAGACTGATAGTAGACGGACATGCTTGTGCTTCGGCAGGATAGCGGCCGTCGTTTGCCTTCCTCCTCATTCATACAGCTTCCGTGGTGGACCACAGCGGAAGCGCCACATGCCCAAGTCATTTTCTGAATGTTCTATATTTTGCTTCCGCCCATTATTTATATATTAATATATCCCTCAGCTGCATACCAGTTTGCGTTGCTGCAACGCCATGACCGAGCCATGAAGCAAACCAGATGGCACGCGTTTTGCTATTGCATGTACGGCTGACTGGCTTATGTAGGAGAAGCTGTATGGCGCGAGCTCGGAGTTCTCCGCCTACAGTTCTATGATACATCGCCGAGCCTCTCCTAAAACACCTTTATATCGCAAAAGTGAAAACGGGAAACACGGAGAATAATTGAAGGTGGCAGCTGTATGTTTGTAATAACACTCTGGCACTGTCCCACGCTCTCCTTCCCCCCCTTTTTTTTTATACTTAACACACATACATCTATCCCTACTATACCATGGATCAGGTAACGCATAAAATTGGATTGTTCTTAGAATGAGTGGAAATTTTGTTCTAGTTGCAGCTTGCTACTACTTCGCTCTACCGTTTTTGTGTGTGTGTCCTGCGTTGCAAATAGTTAAACCGAGGTCACCGCAACTCAAAGGCCACGCAAGCATGGAGTGTGGTACATCAAAAGCATGTTATGCCCTATTTTTGGTGGACATGTATCATTGCAAGCTTTCACAAGGAGCTCCAATACAATTAAAAATTAACGAAAAAGGTTCCGTATGCTTGGGTTATTATAGGTGCATTTGGTAGATTATTTAGCCACTATGAATGGCACCGTCGTAATGGGGAAGAATGTTTGGAAGGCTGATGGAAGCGAGTTTGTTTTCATGTTTTGTCTTGATTTCGAAAGTGGAAAAAAAGGGAGAATCACTGCAAAGTCTCAACTGCATGAGAAATAATGAGAAGCGAGCGAGCGGGCAAACCGTGTGTATATCCCTACAGGATTCTGCGCCCTTGGAACACCTGTGTTGTTGAAACTTGACTGTGCATATCTGCAGGGAGAATGGAGCGAGCTTTCGGCATCTGGATGGTCTTCCACGTCTTCCGCCAAGAGACTGGCGGAAAAAGGAGCAATCTACTTGTACTGTGGGCTCCGCACGGCGAATGCTCCATACGATTTATGGAGCAACAGTGTCATTTACCTGGCTCCGCATTTCATCGTCCAACTTGGGGTTCATCCTGCTCCATACTCGTGCAACAAGAAGTCGTACGAATTGCGAAAGTGGTAATGTGAGAAAGTGAGCTTTCACCGACGACGAAGGTCATGGAAAATGGAGCATCTAAAATAAGCAGGGGGCGATCACAACGCAAAGCGGAATGGCTCCTTTTGCAGCCATTCCAGGGTCACAGTTTACGAGTGCTACTTTACTATCTGAATCTCAAAAAAGAAAAGGAGGAAAATGAAAGAAGCGTTGGATACAGGAACTCAGTAGAAAGAGAAAAAAAAAGAAAAAGGGGACAAGAGCGAAAGAGGAAAAAAAGAGCAAATCATTCCACTAATTCGCACAGAGCACAATATATGCACATTTGGTTCGCTGTAGAACACCTTGCCACGTTTCTTTACTCGTTTCTTTGACAGCCACGCTCAGCTGAATGCAGTTGTTCCTGCATGCTTTCACCCTCCTTGATTAACGTTTTTAAAATGCACTTTCGGGAGGCTGTGGAATATTAGAGTTCGTTTCATGTCCCGGATAAGGACCAGGGCTGAGGATATTAGAATATGAGCAAAAGAGCCCTACCAATAGATACAGTATAATGATGTGTCACCAAATCAATAAACATGTCTAAACAGCAACTCACAAACCATAGAATAATACGGGTACTCCAAAGTCTGCAGATTTTCTTTGTCGCTTGTTGTCACAGAAGCTTACAGAAGCCTTTGGCATCTGTGGTATAAGCCTACATGAAACCTGACTTAGCATTTTTGCCTTGTAATGATGCCTCATGCTTGCCTCTCTTCACCCCCTAGTAAGCCAACCGAACTTGCTTGCTCCCAAAGGAACATGGTGTCTATTAGACCCCTACTTCCCTTCGTCGACTTATAGCTGTGCCATTTCAACAATACCTTCACAAGTTTTATCTTCGCCGAGTCATCTCCTATGGCTATGATTAGAGGCCATTCTGAACAACCACAGCTGGACGTATCTTCCTTTTTTCTTCGCAATTCGTCTTTCTGCCTAGATCTTTACCATGCCAATGTCGCACCTTGTACTCTACGTAGTAAGCATGTTATGCCATCGGTTTCTTTGTAAGCTCTCTAGCCCGTCCCGCCCCGTTCTTGTGCCGACGCGTTTTTAGCCCGCCTCACGTTCACCGTCGTACATAAGTGGATCAACTACTGTGTAAGTTATCTGACATTGCGTTCGGCATTTTGCAAGACAAAAATAAGCCTACGAAAGATATCACAGGCCAATCCGACTTTGTTAGGTGTTCATTTACTTCGACATCATCCCACGTTCCGAATGTCTATCTTGAACGCGAGAAGAAAGATATCAAAGGAGAACGCAGGAGATGGCGTGCCTTAGGTATACGCTGAAGAAAAGCTCATATATACGTAAACTACATGTATGGTACAGTACCCCTTGAACGGTCCGAGAGTCGCACAGCTTGGGACTGACCTAGAAAATAGATTACTCTTTACAATTTGACGACAGCTATAGGTTTTGATTATATTGGTATAGATGAAGATAGCAAGTTCTTAAATATAAAAAAGTTTATGTTTTGTTTCCCCTTCCGCTGCTGTGGCGACAAAAGCGTCCACATGCATAACTGTAGTTTTTTTTTAGTAGAAAGCAGCAGGCTCTGGTGACCATAAGAAGCAAGATTGCTCGCTAATAATCCTTGAATCCTCTATGCCGCATGCCCTTTAGTACTTTTTTCCTCAAAGAAATCAGGTTAGGTGACCAGTGACCCAAGAGAGAAAGATCACGCAAGAGAACAAGCACGCCAAACCAAAAACCTCACTCGGGCTTCGTCTTGACCTTGCCACACGCAGATTTCATTTTTAGCCACTTCTGGGCAAGCTCTGGTTCGCACCGACCCCAATTATCTCCTCTTTTCTTCATGCCCAGACTCCCGCTCCACCATCACCAGGGCGTTTCTCTTTCCACTGCTCAAAGTACGGATACACTATGATCAGGTTTGGCGCGCTAATAAGCTCCGCACCCCTGAACCCCTGAAGCAAAATAGAAGAAAGGTCGACAAATACGAGTGTGCGAAAGATACGGGTACATTACGCAAACAGGAGACCAGCAAAGAGGCGTCCTACTACCGGTTTTCTCCCGCCCAAACCCATTGGTGCCCGTTCTGTGTTAGTGACAACGGGCACAATAGCTCAACAGAGAAGAAACCGCACCACCCACTGTGCGCTAAGATCAGATAGAAAAGGTACCGTACATAACCTATCTAGCAGCTATTCGCACATACCGTGCTCACGAAAAAAAAGAGACGCGACCCCCAGCTCACCACCAATTCGTCCACTCGCCGTTTCTGGGGTTGACAGCTCCGCTTTGCTTGCTGCGCCGTACTTGTACGTCTACATTTTCGTGCAAGCACGGAAACAACCAGTGCAGGTTTTGGGCGCCCAGACACCCACACGTCCCAGCAGACGGGACGTTCCAACCATCTGTACAAGTAAAACGACATTATTTTCGCGTGCTTCTCAACGTCGTATGCGGGCTGGCACGCTCAAGTGTGATCAAAGTGGCAGGTAGAACAGCGAAAGGAATCGTTGGTGTACCAGTAGGCAGGAATCCAGGCAGAGAACTGAGAGTCTTCCTTTGTATTACGGGGAATTAGTGGTACTACAGAGCGAGCAACAGCGGTGACGCCGGTGGTGATGCGGCGAGCTACCTTTTCCTCCATGTCTAATACTGCCGGGGTGCAGGATGACAATCCTGGTCGTAATTTTGGGTCAGGGTGCAAAACTGGACCTAGACCTGACGTTGGAACCAAGGCTCTTTCTTCACCTCCTCTTCTTTCTGCTGTTGGTCGTGGTTTTTCTTCTCCTTGTTCTCCTTGTTCTCTTTTTCCTTCCTCTTCTCTTTCTTCTGCTTCTGCTTCTGCTCCACAAACCACCTTCGGGTCGTCCATTTTGTCTTCCGGATCTGCTGCGAGAAGAACAGCCGGTCCTCTTCTTCCTATTCATGTCGTGGACGACGAAAAGCAGGAGCAGTCGTTGCTACTAGGCTGTGCCTCTTTGTTCTCCTCTTCAACATCTCCCTCTACATCACCGATCCCGAGGTCTTGTGTTTCTTGTGTTTCTTCCCCTGCCTCGTCTTCGCCCACGCCGTCTTGCCTCGCCTCGACTTCACACAGCCCTGGTGGTCTGGCAGTGACCTTCTTGCACTCTAGGTCTCCATCGTCCACATCGGCATCGAGTCTCGCATCACCAGCGACGACCACTACGACCTGGCCGGAACAAACCAGTCAGAGCAGCAGCAGCAGCAGCAGCAACAACAACACTTGTACAGGCACTTTTGAAGAAACCAGCTGGTTAACAAAGCAGCACTCAGGATTCTTCTCCTGCCATCGTCGCAGCCGATCAGCCTCAACACAACTGAGGGCCATGCGTCCTAACGAGACGTGCAACAGCATGACCACAGCGACGACGCTGATATCGCTGTCCGCCAACGACAGCCACCTCCGTGCCAGCTTTGAAACAGAAACCGATCTTAACACCGCGCCGGGAGCGCTCTGCAACCAGACGAGACCGGCCTCGGCCAGGAGTGCACGGAGCGCGCATACGAGGTCGCCGAGCCCCTTGGTCAACCCATTTGCACGGAGTACTTGGCGGCACCCGCGCAGCGAAAGCCAATCGACGGCAGATATGGCCGGCGGCGTCCGCGCCAGGACGAGCAACGGGCACCGGAGCAGCCTCAGCACTAATGCAAGCCGTGCCTCGCAGTCGTCTGGCGCTCCCCCTCCGCTTACTCGTGAGGAATTCGAGGCTCTGCCCGTTGCAATCCAACGCAAGGTACGTGATCTCCCAAAGAAGAACCAGAGTGGACCTTAGGCAGCGAGAAAGAGTGGCAAAATAGCAAAAAGAAAACAGAAGAAAAGGCGAAAACGGGGGAATTCAACAAAAGAAAAGCCATCCGTTCCCAATTTCCCGAATAATTTGATGCATCATTTTCGCGCTGGCACACTGGCACCCACACTACCCCTGTGGAATCCGCTTGCTATTGGCTCGTCGGGGATCCATATCCTCATTGCCCCCAAGCCTTTCATCACATCCTCCTCCCCTGCTACACCTCTTAGGTGAGCGGCAACGGAAAACAGCCAGCTGTCACTGGCTGGTCTCCAGCGCTTTACGACCCAATAAGGCCAGCAGCTTGGAATTGCTTCCTTCTTGTTACCTTTTTGGGCTGCTTGCCGGCACATGAGTCCACGCTGCCAACTCCACAAAAACAGGAAGCAGGCGTCGTTTTGGCATGTTACGGCGCATAACACGCGTCCAACAAATTTTCTCTAAACCAACGAGGACAGCAGCCTAGACTTGACAATCAAAACAAGCGGCCGGTTTCTGGCAAGTGCATGAACATCTCCGACTAGCAATATCAAGCGAATGCAAGCCGAGAGCAGCGTGCGATCAACGACCAAGACGATTGCTTGACTTGGTTATTTACGATCCACTGTGTTTGGCGATCGAAGAGCGCTCTCTGTCGAGTTTGATTTGACCAACCCAGTTGACGAGCAAAATTTGCTTCCATCCACCACTCAACACACCTTCGCTAGTCGTGCTCGTCCACTTCTGCGTAGAGGTCGTCCTCTTTTTCAACGCAAAGTTGCGGCCGGTAGCCTCCCTATTCTCTTAAGAAACAGCAACATTTCATCTCGCAGGCATTCCCGCCAAATGTCGAAAAATAGCGAGAGAGGCCCGCATCTGGAAATCTTGCAAAGTCCCCTCTACCCTGATGACGATCATATTGTACCATCAGAACTGTATTTGGTTTTGTGGTGGTGTGTCACTTTACCCTGCCATTCCCACCCTCCAATCCTTTAAACCTGTATAGCCTGGGCTGTCTGTTAGTCGGTGGCTTTGCTTGCTCTGGTTAGGCACAGCTGCGCTTGGGGACTCGCTCATGCAAGGTCCCCACGCAGGCCCCCAAGTTTTTTAGGGGCGCTTTAGAGTGCCCTTAGACCAGCTTAGAGCTGCATGCCAACTCCGCCTAGATGACAGTTCAGAACTACCCCATGCAACGCTCCTGTCATGCTTTGTTCGCTCTCCTGTCTCTTGCTTCCCCTTTCACATCCACTTTTTTTTTTGGATACTGCCATTTTTCTTTGATGCCCCTTTCTCCTACTTCTCACTCCATATCAGCATCAATTATAGGCATTCCAACGGCTCAAGGCCTCCTTGGTCCATTTTTGTCGAGTCTCGTACCCTCTCTAGTCAATGCCCGTTCCTGCATGACAGGGAAAAAGGCAAGACACGATGCGAGTGCTCACTCAATCTGAGACTTGGCGAGCGTTGTTTCTCTCGGCCTTTCGCTAATACCCAAGACTCCCATCCACTTCCCCTCAAGAAACCCTCTGCAAATCCTGTCCATAGACACCAAAATACGCGCATTCTTCTCAGCCTTTCCTATTTCCCGCCTGACCAACAGCATCGCACCGCTACCTCGTCCACAGTACCTTATCTCCCTTCCACCTATAAGCCCTTCCCCTCGCTGTAGTTCCCTTTCTGCTCCGGCAGTCTCCACTTATACGGCAGCAGAGGACAGGGCTTCTCCCATTTTGTTTTTGTATATTTCTTTTCTTTTTCCTGGCAACCTTTGTTTTCTTGTCTTTCTTCTTCTGTCTCGCCGTGCCGGTCATTCACACAGGAAAACAAAGAAGCAAATCATAAGAGCTGCCAACTAAGTTTACCAAATTCTCAACAGTATTTCTCAACTCTTGAACGCCTGCGCTTCGCCCAGGGCTCAAGCCAAGTTGACGGCATATACCAACATTACGACGCAATCTCGGCACAGAATTTCCAGCGACGTAGATCACGACAGGACAGGATAGTGTCTGATAACATCACTGGCCGCCTCAAGAGACGATCCCTGCGAGAGTCGCCTGTTGCTTCCACGGCCGAGTCTCTCTTCTATGCCAACCTTCCCGAAAAGCTTAAGAAGCGGGAATTTACTCGTGAGCAGCAGGTGTTGCTTGCTGGACATCTTCGAACCAGTGTCATTCTTGACGCGGCCGACGAAGCCGTTTATAAGATAAGCCGCCGTGCGAGCGCACAGCCTGTTGCCGCCCCAGAAATCACAATAAACACTCCAACCTCCTCTACTTTCCGGCCCAGCATGGAAACTGTGCACAGCGATTACCGCCATCCTCACCGGGATCCACTTGGCCTCCCGCACACGTCAAAAGCAGACAGCGGCGTGCCCGAGTCTTTCTATGACAGCTTTCGCTGGCTAGACGAGGAAGACGACCTTGACTTGCGACTATTCCTCGATGACTACCATTCTAATCTGCGTGAATCACTACCAACGCCAACGAAGGAACGTCGTCCTTCATTCCGCCGCCATCTTTCCATCTCTAAAATACCCTTCAGTCGACCAGCTGGAACTACCATGAGCCGGCCGGCCACTAAAGACGCTGCTCCCGCGCCAATGTCTCCAGGCGTATCCACCACGCCGTTTCCCGTTCTACCCTCCACTGCCCATTCTAATGCTCCGGCTGCTTTCCCCCATACCCGGCGAAAGTCTCGCACAATGTCCTTGATCACACCGAAGCACGCTGCGCACGAATCTTTCTCAACCATCGACCCTGGAGCCGCTCACTACCAAGACCCAGAGGCCCGTCTGAAGCTGCGTGTATATCTCGCTTCTCCCCAGAAATTCGACGAGGCCATCGAGTTCGGGTTTCCGTTGACAGAAGTCCTTACATCTCCATTAGCAGGATCTTCCACCGCAGCAGCTCCTCCCACTCTCCCTCTCCCTGTGAAACGACGTGCAGACACGAGACAATATGCATCAGACGGCTCAGATACCCTGAGAACTTTCCTAGATGACGACGAAGACGAGAAACTGGACAGCGATCAGGCATCTGTCCCCGACCCAGAGTCTCCCAAGACGCCAAACTTAATCGACGGCACCCACCACGGAGCGAAACCATCTGCATTTCGCCCGTACCGGATCTCGACGGACCCGGTTCCTGGACACCGGGCCTCAGAAAGCTACGCACAAGCACCTGTATCGTCGCGCGAAATGACGCTGCGGATGACATTGACACGGCTTGACCTGCGGGCGGGCGAAGATCAGATATATGGTTGGCAGCAGCAGCAGCAACCTCATCATCAGCACCAATTGTCTTTCAGTGGTCGTAAATCGCAGTCACCGCCTAGAGATGATCTGATGGGTTCCAGCCCCGTGACTTTTATTGGCAGTGGAAGCCGGCCCAAGGAGAGCATTGAGAATGTATTCGCAGGCATCGACCATTGGGAGTCCGATATGCAAGAGAAGGGCGTCATGAAGAGGTTCTGGAACCGGGTGCGACGATCGTGATCGCTGCCATCTTCTGCGGCATTTTTCTTGCTCTTCTATGGTGGGACGTCTTCCTTTTAACGACATTTTATATTTTATTTACTTTGTCCTTAGCCAGCGATGCATTTGTTGTTATTTGTGTCCCTTTCTTTATTACCCACATACCTCTGGTCTCTTGTCTGCTATTATTCGTTTGATCTATATGACCTTCTTTTCTCTGCACAAATGTTTTACGACATACGCTTTAGCGATGTTGAACCAGATTGCCTTTGCATCAATACCCACTCTGAATATACCTTTCCATTTTCTATTTTATACTTTGATTATGAATATTAATATACATTGGAATACATATTATGTTCCTCAAACCGTCGAGTCTGTCTCAAACATGCACTTCTGGCTTTTTTTTGTTTGTGAGCGCCATTGTTCAGTCTCTCCTCCCTCGTCTTTGCAATTCAAAGACCTACTCTCTGCGAGGTTCCTTAATATCACTTAAGTGAAGATGGAAAGCGGGCAACTGGGCAAGAGGATATATCATATTGGAAGCAAATATAGAGGCAGCCATTGCATGTCGTTTGTCGCTAGGGTGCGTTTCGAAACAAGGAGTCAACTGGGTATCTTGCGGGTATTGGATATTGAGGATTGAGAGAGGGTTACAAAGCATCATCGTCAACTATAAGCTGTGCATACAAAGCAACACTACCTGGGCTGAGGAGCTTTGGCCTCCAATTAGCATGTTTTGTTGTTGAGCAAGCATTGTCGAAAGTCAGCCTCTGCAAGGGTTCTTTTTTGGAATTTTGCTGTATAATAATACGGCTTTTCAACATATCTGTAGGTCGTAAACTAACACGGACCAGACGAGTTATACAACGACCCTGGTCGCAACTATACGTGTAGTTTGTTTTTGGTTTGGCGGATTCTCAGGGACTGGACCTGGAACTACCCCGTCCATGAGAGAAAGCGACTTAGTGGCCGATCCCCTTGCTTTGCACCTCAAAAATGTGAACCCCTGTCCAGTCGCATTTCTTGCTGTCAATGCGGAGAGGAGACCCGGAGCAGAGACAGCATTATCGTTTTCATACTCTCCTTTTTTATCGTCCGTGTATGCTTCTCCACTTTGCCCTTTCCCACTTTTGTATTGTATACGGAGTATGCTTTGCTTAATGTTCGTCGTGGCTGTCTTTCATAGGGATTTACACGGCCAAATAGCATTCTCGCCGAGAAGAGAAGAGCATGCAGAGAGGAAGAAGTATAACCCACAACATACGTCGCATAACGAATGTTTAAGGACACAGAGCCGGAGTCCTCGTAGTACTGTTGCAACTTCTGCTAAAACACAACCCAGGTCCATTTTGACGTTGGTGCTTCTTCTGAAAACAGACTAAAAGCTGCAATGGAACTATTGCCACAAATAATCAGAGTTGGGGGATTTTTTTTTTTGGCCCCTGCGTTGAAAGCCACCTTCATGGCGTATGCAGCTGCAAGGTTATCCACGCACGATGCATATACTTCAACACAACAGGCATACAGAAACGAGAGAGACCACACTAGCGTATGCTTCGTTTCTCTAAACACAGACGCACTTGCAGATATTTCTTTTGTATAGGAAACGGTTTTATCTCCTTCTACTACCCTCCTGGCCAAGGAGCAAATGAAAAACCGAAATGATATGCACTTCTGTGATCTCAAGGTAAAAGGGGCAGAGGGAAACAAAAGATTTCGGATCATCTGGGGCGAGAAGCCGAATGTGGCATGAGAATGG
This sequence comes from Hawksworthiomyces lignivorus, assembly GCA_002917075.1. Taxonomy (NCBI): domain Eukaryota; kingdom Fungi; phylum Ascomycota; class Sordariomycetes; order Ophiostomatales; family Ophiostomataceae; genus Hawksworthiomyces; species Hawksworthiomyces lignivorus. The sequence goes on from NTMA01000008.1 coordinate 39,472, forward strand.
CAGCCCAATACGTACATTATATTGTGTCTCTCTACTTTCAGCCTATACTCGAGCTAGCCACAACAAGCTTCACGCACCACTCTAAACCCACATCACTCACACCAACTGTATGTAGTTGTCTTTTCGGATGGTTGGCGAAAGAAACAAGTGGGCCTGCAAGTGCCCCTCTGCGCGGCCCTTCCCAGGGAAACGGGTCGCCCTTTTCCACGTTCCGCCGGTTCCTGACCGCCATCGTACGAAAGCATGTATTCGTACAATGCCCCTGACTATTGAATAAGAAAACCGGATAGCCCACACCTCTTTGGAGTCTTAATTTTCATTGCAGGAAAAAAAAGTTTTCATAATTCACCTTCCGTGCCTGGGCGTGCGTGCGTGCGCTCTTGAAGTGTTTCCCTTTTCATGTATAGTTCAGACGAAACATTGGGAGACGACAGGGACTAAGTAGACCGGCGACAGCTTGGCGCTCTCTTCTGGCCGAGGTCCTTGGTTTCTAAACAACACAGTTGGGCATAGCTCTAGGTGTTTAGCGTACGGCGTCTGTACGTACACGGAGAGCTTTCTTGTTTGTTTGTGTCTGCGTATGTAACAGATTCAGATCGTCGATGCATCTCGGCGGACGCGAAGACAACTGCTGAGACACGGGCAAAATCCGAGATGAGAGACTGGCTGTTATGAATTTCGAAAGACTCCCTTGCAGATGCATGCAATAGTTCGACTCTCTCTGTCTTTCTCTCCCCTATTGCCCTTTTCGGCATCGTTCTTATTATTTCCTCTTTAGGAGCTTGATATCTAAAGAGAAAAGAAAAAAAAAGAAAAAAGAAGGCTTACAAGTATGCGAATGCCGGAAAAAGCGCACCCCGCAAGTGAAATTCGATGAGACAGCTGTTCCACGCTCAGACCAAGAAGACTGCCCACATCGAGTTAAAAACAAGAAGCAAGATGCCAAAAGAAACCGTCCCCATCACTATTATGCTATTCGCCGGATAGGCCGGCACGGAAATGGAGGACCAAGAAAATGAAAAACCTGGTTTCCAAGTCGCCGATCTGGTCTTATAAATGATATGAAAGTTGGAAAGTAGACAGTCCAGAACGAAGGCGACTTCCTAGCGAGCCCCTAAATAGTAAAGTATTCGTTGCCGGCCTGGACACGCACCCTCTGCCTCATTCTTTTTTTTTTTTTTAACTTCGTGTCTAACCTGCTATGTTCAAGCAATGGCATATACACAGCAAGGCGAAACCTCACCTTCAGGGTTGTGCTTCAGGATATCGTATACATCGCTGTGCAGAATTTATTTGCAGTGATAAGAAGACAAGTCTGAACAAAAAAAAATGTAGAAAAAGATACAAAACATAAAAGAGAGGGAGATTTCCCATGTCCACATCGCCGTGCCTAAAAAAAAGATCCCTGTACATATTTGTTCTTTTTCCGCCTCTATATAAAAAAAAAATTACTAGAATGCTCTTGTCTCCAAACAAGAGAATACCATCTTTCCAGGTCTAAACTTCCTCGTCGCTGTCCTCGCCCAGCAGTTCACCTTCATCGTCGTCCACGATGGCGTAGTCGCCCCGCCCGCGGGCAAAGCTGTCCCGGGTGGTAAACCGCCGCGTGCCGCCCAGGCCAAGGCCCAGCCGACTCCATGCCCCGCGGGGCCCGCCGCCTCCGCTCCCACCCAGACCAACCCCGGTCCAGCGTTCGACAGCTCCCGCGGCAGTCCGCCACAGCGCCGTCACAAGAAGCGGCAGCGTGCCGATCACGGCTACAACAGCTGCCACGCCCATCACTGGGTACTTGATATAGGGCGCATCGCTGTCCATGGTGAAGGACGACGAGCCGCCTTCGCCCAGGCGAATGGCGCCGAACTTGCCGCTCCAGTTGCGGTAGACGTACCAACCGACGGCGGCAGCGATGCCGATAGGAATGACCACGGCGAAGAAGATGACGACGCCGCTCGGTCCCGAGTGCTTGCGCTCAAACTCATCCTCGTGGTTTTTGCATGCCTGCGGCTTCGACAGCTTGTCGAATTCGTCACCACCCTCGCATGTTGTCAGCGGAATGCGGCGGAAACCCGTCGGTGGGTAGTAGTCGACAGCGTCTGGATGGTCAGAACACCACTGGTCCTTAGAGAGAGGCTCCAATCCTGGTACAAGCGAGCACTGGCCGTGGTTGTCAAGCTCGAAATTGTAGTCACTATTGTAGGGCTGGTTAGCAGGCGAAAACAGACACGTAGGCTAGGTAAATAAAAGAACAAAAAAAGAACAAAAAAGCAACTCTCGCAGAGGGATGTGCTCACCATTCGTAGTCCCGCCGGCTGCAGGTGCAGTTCTGAATGTTATACAGGTGGTGGATCTTGTACCCGTTGTAGCACGTGCGGTCCGTCTTCTTGCGCAGATACTGCGAGACGTGTCCGAACAGGCACTGCATGGCCTGCATGAGGGGATGCTTAGGTGACCACAGATAATAATCGGAATTGGCGGCGTCCTTGTCGTCGTACACGCAAGACCGGTCGGTCAGGCCGGAGAAGTCCAAGTTGATCGTAAATACGTGCTCAGATCCAGCCCTCCGGCACCACAGCAAGAAGTTGCGCGACGCACCGGACCGCAGGGTAGTCAGGTCCAACACTTCGACGTCTTCGTCATAGAACTGGTGATCCTGCCACGTCACGCCCTCATCTATCGTGTAAGATACAGTGCGCGTTTTGGCATGGCGCGGCACCATCACCACAATCGAGCCTTGGTCGCCAAACTGCCACAACCAGGAGCCCTTCTTGACATTGCGCCATGTGATGCCAGCATCCGTGGTCATAAACGTGTCGGCCGACTTTACGTCTCCGAGAATCTCTCCCACGTTGCCGATGCCAAACATGAGGCCGACAGCGCCCGACGACGAGTACGTCCGTCGGCGGTCTTCGCGCTCCGTGAAGCCGTGGAGGTGAAGGGCACACTTCGGGTCACCGCCATCGCTAGCGCCGCGGCTCGGCTTGCAGCCATAGTCTTTGCCATCCACATCCTTGGAAGGGGGGGGGAGGAATGCCCACTCGGCTCCGTCGTTGTGGCTGATCTGGGTCTGCAGCTTCTTGGTCTTGGACAAATCGGCGCCTTGGCGATTGGCAACAACATTGACGAGCATGACGCCCTCTAGACCGAGGACCTTTTCAAAATCAACAAAGAACCGATTGTCACAGTTGACCCCAGAAATGCTCATGACGTATGACGTGCCGTTGGAATTGCTCTTGATGATCGTTCCATACTGCTTGCCCTTCTCAGTTTCCGTCACCACAAACAGATTGACGGCGTGTGTCGAGCTGTCCAGCACGGTGTATGCATGCTGTTTCGGTACTTCAAAGTTGGGGGGGAAGTGAGCTTCGGCGTACGTCTCGCCATCCAAGCTTGCGAGCGCCCGCAGGGTCTCCTTCTCGCGGTTCTCGGCTGCCACGACGATAAACTCGGCCATAGTGGCAAAACCTGTGACGTCTTCGTCGTGGACAGTCTTTTTGTCTTCGAACCAGTCGTCGCTAGACACCAGCTGCATGGGATTCTTTCCGTCGCTGGCATCCTCACGCGTGTACGCAAGGCACAGCACCTCCTCCAGCTTGCGGTTCTTGTAGGCACTCGAGCCGACAAAGGCACAGCGGTTGACGTTCCGTAGCAGCGTGTTCCAGTTGTCGCCGCGGTCTTTAGAGTAGGACGCCTCGATGTAGCACTCGCCTGTGCGCTCACACTTCTTTCCCACCCAGATAAGCCAGTCTTTCTTATCAGGGTGGAAAATTAGCGGCTCCTGGTCACCAGTAAGGTCCGCCGGATACGGCGCATCAAATTCATGCCAGTGCTGGCCGTGGTCGACGGTGTAGATGACACGCTCTTTGTGCGTCACAAAGAAGACGGCTTCCTTAAAATAATCGTGCGGAAAGATGCCCCATATGTCCACATTGGTGAATACGTCGGGCCGCGTCCACGTCTTTCCGTGGTCGTTTGTCAAGAAGATGGGCCCTCCCTTGGACACTTGGATCGGCCGCATGACAATCACCTCGTCGTTTGCGGAGCTCGAGTCGCCTCGTTCCAGGTAATGCTTCTCAAAGGCGTCATATCCGTCCAGCTTGAAGTCGACAAGGGTATTTTCGATCTTGCCAGATGCTGGCAGGGTCGGCGGGGCTGTCGATTCGGAGCACTTGCGGTCGACAGGGTCGTCCTTTTGCTCGCCACCGGTCCGCTTGCACGTGTTGCCGGGAATCAGGCGCCATCCAGATGAGCCTTTGAAGATGTCGTCTGGCTTTGCGTCTTTTCCGCATGCGCCCTCCGGCAGCACAATAGGGCCGACCTGCACGCACTCGCCTTTGTCATCGCGCCGGAAATTGTAGTCGCACTCAAAGTCCTGGTCGGTACAGTCGCAGTCGGTCGTCTGGACCACGGGATCTTTGAATTCCTGCTTGAGAAAACACTCGGCGTTCTTCTTGCGGCGGTTGTACTTCTGCTTGTGGCCCATCAGACACGTAGGCTCGCCCTTGTCGTCGACGCGAGCCCACCAGTCTTCCATGTCGCTGGACTTGCACGTGGCCTCGTGGAGGCCTTCAAAGTCAATGGCGATGATGTGCCAGCGATCGTCGGACTCTCCGACGAGGAGGAACTTGAGGCTGGTCGAGTCCTGCGTCGTCGTCAGGCTGTATGGCCGCATTTTGAGGCCTTCGGGAAGCTTGACGATGCGCCAGGTCTGGCCGTGGTCGAGAGAGTACGTGAGCTCGTCGACGTCAGGGATGTCGTGCACAGCGAGGAGAATGGAGCCCTGGTCACCAAATTCATACTTGTGCGGGCCCTTGGGGCCCTCGATCCACGTAACGCCGGCGTCGTCCGAGATGTACAGGTTGCCGTCCCTGTACCTGCCGAGCGAGTCGCCCGTGTTGCCGATCGCCATGATCAGACCGGGGGCGGGGCTGGAGTAGATACGACCAACATTGCTGGCATCGGTGACAGAGTGTAGGTGCAGGCGGTCATCCTTGCCGACCGTGATGGGCGCAAAGGTGTGCCCATCGTCAAACGTGATCTCGGTGACAATCTTCTTCGTGGCGCGCCTGTCGTGGACCTCCTCGCCGTTTTCGACATGGTTCACGAGGAAGATTCCCTGGATGCCCGAGATTTTCTCAAAGTCGACGTTGCCCCGGACGTTGCGGTTGGTGTAGTCCATATTCTGGGTGAAAAAGGTGCCATTGGAGTTGCTGGTGAACAGGACGCCCATCGGGTCGGACGGGCGTGTATTCATGACGTCGATCTGGATGCTGTAGTTTGTGCTCTCCAACACGGTGTAGGCTTCTTGGTTGAGACGATGGCCGCCAGAGAAGACGGCGCGGTGCCAGCGCAGCGTGTCGTCGGTCACGAAGAGAGCCATCTCGTCGGTGTTGAGCGACGACGTCGCGGCCATCAGATACTTCTTTACCGTGGCGATGTTCACAACGCCCTGCACCGGGCGGTCGGTGTCGAGGTAGGGCTCGAACTCCTGGATGACGCCGTCGGATTTTGTGGCGCTGAAGAAGTTGTCCGAGATGACCAGGTGCTGGTCTTGCTTGAAGGATGAGTGGGGATCCTGGACGATGCAGAGGATGCGGCTGGCGTCGAGGTCGGACTGGCCGGTGGTGAAGAGCTCAGACGAGCGTGCCCACCAGCAGCCGGCTGTGTTGCCGCGCAGGAACTTGGCCTCGCTCCGGAAGCCGTCAGTGGTGTACATGGCAACTTCGCTAAAGGTAGCAACATCAAAGTCCATGCCGTTGAAGATGATACGGTCCGAGTCGCCCGCGTGGAAGGAGAGGACGTTGTCGTACTGGAACATGCTCATCTCGACGCCGGTCATGAACGAGTGCCAGCTCTTGCCGCGGTCTTCGGTGCGATAGTGCACGACGCCCTCCGTCAAGACATAGGCGCGCTGTGAATCAAATTCGTGCATGACCAGCTTCGCAGCCTCCTGGGCGGGAATGGCTGTGACCTTGTCCCAGCTCGCGCCGGCATCGGAGGAGCGGTATATGATGCCCTCGACGTAGTCATGGAAGAGGATGACATCGGAGTCCTCAAAATAGTTGAGATCGGATGGTGCATAGGGGAATGCGCTGATCTGGATATCCGGGCTGTCCTTGGCGAGAGCCGGTGCCGCTGCCAATGCTGTCCACCACAGCGGCCCGGCCAGCACGGCGGCTGTCCGCAAAGTTTGGCTGACCCTCATGGTCGACGTTTAGACGAGGTATGTCATAAGGAGGAGGGGAGAGGAGGGGAGGACGGAGCTAGGGTCGTGGCCAGGGTCGAAAAGGGATGAGCGGAGGCGACGATTGCGGAAAAAGAGGAAGAGGCCGGGGGGGGGTAGGCGAAGAAAGAGAGGGAAAGAGTACCGCAGAGGTCGACCGAGCTATGTAGGAGACAGTTGGAGATTACGATGTCGAGTGGGACTAGAATATCTTTAACAAAAAAAACACGTGGAGAGAATACAAAAATAGAAGGAAGATTTGGTCGAAGCTGACTTGCAAATGAGGTAAGAAGCTAAGGAAACAAAAGAAAAAGATGAAGAAGTAGATAGGAAATGGAAATGGCGCCGTGCGAATGAGTGCGCGTAGATAGACAAGGGAAAGGATAACGAAAGGTAGAAAGGTGCGAAGGGAAAAGGAATCTGAAGCAAAGAACACAAAAGCTGGAAAGATGCGAAGCCTGTGAAGACAGCCTACGTGTGCCGTCTCCTCGGAAAGGCGATTGCTGAGTGGTCGATGAGCAATGCCGAAGCGTCTCAGGCGCGCTGACTTGAGGCAGCTACATAACGCCCTAAGCCGGCCAGTGCGCATTGTAACTCAACTAGCTGCCCCGTATTAAGCAAGTGTTCCAGGTACACTGTGCTCCATTTACGCTTAGTTATAGCGCATGTAAGACACATTTTGGCGGGTCGTTACGGAGAGTACACATGCATCTCTCTGAGGAACTTTCAGCTACGGTGGGGCGTTCCTGATTTGAATGTGGCTGGTGCCTGGAGCCACAGCTGCTGCCTTGGGCGAGCTTACATACACAGAAGGGTACAATAGGTAATAAGCATGGGGTACATGCCACTCTTAGGCAATTAGCCACCTTCTGCAGGTACCTTGACAATAGCCTGTTTCCGGTGAATGGCTGCCAATTTGACAGTGTCAGAGTAACTAAGCAAACGATGATCTCGATACGATGATATACGACAAGAAAGCATTAGTGGACGAGGTAAAATTCAGCCTTGCCACCAAATTTTAAACGCAAGACATCTAGAGAAAAGAAAGTACGCATTACGGAACAAAAATCTGCTCAAGCAAAGCAACCTCTATACTCCATACAAGCCACTCTTCCTTCGTGCCTTGGTCCCTACACGTGGTTTCCGTCTCCAGCTTTGATACAAACGATTAGATTTTTGAGCTATGCCCTTCTTACGATCTCACAAACTTCAGCCTTCCCTTGTTGTCCTCTATGAATCTTGCTGCCAGCGCATGAGACAAATGCTTTAGCTTGCGCCGAGTCTCCGGTCGCTCAATCTCCAGCTCCTCTTCAGGCCAGCCCTCGAGCCCGTGCACCAGGTACCCCATGACGGATGCTTTGAGAACGAGCTGCCCTCTGCTGCGCAGAATGGCGATGATAAGGAAAGCCGCTGCCAGAACAATCTCAGCAACGGGAAGAACCAGCCATATCCATCGCACATGAATGTAATTCTCGGTGACAAAGACATCGCCATGGATCATGGTTGCATTGGCGTTGTCTCCTGTGCTGCTGTTGCTCCGAATCTGGTTCGTCAACGTGTCTGCCAAATCAGCGGCGACGTTCTCCAGATTCGCCGTATACAAGAAGTATCCGAGATCCAGAGAATCCGCGTCCAGAGAACTTCCTACGTGAGGGTACACGTTCTGGATCTGTCGCGTCAAGAGAATCCGCAGATACGAAAATAGATTCACGTCGACGTTCTGTGAGACGGTGTACTTCGCACCAGAAGCAGATTTGTATATGTTATACTCCCTAAACCCGACGCTCGTGGTGTCGTAAAATTGGAGCCTCTCTGATGCGACCACGCCAGGGCTGATTCCTGCAGGCGTCGCGGTCAAGTTGGGATACGTCTGCTCACAATAGTACCATGACATGTAGAACGACTCGGCCGGCGGAGGATTGTCTGTGCCGCTTGGACTGGTTCCTTCGTCCGTGTCTGCCACTCTGACGAGGAAGACCTCCGCTCCAATGCCCGGCTCGTACCCTATTGATTTGAAAAGCGACGTCGCTGGGCTGGTTGGGCCTTCTTGATATGCATATGTCATGTTGAATTCAAAGCCACTGGGCTGGATCTCGCTGGGAAAGTTGTATGTGCAATCCAGCCTGATCATGACGTCTCCCGTGCAGTTGGTAGTGACCGAGCTTGTCACATCCTGGTAGGTGCTGCAGATGCCGAGAGTGGTGACATTATTCCAGGAGCAGAGGTCCCCGGAGCAATTGTACATCGGCTGGTAGACCTTTCCAGCCATGCCATCAATTATGGACGACTCAAGCTTGAAAAGGTCTGGATTGAAGACTGTCGCGTAGTCGTCGCCTGAAAGTCAGTTAGCAAGATGCGAGAGAATGAGGCCGTCAGCTGCAAGGCACACGCACTTCCTGTCTGCGAATCGGTATCCTCCCGGAACGCTCTGGATGTCCAGGTCGATGCCGCGCCCATCTCCGCTGTGCCATTCGCCGGCTGTACCAACCTCGTTGGAAATTCCAAGAGCTGCTGCGAGGCCGGGTCTATGCCCAGAGTCACAAGTGATACCAGTGCCAGCGCCGCAAGAAATGGCGTCTTCTCGCAGAGGGAAAATAGGATCATCTTGAGAGCCCCGAACGGATCCCTCGACCCATCGTCAATGGTTTGCAGATGGCTCAGCCTGTGAGGCTTGCGCCGAAAATAACGCCATTTCTCCTGGCTGATGCTTGAGCCAATGCCGACCATCATCGCAATGGTGCCGTAGTTGGTGCATAGCGAGATCACCGTGTTTGGCTGGATGGACGATGGCCACGTCGTGAGCGAGTGGTTGTTCGCCCGCAACAGAAACACCACCAGCGCCGAGAAGGAGAAAACGCTAGAGATTGTAAGAAGAATTTCCCACCACCAGGACACCGCAAGTTGCCGCCACTCGTCGTTCCTAATCTCTGTTGGCTCATGTCTTCTGTTACTCTCTGTGTCTTCTTCGGCGGCATTCACTGCCGGGTTTCCTATAGGCGTTGAGGGATCAGGTATATGGGGCAGCAAAGTCCCAGAAGAGTTGGCGTCACTCGAGAAGCTAGCTCGAGCACTCTCTTCGGAATTTTGTCCGCGTATGCCATGGGCTGCTAGCGTTGCCGGTGCTGCTGGTGCCGGGTCCGGGCGTACGTCATCCTGACGAGGCGATGTTCTCGAAGGTGAAAGGAGCAGAGGATCAGGCTGCTGGTCCTGCTCGTGAATCTCAGGGATTTGGACTTGGCCTAGCGACGAAGAAGCAGGTGGGCTTTCAGGTCGATGCGATTGTTCTTGAGCACCTGAAGCATGGGCCTGTTGTGGCACTCCAGAAACTTGTATGGGCCGAACTGCAAGCAGCTGTGATAGTTCGTGACTCTCGACAGCTTGGCTGAGACGAGGAGGTTCCGATACGCGGATAGATGGAACGCCAAGCAAGTCCGGTTGCTCATCACTCTCTAGAGCCCGGGCTTGGCGTGGGAGATTTTGCATCTTTGTTGGTTAAGCAGCGGAGCCGGCTTGAGAAGCATGTCCGAACGACGGAAGTCGCAGGCTCGACTCCATTCTCCAGGCTTCGAGCTTTCTAAATGTTACAAATACATTCCCGAGCTTTCCGACGAGTAGAGTATTGTGACTCTCCTTGCGCCAGAAGCGGCAGGGCAGGGCAGGGCCGCTCTGGCAAGGGCTCTGCTGGAAAAAAGAAAACACATTGCTACAGTCAGAAACGTCTAGGAGATGCATGTGTGGCGCTCTTCGTGCGCCGCTCAGCCAGGCACACCCTTGGCTTTTGAAAGCTGCACTTTCGAGAGACATTGGTGTGGTGGTCGTACGCGAATCAGCATTGACGCCATTGCGCTTTGCTGCTTGTGTAGGCACCCTCCTGAGAATACATAGCTGCATCCTTCCTCGTGTTTGGCCAGAAAATTTGTCAGACATCCCTTCTTTACAGCAATGTAGACTCAGCTATTTTGACAGGTAACGCAGGAGGCTGTGCTGACGTGGAAAATTATTGGACACTTTTGCTCACAGCCTTGCACACCTGTTTTTGAGCTTATTCAAGACCTACAAAGCGATTGATCGCGAGTTACTACGATAACATGCCAGAGTAAGAAGGTACCTTTTTCCTCAGATATAAATATCCCAATGCGTACAAAGCGACTGATGTGGCATTGGTTCATTGAGGGCAACGGACGACAACAGAGAGGCTAGCAGATGTAAGAACGCCTGTTCCCAGTGCGTCAGGAAGTGAGGCTCGGTGCGGACAAGGCTCGACATATCTTGAATATAAAAGATAAACTCATGAACAGCAAAGCAAGACGATGACGATATCTGTTAGGAATGAGACTAAAATAGCTTAAAAAAAAAGAGCATCGAGTTCTTAGCTAACGAGGAATGCTCTAAAAAAAATCGTCTCTTCACATAAAGTTCTTCCAATCAAGAGCCAATTATAAAAAAAAACAAAGGAAAATTATCTTCTCCCCCTACCCCTTAGCTATCACTCTTCTCCATCAGCCCGATGAAAGAAATGATCACAGGGATTATTTACAAGATAATATTCAACAAAAGCCACTAGATACCAAGCCAAAAGAAAAAGGCAACAAAGCAATACAAAAGAATAATGTATAGCCCCCACAATCCACCACTAGGGCCGAAATATGCATCTTTGCCCACGACCGGCGAGGGTCGCTTGCTGGAAGTCATTGAAGAGACATGGCGAACAGTAGGAAGATATGAATCGTATGAACCAGAGAACCAGAATCGAAAAAAGGATCAATACGCAACCACAAGGGCAGAGAACATGGCAAACAGACACCAACATCAAAATAATAAATAGCAAATGCCGCTCCCGTCACGTCCACTTCCTTGCCTAAACCATCCATTTCATCGCTCAGCTGCTGCCAAACGGCTTGAAGACGATCACAGCATTGCCACCCGCGGTGATGGCAGTCTGCGTAAAAGAGTCAGCGAAGAGTGCATTCGTGAAAATGCAAAAAAAAAGAGGGGAGGCGAGGTGAAATAGGGGGAAGAGACAAAGGACGACGGAAAAAAGAAAAGAGGGGAGAGAAACATACCGTGCAGCCATTGCCGCCATTGTAGTAGGAGCCGCTCTTAAGGTAGCACGGAGCGCTGATGTCGCCGGTGATCTCGATATCAAAGTCGAGCTGGGCGGAGCTGGTGGGCTGGTTGGGGAAGATAGACAGGTAGGTGATGCCGTTGATGTCGGTGCCGGCACCAATGTTGACGGGCGACCAGTTGCCGGCAGAGTCGGGGAACTCGCTGCTAGTCCAGACGCAGGCCTGGTCGACGGAGACGCCCTTGTTGTTGACGTAGAACTGGCCGCTCGTGTACTTGCCCTCCCACTGGTAGGCAGTCTTAGCGTTGAGGTTGGTCAGCGGGTAGCTCTGGCCCGGCTCGGTGACCAGCGGGATGTTCATCATTTCGTTGCCCGGGTAGTTGGTGCCGCACACGCAGGCCACGTCGGACAGCTTGTTCTGGACGCTGATGCCGCCGAGGCCAGCCATGCAGAGCGTGTTGAAGCTGGGGTTGGTGAGCTCCAGGAAGCCGTCGGCATTGCACCACAGGCCGCCGATGGACTGGCCCGTCGCGCCCTGCGAAGTGGGGGGCCACTGTGCCTTGGTCTGGCCCGGGGCGCAGGCATACGAGCAGAACGAGTTCGGCACGCAGCCGCCGCTGATGGGCTCCACGATGTCGCTGATGAGCGAGCCGGGCGTCCAGCCGCCCGTGGTCTGAATGCTGGCCCAGCCGTCCAGACCCACCCAGTCGACCGCCACTGCGCCGTAGTCAGACGGGAAGTGCGAGCAGGGGATCTTGCCGCTGGGGAAGTTGGAGGACGAGCCGCTCGACGCGTTGCTGCTGGAGGCGGCAGCGGGGGTTGACTTGGCAGTCGCCTTGGTCGTGGGCGTGGTCTTCGTAGAGGTGCTCGTGGTCGTGGGCGTCGTCGCCTTAGACTCGAAGAACTCAGCGGCCTGCTTGGTGGTCGACGTCTTGGTGGTCGACGTCTTGGTGGTCGATGGCGGCGGAGGCGGCGGCGGTGTGAACGTAGGCGTTGTCTTGCCCACAACGACGCAGTCGCCCTCTTTGATGCACTGCTGGGCCTCGTTGGCGCTGACGGCCTGGCCGTCAGCGTAGACGTACTTGGTCTCGACCGGGTTCACCCAGGTGGTGACGGCGGCGCCGCGCTTCTCGACGGGGGTATCGCGCTTCTCTAGCTGGCGGACGGCGCGGTGGCGGTGCATGTGCTGGTGCTTGATCTCGGCCGTGGCGCCAGCCACGAGTGCCGCCGTAACGGCAATCTGGATAATTCCCTTCATGATTCCTCCAAGAGTTGGTAGTCGTATCTAGTGAATATCTTGGATGTCCTCGAAAGGTGCTTTGTTGAGTTTGACTGCGGACGGTCCTGTCAGCATTCGGTTCTCTCGGCACAGCTATCAATCCTGTTAAAGTAATCGCTTCCTGAAGCTCGATGCCGTCTTCGCGAAGTTTTGTCGCAGCCGGTATGTGAACCTCTTGCCAGCATAGAAACCAATCGCCGAACCGTCAAGATCCTCCCCACAGTTCAGTTAAAACCCACCTTTTGACTGTCGTTTATCTCAGTGTACGTTTATTCGTTTCTCTCGAAAACCCCAAAAGAGCGTGGCAGAGAGCAGGAGCCCTCAGTTGGATGGAGAACGGCGTCGCGCGGCGAAATGATTGACGATGGTAGGAAATAGCAAACCGAACGTCCGTCGTGAAAGCAGAAGAAAAATGAGGGACAAAAAGGAAAGAAGACTGAAAAGGGAGTGGTAATACTGAGAGACTATCAGAAAAATGAATGACAGCCACTCCCCTTCGAAACGACAGTGGAGAATAATGAGTGCGACTGGGGGCAGATGAGAGGAGAGGCGTGAGGCGAGGGCTAGAACGACAAACAAAAGCGAGAACAAGAAATCAAAGTGGAACGTCTACCCTGAACCGGTTTACGTACAATCTGAGAGAGGGGGGGAGTTCGACGATCCCCTTGTAAGGGCTTGGCGAAATTACATTCCCTATTTGAAGGGGCCATGGCCATACAAGGGAAATGAGCAAAGAAGTCGCTCGTTTGCCAATAGACCGACAGCCAACCTGTGCAGCGTAGCACGAGTACGCACTTTCAAGCACATCGTCAACGCAGTTGGTGGACAGGGGGGGTGTAGAAAACTAGACAGGGGGGGTGGTAATGGAATGGATCCTCACAGACGAGGTTCGCCCTTCCTTTTGCTCAACCACTCAGCAAGCCGCAGCAACCACAAACGGCAGCACAGATCATCATGGTAATATAAGTTATGAGCAGGCTTATACTGGATTCCCCAGTGTTTGAACAAATTCGTAGCACTGAAATACATATGTCGTACGCAGCTGTGCGGTGGGTGCAGCAATCTGCGATGAAGTGTTTGAATAGGCAAGTGGGAGTTCGTAACGTATACAGGTACGCGGCGCGAGATGACCAGGGAGTGAGTATGTACACAGGGCACACCGAGAAGCTTGCCTTGGTAGCCCACAAAACAATCCCGTGCAGCTTGCGTATCCTGCATGCCTCTCTCTAGAAAGCAAGAAAAAAGAAGCATTCCTCACCAACCCTACGGCATTGAAGAGGGATGCGATGATTTTCTTTTCCTGCGCTGGTCTTTTGCCAGCAAACGCGCATAGTCATGCCTGTCGCATGCGCACATTCATGACATAGAATACTCCGTGCCCCGAACGAACATACGTACATCAAGGCTGACGTTGCGATAAAACCCATGAGACCTATCCATCGTGAGATGTCTTTTCTATTTTAGCTCGCCCCGTTTCAGAATCAAGAAACAAAGAAAATAAGCGATTCAAGACGCACTTTCGATTTTTCCTGCGGCTATTGATTGCTCTAAGAAAAAAAAATAGTGGATGGACGTGTGAGTAGGCGTACGGAGTATGGGGCACATTTGTTCGCACGAACAGAGGCAGACTCGCAATGCCAGGGAAACTTGCGACGAAGGTGGTCTCTTCGCAAGGGGATCCTGTCGTTTTTCCCCTTTTTTAATCCCCGGTCACCCCTGTTGTTTTTATTTGCTACTCCATACTTGTATATTATTCTCGCATTCTATTGGTCGATTCTCTCTACTTGCGCCGCTCTGTTCCTGAATTTTCCTATTTAGGTATAAGATCCTAGCTTAATTTAGATTAGCCCAGTCATACTTTCCTGGAATAGGGATCGCCAAGCACTGCCCATGTTTGTCCATCGCCCTCGCGGTCTCCTTCCTTGTCTGCTCATCCGCCCAAGGTGGCTACACTGCCGCTATTTTGAAAGCGTTTTGTTTTAAGCTCAACATCCACATAGTGCGATATACATACGTACCGTTGATAGTCATTCAAAGCCTACTACATCGTATACCATATGGATTGTGAGGTTTTTTTTCTTCCTTTTTTTTTTTTTCTCTGCTTTTTTTTCTTCTTTGTCTATTTCTTTGTTTCATTCTTTCTTTTGGGTTCTATTTCGTTTGCCCTAGTCCGCTCTACTGGAGACGGTCACAAAAAAGAACGAATGGCTGCAGTGCAGTTGACAGAATTCGTCTTCATCGTATACGGATCTCGTAATAAATATTATCCAAGAACATTTCGAAATCAAGGTCATTTTGGGTTTGTGCTATAAAAAGATTGTACGAGCATTTTTCTAGGAAAGCAGGCTTATCGCCTTGGAACCTCTATTCCGTTTAAAGATAATATACCAAAGTCAATGAGGACCCGGCTCTCATATCGACAACGCTCCCAGGAACAGCAGCGACTGTCTTGCGGGGTGGATCATCAGGACCAGCGCGGAAAACATCACTCATTGCGGAAATCGACGCAAAGACGACCAAGAAATCAATGTGCTTGTCTCTGCCTGTTCGAATTGTCTCATACAAATTACACGGACCCCACTGAAGATGAGGCGTTCGCAATAGAACAAGTATATGTTAAAGCATACATTAATACGAATCTAGCGAGAAGAGCATCCTCTCAAACTCCAAGGCACCATTATCTTGCCGCCTTGCCCCGAGCAGGCTGCAGATGACCGTAGTCAGGTCTCTTTTTTTTTTTTTCCCCTAATATGCTCCGTACTCCATCGTAGTGTAATGGACTTGACGTCAGATAATGTGAGCTCGTGACTTTCACAATTTCAGAAGAGAAGCTTTTGGATAGAGGCACAGCAATGTTTCCACCGTATGGATGTTCTCCTTAACTACGCTGCTCTTCTGCTGACGCCATCTCCCTAGATTTACCGGACTGCAAGCAATTACATGTGTGTGATGTGATTTTCTAGCGTTTATAACACGTTGGTTCCGATGTCACTATTAACTGACCTTTGCTTGAGATCGTGTCCTATATGCGACGTTTTCTCGAGCCAGAGCGACCGTGAAGAACGAAGCTGTATATGTTCTTGAAGCTCCTTGTTTTATGCAGGCTGACAGGCCTCGCGGTTCTTATTCTTTAGTCCAACTCGGTAGTCTAGACAATATCGAGAGACGAATTACCACTGAGGCGTAGATTCTCTCCAGCTCCATCATGCACTTCAATCACTGTTTGACGGTCGTGATGCACGGCATCCGAGTTCGATGTAGTTGTCAAGGCTGTTCTTTTTTTCTAACTTTTGTCCTAGGAAATATTATCGTTGACATCTACAATATTTATTCAGATCTACGCATTTGCTTCTCCAAGCATAATAAAAAGAAGTGTTCACATGGTCATGTAATAGATTTGCAACAGTCCTAGGCAAAGCTCCGCGCATGACTCGAGCCGACACAAAACAATGGCTTTTTTACACTTCATGGTACACTCTCCTCGTCCACATAGCTCCCTAGAATGGTGGAACGAGGGCGAGATATATGTTTGGCAAGTGCAACTCGAAATATAGGGTAATCTTCAACACTCCTATTTCACCGCCGGAACACATATGGATGTAGAAGGAGAGAGCGTGACGACGAATAGAAACCTATCTTGTGCACATACGTAATATAAGATGCATTTGTATGAACTTGTATGTTTATTTACAATACGAAACGAAAACAGTTCTGATTGCAATAAGAAAGCCCAGAAGCACCGTCGAAACAAAACTTCGATAAATCATGACAGGAGGTCAATGTCCACAGCTAACATAAGCGATGAGAAACATCCCTCTTTCCAAAGAGAAACCTCTTAATTGCAGCAGCTCTCTAGCTGTAGTGGTGCAAGATCAGTCAGATAAAATTATTCTTACACCAAAGGAAGTCTGATGCGAGTTGGGAAATCTGTGTCTGGATCCTCTTAAGAATCATTAAAACCCGAGATCAATAGACAAATCAATTCATAATAAAACGTGTTTGGAACTTTATCTCATGGTCTGAAGTAGCTTCTACAATACACTTACTTGCAAATGTACTTTAATTTATACGAAGGTTACTTCCCTTCACCAGGCAGAAGCGTATTATGTTAGAATACGCGTCATGCAGCATTCTGATATACCGACTGAGCGAGTTGAGAGAAAACTCGACACATCTAAAGCCTTAATAGCCATGCAACACTTAGTCTTCTTGATGCTAGCCAGATCCAATAGTTGCCAGGTTTTCAGGTCTCGAATCGATGTATTTGGGAGAAGGTAATATACCTCCCATTGAAGAAATTGTCATACGTCTCACCAGAGAAGCTGTGATGTGTTACCTTTCAGTTAGCCGCTACAAATTTTCAGGAGAATTAACTAGCAGAGCTTTATACTAATCTGTCTGTTAGCAGGAAGATATTATGGAGAGAGGGGACGGTGGTGTCTTTTAGATTCAATGCCCCATACTTTCAAGCTCTGCTTGACAGACGATAGAATATATTCTCAGCCGGGGTAAGACGTAAAATTCAAGAGAAACAAGACATTGTAAAGTTTTTCCGGTTTCTAAAAGGAGACTGTGTACTGGGTGCTTAACTCTAGTATAAAAATAAAGGCAGTTCACTTAATAATATGCTAAAACTATATACGCGCTCAACTGAATCCGACAAGTCTATGGTTGGAGATAGTATTATATCGTAAGGAAACTCTGGCACTTCTTGTAACTCGAGCTAAGTATAACAGTCTGCTTGCTTGTGTCGAAGTTTCGCTGTCTCCTACACCCATATAAAGTTCTGTAGCCATGAGATACCCAGCCAAGAAACCGACGTGAGCCAATATCTAAAACAGTGCCAGCTGTGATTAATAACAGCAACTATCCTAGTGTCACTCCTACTCCGAATCCTGACCATCAATCTTCTCTTATATTTCTCATTTATTTGACATGTCTCTTATTGCAAGCGCTATCCCGAGTATATAAACGAATGCCCCAAGCATCATTTTGCTTTGCGGCCGAGCTTATACAGTAGAACGACTACTTGCAGGTTGTAGACCAAGAAAAGGACAGAAAAAAAATAATGCTGAAGGCGATCAAGAGCTCTATACTGTGAAAAAGAGTATTGTTTTTTTTTTTAACTCTCTTTTTCAATATTTGATGATATTGCTCCTTTTCCAATTCTCAACCATTGATTGTAAGACCCATGAGGGCTACTTTCAAACTCTTAGAAGTTTCTTCACATACGGTGTAACTTGTTGACTACCATTAAATAAAATGGGAGATCATACCTGATCAGAATACAGATAGGCGAAACCACAGAAGGCAAAATAGCGAACAATGCAACAAGAATAAAACTGTCCGTTGTGCGGTGGCACCCTGTTAAATTTAGAGGTTCAAACAAACATTGTCCATCTTCAATCTCTTCTCGGTCTCAACCATAGTAGCACTATCATTATCTTGCAGCCGGGTTCTTGTCCTTCCGTACGTCCGTTTTCTGGTCTCTACTTTTTGTGTTCGCAAGCGCGGATTAAAGAAGAGACGCAGATCATAACAATTCCGTGACCACTCAGATAGGAGGTTGGTGGCGTGGTCCTGTTCCAACTCCTCACGAATTTGAAACCTCGCAGGCAACTGTGCTTACAGTTGGGACTTTTGATTGTGAGGCCGTTATTTCTATGCCCTGTATTACAAAGTTGTCTACGTCTCCGGCGCTTAGAATTGGCCAACACGGCAGTTTCAAAGATTCGAAAGGTAAACAAAAGTGGTGCCGAGGAGGAAGAAGAAGCCTAATGGTCAGGATTCTGTTGACAACCAACATAGCCGTTGGGAAGGGCATAGACATGGTGATGAGACAATCTATGCGACAAAGCGAGGACCCTTTTGATGTAACACGGACGACATGGACTAATTCACAACAAACAGCAACAAGACAACCACAATATACACAATCCGACATTGTTCTTCGATAAGTCGAAGACAATACCCCATATCAAGAATTTGGAGCCATTTCTGTGGCTATTAGTGGGAGCAGCAACAAACTGTTCACATGTATGGCCGGCATTTGGGTTGACACGGGACCGGAAGAACCGTCTCTGGCAAGAAACGGCGAAATAAACATGACCACACACTCTTAGACGGCAAAGCCGTGGGCAAGAGACCAACCGATTATGACAACGGTAGCTGCTGCCTGCTACAATGGAATACCAGGCCTCCAATGACACAGATAGACTCTGTAAAAAGGGACAGCGGTCTTGCGATGCAGAGGACAGAGGGTTTGGTGCTGATAAACCACCCTATCTCACCGCCCGAAGGCGACCGTCAGGATAGAGTAAAAGCACAAAGCATTCGCCAAAAGAGTTTATGAGACACCCCCCGGAAACCTGAAATTCTCAGCTCCGTAAGTTATTCAATATATCTTTGAGAATCTAGCTCAGTGTGAGGACCTGTGAAGCTATTGGCGTTCCTGCATCACTCTTTCTGTGAAGTCGGGCTGAGTGGAGAATATCTTAGGGCCTGATACCTTCCTCTTGGGTGTGCATTGCAGAAGATGCGTGACGGCATCCTAGCTTAACTATACTGGATCACGATGTACGCTGGTCTTGATCGGCAAAACTAATACTCGATAGGCAGTATCCGAAGAGAACAAACGAGACGGAGAAAGCAGAGCAGAGCTGGAAATTTTTGAAAGCTAATGAACTCCACTTCTCGAGGATCAAAAAAAGAACGCGGAAATGGAGACACCAGCTGAAGAGGTAGCCTGCTGGCAAGACTGTCAGCTCGATACGACTAGAAGAAGTGAGCGGAAACGGGCAGAAAACAAGTGCTTATTGTTCTCCTCTCTGTTGCAGGCTTTTTGGGCGAGTTCATTCCAATTAATACGAGGCCTTTGACTGTGTTGTACACGCGCTTCTGCACACAGCCACAATCGACAAGCCTTTCAAGTAGTATTTTGCAGGTACCTATTCTCGTTTATTTCGTTTCTTTACTCTTTCTCTTATTTTCAATTATTAGCCTCTTTCCACGGGACAATTGGCTGATTTCACTTCTCTTTCCGGGTTGGTATAATGGAAGACGACTATTATTAAAGAAGGAAAAAAACATCTGTAAATGTGTAGCAAGACCTGGAAAGCCAATCCCGGACGGGCTTGCAACCGGGCCAACTACTTCTAGAGCAACTCCAAGTGTAAGTGACTGCTCGTGCTGCTGTTGCTACTTCCGCTTTATTATTATTATTATAGATCGTGGTTTTTCTTATAACAATTTACAGCCCGTGCCTTGGCTTGGATGGCCTGCCTCCCTTGCCTTTTCTTTGTCCACTCACGAGGATTTCCTTTTTTTCTTTTTCACGAGTCGCCCCAGCTTATTCTCGAATCCACCGTCGAACACAGAGACCAAAGGAGAGCAGAGACGGGTGTCATCCCGTTCCCGGCGTGCAGCAAGACAACAAGGGAAGCAGAGCGACCATCAAATAGAATGGACCTAGCTATCAAAGACCAGATCTTTTCGCTTCTGCGAGTATTGTGACGGTTCCATGCACGTATCCCACTCTGAGATGTCGACTTCACTGATGTCAGACGCAACCTATAACCCCGAAGCCCACACAGTGCAAGGAACGGCCTATTCTCATTCCTTAAGCTTTTCTTTTGCCCGCTTCGTGGGCGGCGAGTGCTCAGAGAAGGCTCTATGACCTTCACGCACTCATCTCTCTCCACAATGTATGTTGTAGACGTCATGTAAAGCCACATTTTGTCTTCAGCTTGCTACTTGATTCTCCGAACTCCGGACATTGCTCAAAAATGGTATCTTGCAACAGTCGTATAGGAAAGTATTACTACCGCACAGAAGAGCACTACGTGAAACCCGTTTCGTGTTTCCCCTGTTCTATACCATACCTGTCAGATGTTTGATCGTGCAGGGTATGCATCCAGGAATCGTCCCAAAAAGAACAATTATTTTGATGCCTACTTGACTATTATCTTTTTTCTTTCATTCGTCTTTCTTTTTTTTTCTCTTTATTATACAATCTTAGAGCCTTGATAGCTTGACTTTCGATAGACAGAGAAAAATGATGATCAAAATAAACAATTAACAGAATTTGAAACTTTTGCATATTTGTGCTGAAGAGAGTCGAGAAAATTTTGGCAAAAGCGCGGAGCACAGACAGACCAGGGCTGCTATACCACGTCAACTCCATGCCACCATAGGTACCTGGCCAGTAAGCAGACAGCGACGATTTGCTAAGACCCTCGTGTTGCCTCCGCCTCATAGAAAGTTTGAACGGAGGACAGGTGACCTCTCCTGCCCGCCCGGCATCCGTGCCAGAGACAATATCCAATTAAGTAGTACATAACTATTAGCTGTGCGTTTTTTTTTTGTTGGACGCCTTGGCTCACTCTGTGGCTTGCTCTGGAATACGTAGAGAAGTGAGATAGCTCCTGGGTGATCATCCTCTTTTCTTGCCACTGCCTCTAGCTGCGCAGTCTTCAGCTGCACCCGGCTTCTAGCCGACAGCCAACCACGACGCTCAGCCGGCGCAAAAAGCCATGGCTCGCTTTCTCGCCAGCTTGCTTCGCTCCCTCGCAATCACTCTTGTTTGAGTCGTTTCTCTTTCTGTGCTGCGCTCTCCACTTGCCCCTGCCGCTCGCCCTTTTCTCATCCATCCGTGTCCTATCAACTGCAGTAGCTCTCTTCAAAAATGGCCCTCGTCAGGAATCGCTTGTTTTAAGAGCACAAAGAGCTGCCCAGTTACCCGGACGAACCGCCTCTTTGGGGCCTCCGCTCAGCTGTGCCTAGACGGCCGACCATCTGCATTCAGGAACATTACATATTGAGACAGATTCAATAAAGAGATGGTTGCATGGTTGCATTGGTGGTGTATTTTTGGACTAAATTAAAACATGAATTAAACCAGCTCAAACAGAGCAAAGCACACATAAACGTCGCCGCGGCTTGCGGCTGCTTAAGTTATACCTTGCGCATCTTTCGCCAGAGAGATACGATCAAGTGTGGCGCGTTTCTCTGTCGGCAGAGGCCAAATGCAGGCCATATTATTGGCATCACCCACACTTCTTTCCGTCTCTTCTTTTTGCTAGGCTCCTATTACCTCGCAACAGCTGCCCACCACTCTCCCAAGGCTAAACACGAAATCTCCACTACACCACTCGCTCCTTCCTTCTTGCCTTGCGAGGTCAGCTCAAGCACAGGCTAGCTCAAATCGTACGTGCGAAGGCAGCTCGTTCTTTCCCGTTCACATACGGAGCACGCAGTAGGATTCCGCCTACGGGGGTTTGTAATGGTGGCTTGCTGTCTTCGCCTCTCCCCTTGATTTCTTCACCTTGGTTGGCTGTTAGAGCTGCGGCTCAGGCACATCAGCCTGTCTCCTTTCCTCGTGCTTCTTTTGCCCCAGAAGTATCCTTTCGGGGCGGCAGCACAGTGGCCTTACCGTCCTCCGCACACTGCCCACCATTTCCCTCCGCGCACCAGCCTCACTTTGTATCCCCCCTCCTCTGTCTGTCTGATTCCAGCCGCTGTTTCCCTTCTTTCCGTTTCCCTTCTAAACGTAGTTACCCAGAAATTCTGGCTCTAACAAAACATACACAGCAGTTTCTTCCTTGTCTATCACAAACACACCTATTTGCCAACATTTTACGGCTCTTTCCTTACAAAAAGCATCTTTTTGTTTCTTGCTCTTAATTCTCTTAGTTACCTAATCTTCCTTCTTTTTTCCCTAGCATCTCCTTAACTTTCCTTCTTTCCCCAACCTGTTTTCTCCTTCTCCCCTTCCTTCTTCGCACTTTTTTTCAGCGGACACGAAGCTCTCGCCACTTTTCTCCAGCCACACATCCACCCCAAGCCTCCGCTGTATAGCTGCTCGGCGTTGATGATGCCCTTAGGACGCCGTTGAACAAGGAGAGAGAAATACAGGGGGACGGTGGAATTAGGTCAATACGCCATTGTTGATGGAAAATCAATAGAGGATTTCTGTCTTTTCCTTAACACGTCGCAGTTCTCTGGAAAGTCGCCTTTTCTTGCAGCCAAAGTCGGTTATTGCCACTTTCTTCCCACCTCGACACCTGTCCCAATGGCCTCGACGGAGAAGGACCCCGTACCCGGCGAGGCTTCGCGCGCAACACCTCCTGGTCCCCCAACGCCCGCTTTTACTCCCGATCCTTCGGTTCTTGTTGCAAATGCCGATACCGAGACAGACACGGCTTCCGCTGTTGCCGCCGCCGCAGCCGCCGCCGCAGCTGCCGTTGCCGCCGTCGCCGCTTCAGAGTCAGCTCGATCTGCGAAACGATTACGGTCACCCTCTCCTGGTCCTTCCGTTGCTATCACAGACGTAGCCCATCCCGAACTATCACCTAGAAAGCTGGCCCGCCTCGCCAGCAGTTCGCGATTTGACGAAAATACTGAATTGATCCAAGAAGCATCTCAAGACGACGGGCAGTCGCATTTCACAATAGATCGAGCACAAAACGAGGAGTCAGATCAGAGATTAGAGGAAGACGCGGCATCAACGTTACAGATAACAGAGTCGAACGATCAGGCAGCACAAACTGCTCTCTCGGTCCTTCGTGGTGCCGAGGCTCTGATGTCGCAACGAGCCGCCGCTGGGTCCGGCGGGGGGGCCGTCCCCGGAAACATCTCTTCTTCGGCCCTTGTACCCACCGTTGGCGATGAGAGCACTGCCGATAATGGCGACGCTGCTGCCGCCGACGCCACGGCAGCTGCGGCGGCGGCTACAGCTCTTGCCGAGGCTGCAGCTGACCAGCTCGCTGTCGCTAATACTGCTAGCGCAGCCGTGGCGGCGGCAGCAGCAGCAGCAGCCGCAGCCGCCAAAGCCGATGCAGAAGGCGTGGTGCCTGTCTCCGAACAAATGGACCTTGATCCACGAGGGGATCAACCGGGCTCTTTATATTCTAATCACATTATGCCTACTTCTATGGGTGTTGCTGGTGCCCACCCTATTTCGGCGCCCGTCCCTATACCAGAGCTGGCTCCCAAGTCTCCATCGGCACCTAAGCGGCACAAATGCCCATACTGTGATACTGAGTTCACACGGCACCACAACCTCAAGAGCCATCTCCTAACGCATAGCCAAGAGAAGCCATATATCTGCCAGGGATGCGATATGCGCTTCCGTCGTCTCCATGATCTGAAACGGCACAGCAAGCTCCATACCGGAGAAAAGCCGCATATCTGCCCCCGCTGTGATCGCAAGTTTGCGCGTGGTGACGCCTTGGCTCGCCACAGCAAGGGTGCTGGAGGCTGCGCTGGTCGACGCTCCAGTTCTGGCAATTTCGGCGGCGTCTCAGCAGACGAAAGCTTCGAAGGAAACTCTACCATGACGGAAGGGAACGACTCGGCCATGGCAGGTGCGGAATATGAAGGGGCGGATGAAGAAGAGCGAAGGAGGTTGAGCCTGCCGGCTATAAAGACACAGCATGCTCGTGGTGGGCGGACGTCTACAGATGGATTCGCTGTACATGCACATGCACGAACCTTTCCAACAATGTCTGAGGGACAAAGGGGGCCCGGAGGCGGACTGTATCCACCTAATGTAGGTCGAACGCCTGGTGCTACCTCGGCCAGCTCAAGCATTGCGAACAGCACAAATACGGCTGCTACCGGGAGCACGCAAGCCACCGGAACCAGTGTCTCGTCGATGCCCATCAGTGCCAGCAGCGCTCTCTTCTCACATAACATCGCCGAAAGCCCAAAGCCGCTGAGCCCGGCCGTGGGTCACGACGTTGGAGCATTGCGCTCCCCCAGTGGCGGTGCGCAGTTGCAACCACAATTCTCTCAGCGCCGGTCTGATGTAGCCTCGTCGCATGGTATGATTTCAAGGGCCTTTTATTTACATCATATTGCTCATATTACCATTTTTTGCGGAAGATTTTGCGGCATGCGCTAACCCTCCTTCGTGTTTTCTGTATTTAGGCTTGTCCACTTCTGCGGGAACATCACAATTTATTCGACCTAATGGCAGCAGCAACAGCAACGGAGATACAAATGCCAACATATTCTCATCCGAACAGGGAATGTGGACGTACATACAGACCTTAGAAGACAAACTCAAGGCTCAGGATGAGAGACTAAAGCAACAGGACGAGCGCATCGCGCTTCTTGAGGCCGCCAAGCAGGGCTATGAGAGTCAGATATCCAACCTAAAGAAAGAAATTGACGCCCTTCAAAGCCAACCACAAGCGTCAACTAGCTCTCCGGCAGCACCTCCGACCAAAGCGATCGAAGCTGTTAGCGAAGAGATAGGCGCAGAAGCAGTTCCAGGTCAAGCCCAGCTTCTGAACACTGATCAGGTCGAGCGGCAATTTGAGCAGCGGATTGGTCTGCAGCTTGAGACTGCAGTGGAGCAGTAGCGATGCTTCCCTTTATCTTCGGCCTCAGCTATGATCATCCTCCGGCTGCGTGCTTAGCCTTTTTGTCTTGTCTACGGTGTGCATCTGTATGAGCTGTCTGCTCTTTACTTTTCCTCCTCGTCTGGGACATTGCGTGTTACACAAATGACGTGTCGGAAACGTGCGTCTTTATTTTTTTTGTCCGCCTGCTTTATGTGTTCGATTTCATAGCCTTGTTCCTTCTATCGTCTATTTTCCTTCTGGGTTTTCGTTTTACGAGGTTGTTTCTTTTTGCTCTGTTTCAAGGGCGCTTGTGCGAATTTGCTTCTTGTCTGTGCCTCTGCTGCACATGGAAAAAGTTTGCAGCACCCTGTGGGTGTGTCATCCGGTATCATATATTCTGGGATCTTGTTTTACTGGGTCGTCTGCGTTGTTGGAAGGGAAAGACGTTTATGCGTATTTGACATGGGACAGGGCACGCGGGGGACTGTCATTACGAGAGAGCTATACTGAGGGCCGATTTGAGTGATGAACTGTTTGAACTATTGTACTTGTACGAATATAGATGTAAAAGTAATTGACTGGGAGTCCAAAATCCATTCCAAGTCTCGTGGAGACATAAAGGCAGCAGTTCTCAAGGTGTCGTTGTATTAATATGCAGCTAGACCCCAGTCGCTATTAAAGAATACGAATGTATTTTAGCGCATATTCAGCGGCCGCTCAAGTGGTCCCTCCCCAGCCACTTAAACAACGTCATCAAGCATGTGCTATCAGCTGCTTTTTTTTTTTGTCAACTGGACAGTTTCTTAGGGGAAGGAATAAGGAGGGGAGCACCTCTGGATTCCTGCGCTTTTGCTTACATGCCTCGGGAATACTGAGATCGCGATCGCTGCTTACTTCTTTTTCTCTCATACTGCAATACGGCTCGTTTTGCTTTCGCATAACCTCTTTTTTCCCCTACATATTCTATAGAGGAACATGGAACGCTGTTGGACCTGACAAGACGTCTGAGCAGTTCTTCATTCTTCGTTCTGTGAGGCTCCTCGGAAGGTGCGCAGAGAAAAAAGACTCCCAGCGTGCTCTGCCTATTGTCTTCGCCACAACCCTTTCCTTTCGGGCTGCTACATATTCTACCGTCTGCCTTCTTTTATTTCAAGGGCGGCTTTGTAGTGACCCATTTAGCGACGTTTCCGGCGACATTGTCGCCTTTGGCTCCCCGAAAACACTGCGAGTTCTTCTGTCTTGGCAGATCCAGAGATAGAGGAAGGTTGGGTAAGAAATGATTTTGACAAGAGATGCCTTTTACGATAACCACGACAGCGGTGACCAAACTGAGACAATAAACGAAGCTGTGAAGTGTCTTCAGTAAATATCATTTGCTAATATATCTCAGCAGACACAAGAGATGCCTTCAGCCACCTTTGATGACCAACCCTCGTCCAACCGCGCAAACGTCATCGCGACCACGAACGGTACCAAACAACGAGACGATACACCCCTGATATCTAGCGACGAATTTATCGCCACGGACGCCTCAGCCATGTCAACTGAAGGCTCTCCGACAATGAACGGGGTGAATGGGGTGAATGGAGCGAACAGAGTGCGTGGGACAAGAGAGGAGGAGCAGCAAACCCGGGGAGCCGAGGCGGCAGCGCCTGCGAGAGGTATGCGGTTCGCGCCTCTATGGATCCCGCTGCGCAGGCGAAAGCAGACGCTGGCCGTGCTGATCCACTGCACATGCCTAATGATGTCGATCCCGCTCTTCTTCTTCTGCTGTGCTGTTCCGCTAGCGTGGCCGCTGATTATCCCCTACATCCTCTCGGTGCTCGTGTCCAGCGCATCTACAGACGGCAAGTTGCGGTGGCGCTCTGAGCGTTTTCGTTCACTGCCCCTCTGGACCTGGTTTGCGGAGTACTTCCCGGCACAGCTGCACAAGACACACGATCTGCCGCCGGACCGCAAGTACATCTTTGGCTACCATCCACACGGCATCATCTCGCACGGCGCCTGGGCAGCTTTTGGGACGAATGCCCTTCACTTTAAGGAAAAATTCCCGGGCATCACGAACAGCCTCCTTACGCTCGACTCAAACTTCAATATCCCGTTCTACCGCGAGTATCTTCTGATGGCAGGAATGAGCTCCGTATCGCGGGAGTCCATCATCAATCTCCTGAGCCGTGGCGGCCACAACGGCCATGGCGAGGGTCGTGCCGTGACCATTGTTATTGGTGGAGCACGCGAGTCTCTGCAGGCTAACCCCGGTACCATGCGGCTCGTCCTCCACGGCCGGTCTGGGTTCATCAAGGTGGCCATGGCCACGGGCGCCGAGCTTGTTCCCGTTCTGGGCTTTGGTGAGGTGGACCTGTACCAGCAGCTGCAAGGCGACGAGCACCCGGCGCTGCACCGCTTCCAGATGTATGTGCTCAAGGTCTGGAAGTTCACGCTACCGTTTATGCGCGGGCGGGGCATCTTTAACTACGACTATGGCTTGATGCCTTACCGCCATCCAATGAACATCGTAGTCGGACGACCGATTCCTGTCAAGAAGGCGACAAGCGACGTGCTTGACCCAGCCGAGGTGGACCGACTCCACGCCCTGTACTGCGAGGAGCTGCAGCGGCTTTGGGACGAGTATAAGGACGAGTACTCCAATGACCGTGTTGAAGAGTTGCAGATTCTTCCATAAGCACTACTTCGCTCGGCCATGAGAATACCAACGATGTTTTATATCTATATCTGGGTATCTGATGAGCCATGTAATCGGCGCAGTTCATATTTTCTTGCTTCTTTGAGCACATATATCTTTAGTTCCGTCCACGGCTGTCACGTTTTGGTTTCGTTGGCACTTTTAGTTTTCTGTCCTGGTGCATTTGGAAGCACTTGCACAGCATCTGGTTCTATCTTGTGAATTCATTTAGAAGCGATTTAGAGTTTCTTGGATATGGGAAAATTCCATCGAGGTTCGGGGAAGCCTCGAGGCAGCTTTTGGGCTCTGGGAGGATAGAGACGGTACACAATGGGATGCTGGAAGCCAGCCTGTATTGATTTTCTTTTGTTTCTTTCTCTTGTCTTTTTAACATATAATAGCACCAACATGCTTTCTCTCTCATAGCACATTTTGAGCATCTCAGTGATGTAACCGCCCAATGTAAGGAGTAAGCTGCCTTACCAATACATACCTTCGCACAGTTGGCATGTCTCTATCTTGCCACCAGCATCAATCATAACGAGTGTCTGTAACTACTTATCTATAGTCATGCACGCACTCCATGCACTCCATGCCCCCCATACCCGTAGATGTACTCAATACTTGCACTCCAAGAATCAATCATCCATCTGGTGAAGCTGCTAGCTGGTCATGCGGGAAAGGTGCAGCTGGCTATCTCTATTGATTTCGTATCATCCTAGAAATGATAGCAGGCATTCTGTTGGTCTACAGTTCGCCATTTAGACAAATGGTTCAAGAGATATGCTGCGGAATGGTCTTTGGTGGATCTATACCCAAGTACCGAGAGCCTGGTAGTAGCATCTTACGATATGTTCCAGCTCGCCTTGTTTCTCCATGTCTTCAAAATTCGCGAAGAATGACGGCCAAGCACTGCACTATGAGATCAACGACGAAGCAAGGCGACTTGGCCATGATCACTAGGGATAAAAGAGGCGAAGGGAGCGGGCCCGGAGGGGAGGAGGGGCTTTTTCTCTACATGCCTACAGTGTTCCGATGCTACATCCCTTCGACTCCGAGTGTTGGAAGTGCCGGCAGAAATTCCTAGCTTGATACACTCATGAACAGCAGCCGAGCTGGCTTTTTTTTTTTTTTGTTGATACCACCGCCTTTACAAGTTGAATTTCAAATCAAACACGTCAGTTCCCTCTAACTCTATTGCAAATCAAATAATAATCCAACAGTACGCATGGTATGTCAATTTGGTAGTCAAAATGAAGCCCGTTTTCCAGAAGGGCAGCATCTTCCTCTGGACGCACGGTGCCTCTCCTGCCATGAGCGGCGTTCCGGAACTCCCGCCTAGTAATTGCCACGGACATGCGAGAAGCAAGGGGTACGTAGGACAAGAAAAAGAATAAGGAAGAAGCAGGACTAGTATGTGAGACAAGACTGCAGCGAAAGGCGGCAAAAAACGCAATCCGAGACATACAGGTTAGATCACAAGCACGACGTAAGCCTTAAAAAAAGAAAGAAGAAGAAAAAAAAGAAGAGAACACTGTGAGACAACATCACGCATCTAAAGGAAGAGAAAAAGAAAGCAGAGGCATGCCGACACTCAGATATCTTCACACAGCGCACGGACAAGCCGGCCGTTTAATGCAGGGAGTCTTTTGGCAAGACTTTATCGAGAGGAAAGGCTAAATAAAACAGGTCTACGGATTTTCACTTTTCCAAATTCTCACGACTGAGACAGAGAGGGCCATCCCCGCGTGCCTGCGCGTTGTGTTCTCGCCGTCCTCTGGTTAAGTTTTCCGGTGTGCTCGCCACTGCGTTGAGCGACGTATGTCTCTATCGTTTCCTTTTTCTTCCTTCTTTTCTTTTCTTTTCTTTTCCAATCAGTGGGCAGTTTCGAGATCTACACACTCTTACAAGCTGGCGTGGAACTTTCCTGTCTCTAGGCTTCCTATTGGTTTATCAATAGGTTTAGATATTACATGATGTTAAACGTGAGGCGAAGAGAATAGACCACAGTGAAACGAAACAAACATGCTGGTGTTTAAGACAGCTCAGAAGGCCAATTGAACGACGATTTACTGCTGCAGCTATCGGCGTGCACACGACAGCGCCGAGTTCAAATAGATACGGTTGAGATCCATCACCACAACCGTCCATAGCCAGACTCGTTCCCATTGCCCAACAGACTGCAAAAGCACTCACCAGCCGAACCATCGTTGTTTCTTTACAACTCATATCTCTACTTCCGGTTTCTTCTTCCTATCATCCACAGTCAACCGCTACGGACGCAAAAGGTTATATGAAAACTTGGCAAACTCTTTTTTTTCTTCTTCTTCATCTTCTACTAAAAATGCATCACCTCTCTTTACTGATGTGGCCCTTTGGTGTCTTTGCCCACAGCCTAAGGTTTTGTTTCAAAAGTTCTGGTTCTTTTCTGCTGCTTTCTTCGGCCCCATCGTCGGCTTTATGCATCAGGGCACTTTTGCAATCCGTCTTCTAGTTTTGTCCCTCTCCTCCGATGCTGTCCCTTGAGCTCAGACGATTAGTCTGGCGTAGCGAATTAAGTATTCTCGCCAGGTAAAAGATGGTGTCCTCCCTTCGTCGTCGTCTTCTTCTGGTTTTTTTTTTTTTTTTTTTTTTTAATAAAACAAAGTACGGTTTATGGACTGTGCTGCAATGCGAAGCCTCCCCGAAGAAATATCCCTAATTTCTACATCTACACCCCTCTCCATCTTTTTTTTTTGTTTGCTTTCAATGACCTAGAAACTCTGCTAGCAGCTATGCAGAGTGAACACAACGACCGCCCCCTGCGTCATGGCAGCGAGAGATGGTGTGTGGATTTACTTCTGACCGAAGGGCCTTCGCATAGAGACGAAAGAAGGATGAAAAGACTGTGATAAGGTCGGAGGGGAAACAAATATCACAGGCAGTAACGGCACCCGTAGCGTAATTGTATCGACAACAAAGTTACAGGTATCAGAAAAAAGGGACTAAAATAATGAAGATAGGCTGGAGATCTACATTGCTGTTGTCTCCTCTTTACCTTTTATTTTCATTTCATGCTGGACAGCCTCTCATCCACAACAAAGGACTACAATCATTACTGGGTGTAATTGGCATCGTCTCTTGCTCTACTTGACTACAGATTCTGTCCTAAACGACCGGACTTAATTAAAAAGACAGCCGGGATGACGATCTTGGTCAATACGTTAAAAAGTAGTTTAGTTTCGAGATAGACAGGCCTCCTGCTGCAGGTGCAAGAGATGAAAATGCTTACAAGTGCACGAACGCAAGCACATGCTGAAAAATCGGGACAGGATGGGATCAAAGAAGAGTAGTCCCCATCAAAGTGTCGGCGCGACAATGTCGTTCAATTGCCTCTTTAGGCTTCGCCATTTTCGACGGCGGAATTGCGTGAGCATGGTCGTCTCTCTCCCATTGATCTGCAAGTCGTCGCCGAAGAGGGGAAGGAGAATGAGAGAGGTCAAAAACCTGGACCCACGGACCGCTTCATCACGGGCTTTTGAGCGCTTGCATATCTTCGCAGCGCTTTGTTATGCAACCACTGTCCTGTCCGGCAGTACTTGGCGCCTCATAGAGTGGCTACTGGTGAAGTCGACGCACATGCTACTGTGCTCGATGATGATGATAACTCACACTTGTTGTACACGTACCCCTAGAGCCCTCCCTCCGTCGCCCGCACTATTTTGGTCTGGTCAGCGTGGACGTACACACGTACATAGTCGTACGCTTTGATACGAATACTCGTACACCAGTCTCTTAGATTGGAGCTTTCGTATCTTGCGCGCACGCCAAAATAGTTTCCCGGACCGCGCAAATACGTCGCGCCGGCTATACCTCCCACGTTTTGGCGTATGTTAGTGCTCAATCCTAAGAAGATAGAGCAGCACCACAGGCATCTTAGGGAGAAGAGCACATTCACCTTGTGCGACGTAGCTGAAAATGGAGAGTTGGCTTCTTTGGGCCGCAAAGGTACCTTCGAGTACGGCCCACACGATCGTCGTGCGAGTTTGTTGATATCGGGAGCGCGCACTAAAGACATTTTTCTGGTCCACATTCTGTTTGGATTTTGCCGCCGATGCGAAATGATGATATCATCTCTAGCTATTATGCTAGTGTGTTGTGTACTAGGTAGCTACAGAGAATTAGAGTCTTCATTTTAATGTCGGTGGACTCCTGTTCGAAGTACATGGCTGCCTCCCTCATATGCAGAATATTTTGGGTGGCTAAAAGCAGATGGAAGCAGTCTTCCCCCAGGCTTCCTTTCCCCGCAAAATTGGCGGTGCATATGAGAAATAGACCCGGAAGCCAGATAGAGAGTTGAACAAGAAAAAAAAAAGCACACGATATCCCCAATTGGCTGTCCCTTTCCGCCGAAACTCCCCACAAATGCTACCTCACACCTGCCTCATTTTCTTAACCTCTCCGTCCTGCTCTTCTCTATCTCTCTATGTCGGCGTAATTCGGCCGTATCGCTAGGCCTGCATCGTCTCATTCGTTTAGAATGGAGCTAAAACTAAGGAAAAGAGGCAGAATGGTCTCGAAAATTCCGGGGTAGGAGGATGCTAGGTTGTGGAGAAAAGAAGCCAAGCACATGAAAGTCAGGCTCCTTTGGAGCAGTTCCTCGGATGCAAGGTACGACGTGGCTGAAGACTTTCGTCTGGAAAAAATCAGAACACGCCTGTCACTCCGTAGGCATCTTGGCATCTGCGTCTTCAACAAACTCAATACACCCTTTTACATCTACCTGTCATATACACATATACAAAAGACAGAAGGAGGAAATGCATATACTATTGGACAAGAGAGTTTTTTTTTTTTGAAGGACGATGGCTATTAGAGTTCTGAACTGAGTCGCAGCTTTGTGCTCGAGCCGTCCAGTTACGCTAATTTGCTGGCTACGGACTGCTCCCAACCTTTAGATGCGTTTGACAGAAGCACACCAATAGACGGGTTGTATATAATCGCTTGTTAGTATCGGCGTTTCTATGAGACCTATTTTGTCCTCGCCCGTGTCAAGGCACCCCAAGATAAACTTGTCAATGGCGTGCACATGCTCAAACGCACACGCATAAGCCTACGTTGCATATTATAGCATACCCAACATTTGAACGGACACATCTGCAAGCTGAGCGAGTATGCGACCAACAACGCCATAAGATGGCTTCGGGGTAGTTGGTTTCTGAAGCCGGCGCTGTGGAGGGGTGTGTAGGTACAGAGAACAACGGGCAGAGGGAAGAAAATGCAATGAGAGTGTTCTTCTTTCTTCAGGTTGTTAGTAGAAGGGCCGATGCCTCCGGAAAGGTGAACATGAAGAAAGGCAGAAATTTACAAAGCATTAAGTACAAGTCTACCTCGTCAAGACAGCCTAGTCTAAAATGATCCCCCCCAAACAATGACTTTTTTTTAGAACAAGCATAGCCACCCCTTACTGAAGAATATGAGGGAACGCGTGTGAAGTTACTAAAACGGGAAACAGAACCACCTAGGGGCCAGCGAATAGTACTATTTCAATGATAGACGCGACTGTGATTGTGACGACGTAATGGGAGCTGATCTAGAGTTAAATAGAAAGCAGACCATCAATAAGATGTGTGTGATAGTTTCAAATTGCCCCTGAGGCATACAGAGCGCACCTGAATCTACTCTAGATCCGACCAATGTGCTATGTTTGTAGTGCATGTATTAATATTTCAAGGCTTTTCATATCATCTCCGGATGCATGTTGGGGGGGAAGGTTAGGGGTTATTTTTCAGCATTTGGAGTCTATTTCTAGGTATCTGCAGGGTGAAGAGCGCCACAACTGGTTGCATGCTTGAGGCTGTGATAGTGATAGTGATAGTGACTAGTTCGACGCGGATGTGGCACATTTGGCTAGCACTCTGTGCCTTTGTTGCAATTAACATACTAGCTTACTGCTCGATGTGCTTGCGTGCTACTGCGGAATATGCTTAGGCGGAACTAGGAAGAGAATTGGGATTACTGGAAAATCTTGCTGCAGAGATTTCTACATTGTCAAGCAGGCGACATTTCCCTCTTCTCGTTTTCGTTTTACTCTCTTCTCGGTTCCACAGGTCAGAAAAAGGAATAGGTAAGCGATGTCAAAGCAAAACAGTTACCAGGGGTCGAGAACAAAACCTCAGAAACAATGAATGTACGCGTGCAACTGCGTGATAATACAATATCTGAGGAAAAGCGAAGAAAACAAAATGTATATGTATAGCCGAATTTCCCTACACTATGGAAGTGGTGTGTTTTTTTATGGCTCCAACTCCTTCTTGGTCCTTGATCCCGAGAGACGGGAAGTTTTGGTTGTACCGCTGCGCCTAAGCTGGAAGCAGAGTTGAGTAGTTGTTGGATAGAGTGGAGATATGCGGGACGGATCACGTCGAGACCAGAGAATGCAAGTGAAAGAGGTTCAATAAAAGAAGGCTGGATACGCAATGACCTCAAGGCGGCAGAGACCGGTGAAGAAAAAAAACTCGTTCCGACCAACAATTTTCTTTTTCTAAAATTTTGTTTTCGTGAATTTTATTTTATTTTATTTTTTTTGTTTTCCGGGCACCAAGGAAGACGCGTTACAAACAGAAAACTTACGAGGACATCTTATGGGATGATCTGAGAGGCGGAAGATCGAAGATAACCTAAATTGGTCGCTGATGGCTTTAAATCTAGCTGGTTTACTCGAATCCTAGACAAGCTATAGAGAGAGGTTGTCGCTGAAAAGGGAGTTCAAAGCGAGCTGCAAGTAGAGCCTTACAATGCAGCTTCTAACGAAAACTGCTCACTCTAACCGCGCCGTCGAGGATCGTCCAGTTAGTTCAAGCTAGGTAAGTCCAAACCTTTCAATACAGTGAGTAATCCACTATTAGCTTGTTTCTCAATTCACAGTTCTTCCATCGCAGTTCTATAGGTACGACCCCCTTATCAATCTACATTTGGAGTGAGCTGCTTCACGTAGCCTGTATTCGCCACCCTGCTAAAAACAGCTTTTGCGGCGTTGTCCTTGTTTCGTCTGAATTAGAGGGAAGGGCGTTTCCAGAGAGTATTAGATTGGTCTTGACACTGTAGCACTGTTTGGTTTCAAACACATATAGGTGCAAGGATATGCTGGATTCAGTCTTTATGTACGATTGGAATTTCATTACCGAGCTTTTCCTTTGCATGAAAAACGGCGTGGCTGAGCAACTACGTACAGTTCCCCTTGTGAAATTACTGTGGTCCAAGATTCAAGAAACATCCAGGTTTATTTCTAGGCCCCTGGATTCAACAGAGCAGCATTGAAAAATAAAGCGTATTTTCATCCGATCATTCCCTTCCCCCTCTAACAGGGAGCAAGGAGCTGCATATGTATCGAGATTGTTGCTGAGGTGGGTACGGTGCTGAGCGAGATACCTGGCAGTAGGTCGCTTGCGAAGTTAACTGCTAGTCAACAGGAGGCGTTTCAGCCGAGACTCGTCACTACAGTGGTTCGTAGATGAGAATATATTAATTTCCTATCTTGGACATCATAAGGGAAAAAGGTGATATGATGCAAGAACTGTCGATTATGTATTGGTATTCTCTCGCGACTTGGGCAAAGCAAGCTGGAACTTAGAGCAACTAGTATCTAATTGTGGAGAGCGAGAATCTGACAGACGACCACTGGGACTTTTTTTTTTTGTGGAAGAGGGGGTTTGGGGCTCGTTAATGCTGCTCAAGCTAGCTTCCTCTTGCGGGGAGCGCGTTCTAAAAAAAAACCAGAAGCGCAAAGATCACAAGTGCGAGCTATCTATACTAGAGTCTCACCTAACAAGGCGATCCAGGAACCGACTGTTTTACTCCGTGATAGCTCGCGTTAGTGGCAAGCTGGCTTTGACAGACGTGACAGGATATCCCTTCTAGCAAGTTTCTCACTAGAGAGAAGACCAGAAGGCTAGTGTACAAGAAGCATATATTTTCGACGCCAATTGAGGCCTTTAAATAGTGCCTCGAAAAGCTAACAGCGAATATAGAATACGAGGTAAGATGATAGGTCTATGTTGCGAAGATATGATGTACCTTTACTACCACAAGTGTACGAAAGCCAGCGAGCAACAACGAGTATAAGTTATTTGCGAAGGATTTCCGTCCCAATGGCTTGATCGTGCGACGAGCTACTCCGTAGGGCATTGTGGACGCTAGAGATCCCTGAGAAGCCGAATTTTGTGAGACTCTCTCCGCCAACAGTTTTCCCGAAAAGATCTCAACATATAATTCTGTAGATGGAAGAATAAG
Source organism: Hawksworthiomyces lignivorus (assembly GCA_002917075.1). Lineage (NCBI taxonomy): Eukaryota > Fungi > Ascomycota > Sordariomycetes > Ophiostomatales > Ophiostomataceae > Hawksworthiomyces > Hawksworthiomyces lignivorus. Next base: position 75,337 of record NTMA01000008.1, read on the forward strand.
TTTGCGGGTTCGGAGGAGTAAGACAAGGATCAAGGAGAGGAAAATGGGCGAAGAGGAAGATGTAGGCTTTCTTGACGCTTAGGATGCTGCAGAGCATGACAGCTGCAGAGCGGATATGTCGAGACAGATACAGGTCGTAGCAAACTCTGTTACCTGTCATGTTTGGTTTGCTGTTCCCCTTCATTTCATCGTTCCTGAGCCCCCTCGTTCCTGGTTCCTGGTTCTTGGGACTGGTTTTGCTCCGGAATGTGTCTGGGAGGCTTGTCGCTGATGTTTGTTCCCCTCCCCCGTCCCTCCTTCGGCTCCGTAGGCCTAGATACGTATGCACTCCGGCAGGCCTATCATCGGAGTCCCTCTTTGCAACTGTCGAATGTGGACTAATGGCTTCCTGTCCTCTTCTGCGCATATCGCAGTCGTCGCACTCTTTCTTGGACTTGTCAGAATGGCCCCCAACTCTGCGGTAAGCCCCACTTATCTTTTTATCATCGCAGCCGTTTCTTTTTTACAAGACGCAAGGGAAATGTCGAAATTGGCCGCCTCGTCTCTCTTTCTTTTCTCTCCTCATTGGGGGTTTGATGATCTGCCTTTTTTTTAATAAAAAAAATCCACCGCTTCCCAATCTCTCTCTCGCCAGCCCGCACACCGAATTCGCGCGTGGGGTGTTAGTGAACGAAACAGGGGCGATTGTGAGATGCAGAGAGAAAAGATATGGCGTCGGTTGACAATACAACCCTACGGCAAAGGCCGTTGCTCTTTACTGGCACGCCATCTTTGGGGGTTAGTGTCTACGGGTAGATACGACGAGTTATCTTGCACTCTCTGCCCATGTTTTGATTACGATTACTTGGACTTTCCCTTACCCTCTCCAATTCTGTCACCGAAAAGCCGTCTCTGGTGGGGGTTCCCTTTTCCAACGGCTATTTTTTTTTTTTTTTTTTTTTTGCCTTTCCATTTCAGCTTCAGCTTCAAGAACGTGGGAGCAAACTGGGAAGCTGTCTGGCCTTCAACCCCCACAAGCCAAGCGAGTAGATGTCTGTTTTGCAGTTCTGCACACTCTGTTCGCACAACAAGCGAGTGGCAACGCGCCTGACTATCGGTTGCAGAATCCAGAAGGATAGCACCATGATGAAGCGATAATCCAGACTGTTCATGCGCTGTTACAGTCTCTGTTGCATTCTTTTTACCTACCTTTTTCGTTATTTGGCGTCCTTTATCGTTCGGGCACGCCGGTGCGCTTATCGCAGGCTGCCATCCTCTTTACCACACCTCTTCCTTCATTTCCTTCTGCGGAAATACCGGTCTAAAACGCCAAACAGAATATCCTGAGCAACTTCTCGTTTTGAGTTCGTCTTCCACACCACACCGTTATGGTGCTTTTTCCTTCTTCGAGAAGGTCCATGGAAGGACGCTATAGTTGTTTCGGTGACAGGCCTTTTCTACTCATTAAGTCGTGATGCGCTAGTCTCCGACACACTGAAAAGCGCCGTCAAGCGAAAAAGTGGGGGAAAAGAGAAATTAAGCTGCTAGACAAGAGGCCAATAGCTGAAATGCGTAGAAGCATGCATGCATGCTGTTGACTAGTTTCGGTTACCAGACTTCCAGCGGCGTGGATGTCGTTATCTTCAGTTCCAATGCGCACGAGAAAGTCTAGCTGCTTGTTCTTTCTTCAATATTGCTTTTCTTCGCTTGCGAAGCAGCGCCCGGCTTTCATCACTAACTTAATTCAAGCCACTATGTAGATTCAAGGCTAGCACGCGGGATAAAGCGCACGAATGCTATCGGTCGCAAAAGCAAGGATGCAGCGATGTCCCTTGGTTTCTATCTAATGCTGCGTACGGGCCATTGTGTCAGTACGTGTGTACATCGTAGCAAGATAGATGCAGGAGGAATCGAAGTGCCTTTCATATGAAAATGGTGGGGAGATCCTGCCTCGCCGATTGGTGTTTATCTTCAAACAAGATGCAAAACGGGGACGTTTCAATAATTACAGCGAGATGGTAAAATGCCCGAGATGGTCCAAACCATTCTGCAAGGTAATGTGTAGTAATGCCAACGGGGCATACTCCGTGGAAGAGCCAAGAAATGCTCACAGAAGACAGAGTATGGAGTACCTGCACCTGTTTGCAAGCACGTGCTCACGAGCTTTCCCTTCGTAACCTGTCAAACTTACGTAAAGAAAACCGGGGTAGGCGAAGACCTTCGAGAAGGCGACCGACAGGACACACTTTGCCTCTTCCATATGCTAACTAATTCTTTCTGAGGTTTCTTCTTCCCTGTCTCGCTTTCCCCAGCTCTGCGGTGGCGGGAGCGGGAATACCTCCATTTCTGGTAAAAGCACGCCAGGAGACTACACTAGTATCAAATTAGGATCCTGTTCGCTTTATTCGTCTATTTGTACGCCCTCTCTTCCGTACGCCCAAATCTTTACTCCGGGGTTTACTTCTGCTTTTCTCTAAAGTGGCCACATTTCCCTCACTAATATAGAGACCCACGTGTATCAGATTTCCAGTGTCAAGATAAGGTATTGCGAAGTACAACTACAGTACTAACTTTGAAAGGCGATTGCTGGGACCGCGCCTTTTCTTTCCCCTTTTGTCCATTTGATGCTTTCGCTCTCGGACTGCTTCATATGAACATAGCGGAGCTACTAGAAATGAAGATAACAAGACGACTGTCTAGCTAGAGAGAATGATTCTTCTAGAAGATCTAGCTATAGCTAGCTTCTTCTTTTCATTTCTTATCTGAAATCGGCTTTTCCTACAACTCTTTCTGCTAGAGCTGTTTCCCTATAGATTATTTGATTTCATAAAATGCCGTGGTAAAAACCAAGCAGCCTGAGTGCTAAGCGAAGAAAATTTGCCAGATGAGGCTGGTGTTGTGGTAGAAGTTGATGCATGCTGGATACTGTGATTTTACAGTTCAAATCATACGAGAACGTGCAACTGAACCTATGAATCCCGGGAGTATGGAGGCGAGATAGGTACCAAATCTGGTTCCTCAATTCCGGGAATTTTTTAACGCCTTCTTTCTTCTTGAACCACCCCTGCTGTCTGCCTCTTAAGCTACGAACGTCCGAATTCTTAGTTACTACTCGGTGTCTGCCCGGCAGCTTGCGCTTTCTTACTGCGATGGAGAAAGCGGTCTTTTGACGAGTGAAGAATAAAATGAAACTACATGAAAATGAGCCAGTAACCAGGCTTGTTGAATTCGGAAGACGACGAAACACAACAAAAGAGGCGAGAAACGATTCAGTACATCAGACTCCGTACGGAGTGCTTGGCACAGTTACCCGGAAATTGACCACGGCCATCTCTTTTTTCTTGCTCTGTAGTGTTGCTACTTTGGCAAGGGGGCCTCAAAAGAGACTTTTTACACCAATCGAACAGAATAGCAGGCCCTCGCCTCCGGGGAACGAAGGACAGGAACACACAGACACTGCGCTTTACCAGCCTTGTGCTCGCCTTTCTTTCGGGGAGGGAGAGCGAACGACAGCGGCCAGGAAAACAGGCCACGCTCCATAGATTGCAACGCCAGAAACGAACGTAGTAAATTAAACTGCTCGCTTGAAAACGTTCGAGAAGACTTCTGAACGGAAGACTCCCCAATTGGTTGGAGAGTCTCCGCTCTGTTCCTGCACTAGCGTAATGCAGAATGACTAGGGGTTGTTTATTCCACTGAAGGACGAACCCACAGCTGGATTGAAGGTACTCCGTACGAATACACAGTTGCAGACGAATACTACCTTATGCATCTTACTGCAGGATAGAATTAGGATTCGTCGTATCTGACCGAGAAGGAAATAGGAAGACTACGAGACACACCCGCTGTAACGTATGAACGTCTTATACCTTTGAATGCATTGTTTGTGTTCATACTTACGAAACTGCTTTGTCTCGGCTGGGCAGAAATTATTTGACACTTTGGTGTAAGTGCATAGTTAAAGTGTGGCAACGGGAGGTTAGCAAAACAGCAAGTGGAATGGCTTGTAACTCTTATCTTCCCATGGGAAAAGCTCTGTCGTAGGTAGATCGGCTTTTTAGCCCTTCGTAAAACCGGCCTTTTCTTATCTTGCTTCACCTTGGAGAAGTACAGGCGCTGCCTCATTTCACCTCGATAAAGCAGACCTTACCAAAAACGGCTTGAGGGCTCCTCTTACTCTTAAAGCGGGGCACTTAAAAACCAACGATGACAGGGAGAAGATCCTAGAGCCTGAAATTGCCGGGCTTTCTCATGGGGTAATGAACACTCGTAAAACCAACATAATGGCAGCCTCTGCTATTTTAATCCATGCTTGTACGGTACAAATGACATCGTAATCGTAAGGGTGATAGTAATGCATGTAGACAGTTCAGATATAGAGTGGCTATATCTATATACAGACAAGCCTACATAACACCGTTGAATAGCCCACGCCAGTTCTAGTTAGAGGAAACGCTTCCGGGCTTTCTTTTCTTTTTCCGCCCTTGTCGATACCTTGCCGTGCGGGGGAATGCGGCCGCTGTGAATTATATTCTCATCCTTTTACTTCCATAGTATGGAGTGGCTGGTTTTCGGAGCTGGTTATCCTATATAGTTGAAAGTATTAAAGAAGACGATACGAAGCCTACAAGGTAGCCAGGCATTGTGGATTACTCCGTACGGAGTGCACAGTTATTTGTTAGAAAACGGGTTTGCAGCTATTGTACTCAGTAGAGTCCTTTTATGTCTCTCCTTCAAATTGTATAAACCTTCTCGTAAGAGCAGATGATGGCTACTTCGGAACCCAACTGTCATGAATCACGTCGCATATTCCGTGTCGATGCTCTGTGCCATAGCCTTTTATGTCGTGTCCCCTTGCTAGTAAATCCTCTCACCGCTCCACTTCCCATTTTCCGAAATTTTGATTTCTCCGGGCAGTGGGCATTGAGCACGGTTGAAGAAGAAACGTACATACGCCCGTACCAAGAGATAACGGAGGATGGTGCGAGAAACTCGAGATCCTTCGAGATGCTCCGCCAGGGTTGTGGCTTTGGTATCAACCAGAGCCTGTGGAGCAAGTACGGATGGATATAAGGCAGTTGACGTATTACATGAGTATTGTACTTACCAGATGCAGGAATGCTTCAGGCACATTGAAGAAACTAGTCTAGGAGTGGTATGGTCCGATACAGAGATTCCCTCAGTTTGGTTGAGGTCCTGCATGGGAGGAAACCACCCCTGTAACGAGTACACCCTGTATCAGTAGTCCCTCTCGTCCCTGTATCTAATATATGGTGGTGGGTAGCTAACAATTGCTGACCCATGCTTAGTTCAGGCTGTCCGCCAAAGAATCTTCTCGTAGTTAGGCGTGCAGACGTGGGAGGCTTTATGTGACCCAAAGACAATACTGTCGAGAGAAAAAATAAGGTGCAAAAAGGGATAACAAGAGCGAACACAGACAAATAATAAAAGAGGAAAAAAAAGTACTGAGCAAAGAGATGAGAATTGGGAAAAGAAAGCAATTCCGAAATAAGCATACCAGAGGCTAAAAAACCGTTTATGTGCCAATTGGGGATTAAAAAAAACGTCATTAGCGTATGCTATTGCTTGTCTGCTCTTTGTGCCGTTCTATGTAGCAGAAGTTTCACCATTACCGACGGCTGCGGGCCGCTGAGGAACGAAAACGGCTTCCAGGGAGACGTCACAATATGAACAGCCAAATGCTATGCTTATAGCGTATGTGTGTACCAGCAGCTCAACGGAGCTGATGGCAAGGGCGGGAGGCACTGCCAAACCTGGTCATCATGCCAGATTATTTTTATTTCTATTATTATTTCTCCTCTCTGTTATCACTTATTCTGTCTACACTTGTCGCTTGTCGCTTGTTCCTTTGATCCCTTTCCTCTTAGGGTCGGCAAGATAGATGGATAAAGGTCACAGTGGTTGGCGCAGTTGAATGCACAGCAATTCTCCTCGAGCGACAATCCATTTCGAAGATCAAACAAGCGTAACCAGGTAAAACTATCAACTCTGTAGCCAACTGCTCTCCCATCAGGAATTATCAAACAGCGGATACTCGGCGTGCATAAGAAACACAGCCCTCTGGTTTATTCGGAAGATTTCCGTCCCAAGGTCGATTGTCTTGTGGGCAATGCGTTTCTTCGAAACGAGAAGAGTGCAGAAGGACTCACCTTGCCAAAATTGGTGCCGGCGTGATATGCGGCATTATATCGATAACGCTAGAGTACCAGTTTGGCTAGAAGATGTACAGTATTAGCTAGTACTCCAAAGAGGTTTTTTATTATGCAGATCCAAATATAGCGCATTTTGCCTCGAGCATGCTATCGTCAAGGGCTAATCTGAACCATTAGGGTGACTACACACTGCGTAGTGTGTGCGGGCACACGTATACGCATTTGAACACTGCGTCCCTAGCCTAGAATGCTGGAAACAAAATCCCAGAAGGAGGACATGGCTTTCGCCCTTGAATTGAGAGTGGGGGTGAAAATGATAGTATCTGCATTAGCCAGGACAGGGTGGTAATATACGACAAGAAAGGGAAAACCATCTGGGAATGGTGGGAGGCTAGCGAAAACATGTACCTTGCCTGCGATGGTCTTCCGCATTCCAGGAACCTGGATGAAGTTGCCAAATGCTGACAAGAATGTGTTTGCTCGGGTATTCGTCGTACGAGTCGTATGCATGCGCGACGACCAGAACTGCAGAAATCAAACCGACAACGGCCGTCTCTTCTTCTTGTCATGCTCTATTGTCTTTCTCTCTTTTTTGGTATTTTATTTTATTTTATATTTTAAATAAAGCTTTTGGTCCTTTTGTTTAGCCTCTTCTCGCTCAGACCTCTTCGCTCTGCTGGTTGTCAATTCCGCCCTGGCGGATCTCACTTACCAGCAGACAAGAAGACTCGATATTGCCGGGAACAAAATTACAGCGAACCCAAGACTGTGGCGACGAGAACTGGTACCATTTTCCTTCAGCAAACTTCTAGTCGCTCTCAGACTTTTAAGCGACGGGACGCCGACAAGCTAGCTGTCCGCATGAGGAAAAGAGTGACCGGATGCCTGGTAGTGGGAAATACAGCGTTCTGTGGACCTGTAGACCGGGGGGCATGTCCATAAGCTATGCCCCAAAAAGGTTCGCTACTCGCCAGTAGACTGCTGCTGAAGGATCCTCCCGAACGTGTTTTCACTCCCGTACTCCGTTCATTGCTGTCAGGGACCATGGGGCCTCTCAGTGCTTCTCATTTGCTCCAGTACTCCACAGGTGTAATATACTGTTAGAGGCGATTCGATACCCATGTTCCGGGAGTTGGTTCCGAGCATGTGATTAAGGCTTCTGGGTGGACAGTTCTTTTTATCCCAGAACAGAAGATGCGCGGAGAGAAAGAGGGGAGTCTTCAAGTAGCACCGTAATAGTGTATTCTGCTTCATTGCAACAGGACAGCCTTCCTATCCCTGGCAAAGAGTTGCAGTGGAATTGCCACGAAGATACCTATTGGACCGAAGAAGGCAATTATTTTTGCCACACGTTTCATTTCTCAACGAAATTTAAAGAGAGGAGATAATAGTAGTTCTTGGGAAAGTGGCCGACTTGGGAAGTGATAAGTTACAAAAAAAAATATCGTTCAAGACCACACCTATGATCGTTCCAAGGTATTGTAGGAGAGATGTCTCGCGGCCGATCTTGGCCTATTCAGGAACAAAATGCACTGTATTTTATATAGTTGGCATTTATTTCTGAATCGTGCCTGAGTATGGAGATGTTCTCATATACGTTAGGGGAATGGCGAGGAAGACTTGTCGTAACTTTTGAGCAAGCGGAAGTCTGGGAAAGAAGACCAGATACAAAGCAAGCAGGATTTGAATCACTAGCCATTCTCCGTAGCGAGGTACTCAGATCAGCGTTGTTTGTTTGCTGAGAAAACGTGTATCCCACAAACAATACGAGCCTAGTTCTTATTCGTACCTTGCATGGTTCCTTGCAGGTGGCTGCTGCGGTGGACAGCAACCAGAGCTTTTCGTGCTGAACCTGCTAGGCCACTATTGGCCACTTCTCACACAATTACCAAGGTACCTCTTGTGTGTAATACTCCATGTCCAGGTACTTTCAGAAATTCAAGAGGCGTTTCTGTTGGTAATTTACAGTGATGGCACCCCGCTGTGAAGGATCCAAAGAGGTTGCATGAAAATGTACCTCTCGCGTAGGGCGTAAGTAAAAGCATATATTGCTCTGGGAGCCAAATCCCCGAAGACATCTAACAGATCGGAAGACTTTCCACGGTTCCGGGATGGTCGGGTTGTTCGCGGACTTTTGTGTTTCCTATCTCTTTTGTATTTTATGATAGTTCATGTCTCCTCTGCTCGTGTGCTTTACCTTTGGTTTCGTTTTTCTCTGTCAGCAGTTTCGCAAAAACTCCGCCCGGAAAGCATATGTTCGTCGCCGATAGGCCAGGTATCTCTTTCTCCACCAAAGGCAAAAAAAAAAAAAAAATCGTTTCTCGCAAGGACCTCGCAGTGCATTGGCGTGCCGGAAAAGGGAAAAGAAGACGCGACAAAATCTTAGTGCAATTATGCATGGTCAACGAGGACCAAGCACAGGTTGTGCATGTCTCATGCACCAACTGAATAACTAATGCAAGAAAGAGGGGGTTTCTTTTTGTCTTGTGAAAAGCAACCCGAGTGCTGAGTTCTATTGGGATTTCGTCAAAAGACACACCGTCTGTGAAAGGAAGAATGGGCAAGTTCTCAGAGACCGGCCGGCAACTAGTTAATCGGTTAGATAATCATGGGAGTTAGAATTGCAGAAAGACTATTTGAATTTGTTCAAACTTTTCTCGTCTTTCCAAGATTATTATATTTTCCACGTAGTCTTCAATGTTGGGGAAATATAGACTTTGGCATCTTTAACTGCTTTTGTTAGAATGGCTGACCTAAGACAGGAAGCTGAAGACATGAACAGCCGTGAACAGTCACACTCAGTGACAACAACTACACACAAGCGAAAAGCGTGTGGGATACCACCACACACATGGGATACATCGTTTGCCTATATTCCTACGAGAATACGTACTAGTACAATGCTTCAAATTTGCAGCCGGGTCGTTCCTCCGCGATGTCTGATGTAACAAACAATTGCTGTTAAGATAGCGGATGCTGGGAGGACTCCCCGCATTTCCGCACGCAGCAGTACGTTGCAAGTAGAAGACTGCCTAAACAGCTTACATTCAGTACCTTTTTTGCTCGTATTCTGTAAGCTAGTCCAAGTCCCTCTCTTCTTTTTTTGTCCACCTATTTGATGCACTGGGTGGTGTGAAGGCTAGCAGGACGGGCTCCATCCCGGTGAAACGCCCGCGAGGGGCTATTTAGAACAGGAAAAGCGGGCTGCTGCCGCGTCGAACCCAGAGGAAGAAGCAGCTTGCACACAAACGGACGCAGCTCCGCTAACTCTGGGATTTGGCACCTTATTCAAGTCGCATATGCGCCAAAGTTGGTAGCAGCTGCATATGTTCAGCGCCCGTAGTACTTATGGGTACCTATCGCGCCACTGTACGCGTACGAGGTACTCTCGACCCGTAGATTCTTGAGATCTTGCAGTGGTTGGTTTGCGAACTAGCGTTTGGGACCCTAGCTAAGGTGTTGTTTGGGGGTTGCATTCTCGGAGGAGGTGAAGGAAGCAAAGCGAGACAGACGCAACGAGAATGGGAAAAAGAAAGCTTAGAAAAAGAAAAGAAAAAAGCCTGCTGCTGTAATGGTACGTTATCAAGTGGGCCTCGCTGTGGGATGCTCTAAGGAGCCCATCTTCGATCTTTCGTTTTCGACATGCGAGGCCATAATAGCGAGCGACTGAGCAAATGAGCAAATGAGTCGGCTATCTTCGTCTCTTGTTGAGGAGCCTTCACAGATGAAGTTGCCACATTGTTAGACATTGACGAATGGGAAGCGGTGGGAACCTGTAGGAAGCAGGACGAGTAAGCAAGGCACAGAAGCGGCACACAGAACTCTCACCATCAACATAATGATGGTTGGTAGGCGAGTGTACACCAATAAAGTAGGCGAGACGCCATTTTGACAGGTCACTTGTGGCTATTGATGCTGTAATTTTTTTCACTGTGACGAAATACCTCAGCCTCTTGTTCAATCCTTTTCGTTCACACATTGCTTTTTTTCATTCTTTATTTTTTTTTTTCCAAAACGCCTTTGGGGGGGTCGTTTTAAAGTCATCAAAATAGCCAGAGCGTGTCGGTCGGCTGCCGCCGCGTGGGCAGCTGTTCTGTTTCAGGAAGGAAGAAAAAGTACAGCGGAAGGTCGACAATTTTATCGCACTTAGAGCCTGGCGCGGAAATCGCGAAAGAGACGAATCTTTCGATGTTTCTGCAACTAATGGAACTGATGGTCACCGTGCCTCTCTCTCTCTCTCTTTATTTCCCTATTTATGTATCTAATTTTTTATTTATTTAAAATGCCATTTGCTTCCTATTGTGCGACCCTCTGCTGGTGTGTATATTAAATGAAAGGGCAGAGCTTACCGGTGCGGCACAAAGATGGCAAATTCGGTCGAAGGCCGCCCAAATTAAAGAAGATTCAATAGAAGAAAAAAAAAAGCAATAGTCCTCACAGCCGTGTGCTGCGTTTACCTATCCAAGGAGAAGCCGCCGAGACCATGTTTTGTCTAGATTGCTTTTTATACGTGCCTTTCCATCTGCTCTTCCCCGGAGATTTGAACTGTCGTATACAATCTTTCTACATTTATGCCCACCCGGTAAGTTAGTGCATGTCTCTACTCCATACACTTACAAGTTCGCACCCTTCTCAGTAGCTAAAATCGTTTCAGGTTTGTCGCCCTTTTGCTGTTCCCTCACTCGTCCACACCATATCTCACCGCCAGCCAGTTAGCGTGGGTGATCTTCCTGATTGGCACATTTTGCTTGTGAAGCAGAAAAAAGCACACGCTTGAAAATTCAGAAACAGGCTGCCAGTGGTGCAAAGCGTCGCGCCCTCAATGCATTGCTTTGGCCATTGGAACCCACTCCTTGGTTGGACTGGGACCAGCAGATTCAGGCCAAAGAGCTTGTATTCTTGCACACATGACGTTTTCCGCGCCTCTTCTTATTCACAATCAGCGATCTGAATGGTCAAAGTTCTGCTTTTCCTTAGTCTTGTGCCGCTGATATCTTGGCGACACGCAGTGACGAATGCACGCACCGGACGGTATATGAATTCTCTTTGTCTACTGGCATTCCAAGCGGCCAGAGTGACGGAACAAGGCAGACGCAATGGCATCGCACCCACATGTCTACGGTACTGTTCGAATATACACGTAGGTAATATTGCACCGCGCGGGAGACTATTGCGTCGTATATTCTGTGCTCACTGTGCAGCTGAAAGTTATACGAATTCTTGCATGCTTAGAGCAGCACCCAGAGACGGTGTTGACCGGTGGTGCGGGCGCTCTCGTTTTTCATTGGGTCGACACTGTGCCTAGACACATGTGACACTACAGGCGAAGTGGATAAAGTTGTTCATAATTTACGCAAGGGGCGCCAAACAGTCAACTAGATTATGAATTGTTAACACTGAGAGCAAGAATTCCTGGTCATAATGCCATGAGCAGTTGTACCAACAGGCCAACGGCTGGTCCAAGAGTTTCCAACGAGGACCCGGGATTTCCAGTCGTCCATGCTATTAGAGGGTAATTTTGGATATAAGTAATTCGTGTTTGTGCGCAGCAAAAAGCAATGCATATTATTTGAATAGGCGTCTCCTAGTCCTGGGGAAGATCAGTCTTAAGGTGCCGGATTTGCAAAATGTGCTTTCTATAAAAAAAAAAATCTTAAAATATTCTGGCCGACGCATCCACTCCTCTTCAACGGCTCTTTGATCTTATTCTTGGCTTGTTCGTCTGTGGGCGTTTCGCTCATCATTGATCTACCTTTGTACCAACATTTGAACTCTGGTCTTACCGCCTCGCTCTTCGCATCACCACCCGCTTACCCAGCTCTGCCATCCACTGGAAGGGCAACCGCGGGGGTGTTGAAGAGCCTGCATTAAAGAGGAAGGATTTTCAGGACTTTTTTGTGCTCAAATCTTGGTTAAAGGGAACTTAAAATGAACGGGTATTGGCTGCTGCGCAAACTAGTAGATAACCTAGTTTTTCGTCTGGTTATGATAGCCACAATAATGCTGACAAGATTGGGACTGCTCGCTGGTAACAGCTTTTTTTTAGAGGCCAGTCTCCACCAGCCATCAAGCCACAACCAGAAGGAAGTCGCCAGCTTCCGCTTAGTAGCCTGTGCCTGAAAATCACTCTTGGAGCCGTGTGGCTGTACAATGATATCGGGGATTTCTGCTTTGGATCCAAGTCTAATTTCTTGGCTCAAATGCGATTTCTGTTACCTGTGTCCATGGCAGCGCGATTCAAGCAACTTTTATGTTTTGAAACCAAGCGACTGACATAATGTGATAGCGGAAAGTTTCGACAAGACGTGGAATTTCATTGGCGGTTGGTGCCATTCTACACAATTTATTGCTGTCCTCTCTCGTCCTTGCTTTTAAGTGATGGCTGGAAAATGCGTGTCAACTCCCAACGGTTGCCTCCAACTGGTCAACCACTTTCCAACTGTGACTCGCGAAGCGACGAGAGGCTTCCCAACTCAACCTATAGTAGGCCCTTGCGCTCGAGGCCTCTTTGGCCTCTTTTATGCATGGATAGACACAAGCAGACGTTAATAGATCACAAGAATCAAGAATTTTACATGCACGTAACCCAACAACATCCGAAGAGAAAGATGGAAAAAGCTCGAGCGCTTACCCGCTCGTTCTTTGGTGGAGCCTTAATTGTCGAATTTGCTTGTCTCATCCTGTTTTATCTTCTCTACGCATGTACGTTAAGAAAGCGCTGGTACGGAGTACTATGTAGGTAGTCAATGGAAATTTAGGGTCTTGACTGCTGCGTTTAGTGTCGTAAAGAAAAGGAAAGTAAAATAATAATAAAGCAAATCTTCTGCCATCACATTCTTGTCCTAGTAAGAACCTGCCATATGTGGTATCTATCAGGCTGCTTCTCCAGGATCAGCCCAAAGCCAAAGCCTCTGCTTGTCGAATAATCGCACATCACAACCCTCCCAAGTCCCTCCTAGGCTACGCTATTTCTGCACGAGAAAAAGAGACTCCATTTTGGAATATTGGCTCGTTCTACAGACGGTGCCTCCGTAAGCCTATTGTATGAGGGGATATGGTACAGAGAAGGGTCAAGAAACAATTATTATTCGTATGATGAATAGATAGATATGCGCAACACGAAGAAAGATGGAGAGCGAAAAAAAAAGCGTTCCTGCAGTTCCAGCAGGACAAGGGCAGCAAAGGCTGCATATGCAACGCTTAACTTGCGGAGGCGAAATGCACCTTTCAGGTCTCTTCGATTTTCTTTCTGGGTTTCTACCTTTTATTTTTCGCGCTCACCCGCATCAAAACGCCTTAGCAGGCAGAGTGGTGCGTGAGTTTGTGCCTTGGCCACATCCTCCGAGAGCCCTCTTGACGGGAAGAGAAGGACGATGCTGCACCATGCCCTTTTAATTTTTATTCTAGGTTTTAAGTATATTTTTTTTCTCTTTCTTTACCTATCTTCTAAGATGCATCATATCTTGCTTTTGCTCACATATTGTTGATATTTGTTAGATGAGGTTTGCAGCATGTAGCATGCTCACAGATCGTGCGCCACATTTCACATCCTGGAAATCTGGCCACTACGAGTAAAATTTGGCCTCACACATCTGCCAAAGAGAACTTGAATATCGCTTGTCTGCTCCTCACTCTGACTGGTGACGTTGCTTCTTGGGGTGCTAGCCAATGGGGTCTTGGGGCACCAGTGTCCAGAATTAGAAAAGAAAATGTTAATGGCCTGTCGGTCTAGTGTGAGATAGGTTGCAACGATTTCTGGCTGTGCTGCGCCTTCTTCCTGCCACACCATTCTGCACATGGAGTCCTCCATATCTCTCTGATCGACCTCCTCTGTGCCTTTGCCTTTCGTCGTGTTTTATGCTCTAAAAATGCATAGATCCAGCGGTCAACCAAACTACACTGCACTCGTACATACTAGCACCCTGCGCCGAATGTGTGTACACATCTCACTTACATATTCGTACAGGCACACGGCGTGGAGTACGAGGAATTGTGCCGTAGAAAGCGGCCACAAACCAGGGCCAGGGTGGGTGGGGAGGGGTGCCCTCTCTTTTTTTCCTTTCCTGGTTCTATCAACACCCCCATTGTCTCCCCCCTGGCCGCTCTCTTTTTTGATTCCACCCCTTCACTCATACACCCCACCTCCCTCGACTAACCAGCCAAGCACCCATGTCTCACCAAGGATACAGAAGGAAAGAAAAAGCTGACATGGTTGTCGACCCTGGAGGAGCCCGTTTAACAGCATCCACACACCCCAATCCAATCCATCGCAATGGTGGTATACCAGTGGGTCCCAACCGCCCTCCGACGATTTTCTGCTTTGCCATTCTGCGTTCCTCTGTGGTGCTGCTTGCCTCCCACACGGGCTTTCCTTCTGTCTCCTCATCGGGTCACTCCACTCATTTGCCTATCAATGTATCCATGTCTCCATGGTCTCGTTTTTACCTTTCGTTGATCGCGGCGAGTTGAGTGTGAGTGGTGAGTTCTGAGTGAGTGCGTGCGTGCGTGCTTGTATCTGTGTGTGTGTGGGCTGGTCTTTTTTGGCCGTTCGGTCACTTTTTATTTTATTTTATTTTATTTTATTTCTCTAGACTCTCTTGACCTCTCTCGCGTTGTCAACTACTTATCCTCTTGTTCTCCCCAACCCTCAACCACCACCCTCGTTTCTTCTGCTTTTTGTTCTTTCTTCTCTTACTTACCTTCATTATTACGGTCGTTCTGATCCGTTCTCTTGGACATTGAATTTGTGTTTTTGTTCGTGTGTTAAGTTAGTTACCAGTTCATATTTTCTTCTCACCTTTTTGGTTCTTGCTTCTTCTGGACATCTCGTTCTTTTGGAACTCGTTTCCTGCCCTTCATTATATCAAACCTCGAATTCTTGCTCTTGCACCTGTTTGCTCGTCTTTGCTCCGGCCATTCTCTTTATATACATTTGAGCTACCTTTTCATTGTGTATATATTTCTTTTCTTGCCCAATACCTGTCTACGTTCCGCACAGCCAAGGAAAAGCCCGACTGATTTCTGGCGAGCAACCTCTCCAGCTATTCCGATGTACAACAGCCTCTTCGATTTTCGAGTGTCCCTCTATTGAGACAGTTCACAAAGACTGCCGTCCATTCCTTTCATCCTTCGAGAACCGAAATCATAAAATACAACCACCATCATTTGGCCAGCGCCGCTAGCACCGCTTACAACTGACACATTTGCACAACTTCCGCCCAACTTGTATTATTCCAACCCTGCACAGCAACACGGCCTCACTTCGCCAAACGTTGTTCAATACTGCTTCTATTCTTCCGCCTTGTATACGTAATATTTAAAACACTTCTCATCTGGAGTATCTTTTTGGTAAGTAGCCGCTCATCGCTGTTGGCCGCAATAGGTTGAATGGGTGGTCTAATTATGCTTCAATAGACAAAAATCTTCGAGATGGACCCGATTATGACAACTATGGCCCATGGCCCATTCTACTACTACAGCCCTGACGCAAACCACGAGGCGCGGCAGCATGGCCACTTCATCCCCCAGCACCAGCAGATGCCAATGTACCCAGTTATACCGACTCTGCCATCAACGCCAGTCTACTCGCGTCCGAATTCGTCTTGTTCCCAGCAGCAACAATTGCTGATGACACAGCCGCAGCCTCTCAAGCCGTTTGCTGTCGTCCCAAACATGATGACTCCTATGCCCTCGCCTCCTGCGCCGGCAGCAGCAGTTGTTGGCAGCAATGCTCCTCGCTCTGCGGTTGCTCACCAGAAGCCCACTATACTACTGGAGACCGAATTATGTGATGCCAACGGCATGCGCTACCCAGCTACGCCGCCACTGTCGACAACCTCGAGCACAATCAGCAGCCCTGGTAGCTGCGACGTGCTCGTTACGCCACTGAACCCCATGTTCTCCGGTCTAGATAGTTTTGATGGCCTCAAGGAAGCCAATGTGTCTGATGTCGCCTCAGAGAAATTCCCCATGGCTGGCTGGGCTAGCTCATCGCCTCCTTTGACTCCTGGTAAGTTTTGGCTCGCTCGTGCTCGGTTTTCTTTTTCATTGCCATTTTGTCTTGTTTTGGGCTGTTCTATAAGCGGGGCATTCCAAGCCTCAAATTTGTGTGAGAGCCTTAACTCTCATTTTATCCCTGTTTATTGAAGCCCCTTTCAACACCCACCACTATTCACAACGCACCCCGTCGTCAACCTCATTTCTTCTAACATCTGATTTGCTAGTGTACATCCAAGCTACCGCACAACTGAAGACACTTGCCCCTACTAGTGGGACTGTCACTTCCGCAGCACTGAGCAGCGACCTCCTCTCTGTGTCTGCCTGCCCGTCTCTTTCCCCTTCACCTTCTCCCTATGCGCGCTCTGTTTCTTCTGAGCAGGACAACGACTTCTGCGACCCGCGCAATCTGACCGTCAGTAGCCTTGACGGTGATCTATCGCCGGAGTTTTCCGCTGTCCCATCGTCTCTCTCTCCTACGGGGGAAGTAGAAGATTTCATTCTCAAGAGCGAGCCAACTCCCTCAGAGACTGAGAACACTCAAGCGTCGATCGTCTCGGGTGCAGCTGATTTTGCAAACGGTCTCCCGATCCTCGAAGAGTTTCCCGACTTGGAGTCGGAGGACGACTTCGTCAACGGTCTGGTTAACCTCGGCGCGGATTTTTCCGCCTCGAGCGTTGCTACACCAGACCTGAGCCGGTCTCGTGCCAGCTCATCCGCGTCTTCCAACTCTGAGATCGAGTTCTTCGACTCTTGGGAGTCGTCCTTTGACAGCAGCGATTCGCAGCACCATAGCAAGCGTCAGCGGACTGCTTCTGGCAGCTTCCCCATCATGGCTACTGCTGCTGACGCTGCCACATCGACGAGCAGCTCTGAGCAGCCGTCTGAGTCTCACAACGAGCGCAGCGATGCCTCCAACCAGGACCAGAGCAACACGGCTAGCTCTGGCAGCCCAGGCAATGCAGACAACAGCAGCATGTCAGCTGCACCAGTCCCTACGAACCGTCGGGGCCGGAAGCAATCGTTGACAGAGGACCCGTCCAAGATCTTCGCCTGCGATCTGTGCAACCGGAGATTCAGACGGCAGGAGCACTTGAAGCGTCACTACCGGTCTCTTCACACGCAAGACAAGCCTTTCAGCTGCCACGAGTGCGGAAAGAAGTTCTCGCGCTCTGACAACCTTGCGCAGCACGCTCGCACACATGGCGCTGGCGCATTCGTCATGAACCTGTACGATGATCCTGAGATTGTCGCTGCAGCCACCGGCGGATATCCGCCACATGCTATGTATGCTCCTGCTCCCCACCCTATGCCTATGGGTGAAGACTATTCGAGCATGGGTCGGGTGCTGTTCCAAGTAACTGCCGAGATTCCTGGCAGCGCCAGCGAGCTTTCTTCATCGGATGACGGAAGCGACAGCCAGAGCAAGAAGAAGCGGAAGCGGGCAGACTAGAGCCTGGTCTGCTTTTTCTTGTCGAGCTACCACGCGAAAGCTCGCCGGCGACCTAGACGGGGACTGCTCTCAGCGCAGTCTAGTGTAGTGGTCCCTGATCTTGGTCTGAGGCGCTTGCATGCCCGAAACGACTTTTGATGACACTTTCTTCTTTACACAGGCCTACCCCGCTATCTTTTATGCGGAACGGTCACTAGGGTTGGTTGCGGTGTTCTGAGGCGCCATGCTTGCTTTTTGACTATCTTGCATTTTATCTCGTCTCGGGATGAGATGTAGGGCGACAAAAAGAAAACATTACAGGACACGGTCAAAAATTTCGGCGGGAAACAGAAAAAGTCTTTAGGCATTTTGTTCTTATATTTCACATTATTAAACCCCATTTGTATCACTACCTATTCACTTCTTCCCCAGGACTTCATCTTGTTCCTCGCTTTGCAGTTTTATTGTTTTCAAGGTTACATTTACGATTTTTTTTTTCTTGCAAAAAAGAGCGCATTGTGTTTGGTTGAGTATATCGAGAGAATGGCAGTTGTCTGAGCAATTGAAGACCAAGTTCAGGTGGTTTAGTCCAAAGGCGCCAGAGTTGATCGTGTCGTGAAGTTGAAGCGGAGGAGAGCGGGTCCTTTTTCCAACCCTTTATTTTTTTACACTTTGTCTATATCTTCTGTCAATTTCTTTGATCTTCCTGCCTTGTCTGGTTATCAATGTGGCTGGGCTCGACCTCCGGGATAACTCCTCTTGAGGTTGTGCTTTTGGCCTGCCTTTCTTTATTTTCCTTATTACTTTCTGTGTCTATTTTTCCCCCAATCTTTCATTTTGTTCGCTTCTGTCTCGCTCTCTTCCAAAGTTTTTTGTTCTGTACAAGAGCTGCAAGATCAGTCTTACAGTCTCTTTGTGTCTTTTGCGGTGTGTGCAGGTCACAATCGTGGACGATGAAATACGCCAAGCAAGTCCTCGTCTTCACTTGATTCTTTGCTCTGGTGCACAAACCTTACCTAGCTAGTCAATATGAGTTGCCAAATAAAATAAAAAAAAGTACCCACTTGAAGTCTACCTACTTCACTCTTGTCTATTAAATTTAGTATTATGAAAGTGACGATCGGTTTTCCGTTCTCAGATGTTTAATTGCCAGACGTATTCCTCCGAATTTTGGCATAGCTCCAATTTTTGCCGGCCGAGAGAACAGCGAGGCTCCTCGCTGGGTTCCAGCCAAGTCCCACATCCCCGTTTCAATTTACTGGAGCTATAGCTTTTCAAGATGTTCCGTTACCCATTTCAGCGGGAACCAATCTCGCGGGACAGAACCGGGGGATAGGGTCATTTTAGCACACAAAAGAAAGACGAGAAAAGACGATAAGAGGCTGCAGTACCGGGTAAAGGCTGGTGTAATCTCTTTGCAATTTAAAAACCTATCATAAAATTTCTTTGCCCCAATATATACACTAAGATAACGCCGAAGAGAAAAAACTGGAGAGTCTACGACGCTTTGAGCATAAGTACGGAGGAATCCAGATGGAGCACTCAAGAAGTTAGTAACGTTGTTTTTGTTTTTGGTTGACCTTCTGGTTGAAAAGAGTAGATACGATGTAACTTCGCTACCAGGCTCTCAGGTGTCGTGCTAGACTCAATCGTGCTTAGATGCAAGGAGAGCAGCAAAAGTACGGAGTTCGAATAGCCGTGGAATTGCATCGGACTGCCGAAGCCACCCCCATCCAACGTTCTCGATTCATAGGGTGACATAGCTAGCCAGCGACTTGGGGCTGCGTTTCGCATGGCCTGGCCAACGTTCTGCTCGGCTTTCGGCTCTCCATCCGTCTTCGTTATTTTAAAACAAAGTACCCCCGTAAATGGCACTTGAAGACCTCGTGTAGAGGAAGTATAGTTGCCGGGGCTCCACTTGGCTATTTGATCTGCACCTACGGAGTACATACTTCAGAATGAATAGCGAAGGAGCTTTGTTCTCGGCATTTTGACTCTTTTTACTGACCGTAGATGTGTCTCCGGGTATCACCCGGATGACACAACGGTCGCAAACGTCCTGTACGTGGCTTCTCCTTGCCGAATTTCCGAAAATGAAAGCCAGAACCTTGTGCATCTTTGATCAGCTGCGAAGCAGGCCTATTTCATGCTTAGCAGTTCAGTCTCACTCTCAGACCTGGCGGTGTTCTAACTTCGGGAGCCGGTAGCAGCTCCGACGTCGCGCAGCGCTGTATGACACGGCGCTCAGCAAGGTCAGCGTAGCATTTTGGCTGGCAGCGGACAGCAGCCAGCAGGCAACAAGAAAATGCAGACAGGAATAGCTACATTTTCTCTGCCATAGTCTCAGCAGATTCTTGTGTTGGTCTCGTGGAACGATGAATATGATCTCGATCATCCCTGCGTTTTCTGTGCTTTATTTTCTACTTGTTCCCCTAACTGCTGGGCGATATGCGCCTCGATAAACGTGTACGATTCTAGTTACCTTTTCCATCCGAGTTCTCGCCACGATGTCGCACAAAGTTAGTTGCTTCTCGCTTTTCTCTGCAATGTGCCGAGCCACTATGTTAAGTTAAACGGAGTCTATTTGTGTCTCCTATGATACTTTTTCGTCTTCCTACTGCAATGTTACTAGCAAATATGAGCCGTATTAGAAGTTGCCCAAGAAAGCTATCTCCGAAGAACCTTCTGGCAGCACTTTGGTTGGCTGGCTGTGTCAGCATTTTGTTGCTTCCAATTTTGGCAAGCTAAAAATGGGCGCATCATTTTTTTCCATGTGCTGCCGCTGATTCTGGCTCATCCCATTTCCATTTCGCACCAGTCTCTCGTAGCCTATGCTGCACACCATTTCCTAGTAGCGAAGCGGGTCGGAGCTTGCTGATAAGGGTGATTTTATCTCTGAGACCTGAAAAGGAAAATCAGAGGCTTTGAGGAAGACCGGCCTGGTCGAACCTCGCGCTGTGTCTTGGTGTGGCTGACGTCAGACGGCGGTTTTGTTCTGCAGCGGATAGCCGCACTGCCTAAGGGACGCAAGACTGGGAACATCATGGCCTCGCCGTCTTCGGCCTCTCTGAATGTCATTGGCCTTATTTCGGGCGGCAAGGATAGCTTCTTCAGCCTTTTCCACTGCCTGGCCCATGGCCACCGTATCGTCGCTCTCGCCAATCTCTATCCTGACCCCGCTGCAAGTGGCAGCGGTTGCCACAGCGACAGCAGAGATGGCAGAGTTGAAAATAGAGGCGACGACGGCCAGGAATCGGATCTAAACAGTTTCATGTACCAGACCGTCGGCCACGAGGTCATCCCCCTGTATAGCACGGCAACCGGGCTGCCCCTCTATCGCCAGCCCATCGT
The DNA here is from genome assembly GCA_002917075.1 of Hawksworthiomyces lignivorus. NCBI lineage: Eukaryota > Fungi > Ascomycota > Sordariomycetes > Ophiostomatales > Ophiostomataceae > Hawksworthiomyces > Hawksworthiomyces lignivorus. Next base: position 96,268 of record NTMA01000008.1, read on the forward strand.
GGGCCGAGCTGTCCAGCACGGCCGAGACTACGCACCTGTGTCCGCGTCGGACGCCTCTGTCGCTGGTGGTGGTGATGGAGGCGGCACAGACGTAGACGAGACAGAGTCCATGACCACCCTCCTGGGCAGGGTTCTGGCGGCCCATCCGGAAGCCAACGCCGTCTGCGCCGGCGCCATCCTCAGCACCTACCAGCGCACCCGCGTCGAGTCCGTGGCCGTGCGCCTCGGCCTGGCGTCTCTGGCGTATCTATGGAAGTTCCCGTCTCTGCCGTTCCCGCCGTCGCCGCTGGAGGGGAGCCCGTATCTCCTGGATCTCGCCGCGGCCGGCGTCGATGCCCGCATCATCAAGGTGGCCAGCGGTGGCCTCGACGAGTCGCTCCTATGGACCAACGTGGGCAGCTACGCCGGGCGTGCGCGGCTGCAGCGCGCCCTGGCGCGCTTTGGCCTAGCCGGCGGCGGCAGCATGCTAGGCGAGGGCGGCGAGTACGAGACGCTCGTCGTCGACGGGCCGCGGGCTCTTTTTCGTGCTGGTTCCATCACCGTGACGGAAGAGGACCGCCGCGTGGTACAAGAAGGCGGGGGCAGCGCATGGCTCGCGATCCGGAAGGCGACCGTCCAAGCCAAGCCGCCGCCGGTAGAGGAGGAGGGCGGTGGCCATGCGGGCGAACCTGTGGCGCCTCCCGTGCGTGAGCCGCACCTGCTCGACTCCCGCTTTGCAGACGTGCTGGCACGCTCGAGGCAGGGAAGCAACGAAACAGCGGCAAGCTTGCCCCTGCCGGGCAGACTGGTCCGCGCTGCCCCCTCGGCTCCTCGTCCCAGTCTCCTGGCCACGTGGTGCGTCCGACCCGATGGTGCGGCCTCTTCGTCCATTGCAGACGGCACGCGCTCGGTCGTCGACCAGGTCCGCCGCCGCCTAGCCAGCCACGGCTTGTCTTCGCCCACGCGCAGCGTAATACGCACACTCGTCGTGCTGCGCCGCATGGCCGATTTTCCTGCGTTCAATGCCGTCTATGCCACACTGTTTTCCGACGCGCCAAATCCACCGGCACGGGTGACGATTGCCTGCGGGGACCGGCTCCCGGGAGAGGCAGACGTCGTGGTGTTTCTGTCGGTTCTCCTAAGGCCAGGTGACGGGCCGCAAGACGACAGCTACTCCTTTCGCCAAGGCTTGCATGTTCAGTCGCGCTCGTACTGGGCGCCTGCCAACATTGGCCCATACAGTCAAGCCGTGTCAATTCCGGTGTCCCGTCTCGCAGGAGGAGATGAAGAAGGTGACGGCGGCCCGCGGATCATCTCCATCGCGGGACAGATCCCGCTTGTACCCGCCACGATGGACCTGCCGGACGCTGCAGTGGAAGCGAAAGTGGCGACGCATACAGACTCATCGGACTCTCCTCCGCTACTGCCGGCTACTAATCGATCCGGAACCCCCGGATCATTTGCGTTCCAGGCCACACTCGCCCTGCAGCACCTGTGGCGCATCGGCGTCGAAACCGGCGTCCAATGGTGGAGCACCGCTGTGGCGTATGTGCCGCGACAGGAGACAACAGGTCCCGATGGACTTGCCCTGCCGGAGAAAGCCGCTCTGGTGGCGCGGGCGTGGCAAGACGCTTGCAGTTGGCGGCCGCAAGGGGATGGCGCGAACGGTGATGACGACAGCGGCGCTGAGGACGACGACGGCCCGGACTTGTGGGACCGCAAATTTGACGCCCGATATACTAGGTATGGTGGAAGCAGCGACGACGCGAGCGACGGCGAGGCCGTGCAGAAACTCCCCGACTGGGCGGTGCTGAGCGCTGCAGAGGGGGGCGGTGCGAGCAGCGCCGGCGCAATCCCTCCCGTCTTCCTCGCGGAGGTGCAGGAGCTGCCACGGTCCGCCATGGTCGAGTGGCACGCGCAGGCCGGGTTCAGCCAGCTGCCGGCAGGCAGTATCCAGTCTGGATGGGACGAGGAAGTCCAGGATGGCATTGTTTCAAAGGTTCACCGCACGACTCTGAAGCCGTCCCCTCCGTCCGACGATGACAGTAGTCGGAGCAGCAGACACTCCATCTCCCAGTTGGTCCAAGAGTGGCCGTATCCATCTAGCACAGAGCAACGATGGACAGAGAATGCGCTGCGTCAGGCGAAGAGCGGGATTGTTCCGGACATGGTCTACGCAGACTCGAGCGCCTGTGACGTGGCAGCACTTGCAGCAGCAGCCATCCCTACAGTTCCCTGTGCGTCTCTCTGGAATGGGAGGGGAGAGCGGCTGGTTGCTGTGGCCGTATGGACTACATATGAGAACGAAGGGCGATGAAAAATTCTCTTAGACGAAATCTTCCTCATATGAGACAAATGTTCAAAAAGATACCCAATTTATGTCATCATACGAGTATGTGAGACTACCAAAAATAGGTGAATGAATTAAACTGATATACTGTAGCTCGGAAATATGGATATCCTAATGGATATTATTGTTCCGTAGCATCTGCTAATTTCAGCCATGCTCGACACCGCGTCATCTGGTCGTCAGGCACCGTCTCCATCGTCTGGTTGTCGGCCGCCTGGATCACCAGTCGCCGGCCGCGCCAGCTCTGTCCACTCGCTGCGGCGGTCGTTCCGTTCGCCTCGTCCGCCCCGGCCCTCCACGGGTGCCACTCGGCTGCGGCCGCGTTCCGGAACGTATTAGGGTCCAGGCTCCGCACGAACGAGATGTAGTAGTCCATTACGATGGGCACCAGCCCGGCGTTGCCGCCGCTGTCGCTGCTCTCGTAGTAGCTGCGGGGCGCGCAGCACCCAATATTGTCGGGCCCGAACACGGCGCCCGCCTCTAACGTGTGCGGCACACCCTGCCCTGCCGCCAGGGCGTCCGGATCCTGCATATTAAAGCGGTACGCAAAGAGCGGGGGTGTAGATGAAGAGGCAGCCGTAGCGGCAACCGCATTACTGCTACTATTGACCATTGCTGCCGGCGCCGCGGCCAAGGCGTCCAGCACGTTCACGGCCCCGCAGATGAAGGTCGCCTCGCCATAGGCCTGGGCCAGGGTCGGGAACCAGGCAGCGTGCTGTGGCAGGGCAGGTGTGACCATCGGGTAGTGGGCCGCCAGGAGCGAAGAGGCGAGAGACGGCGGAGACGGCGACGGCGTTGGCGTCGAGGATGTCGTCGAACTGCCGCTTGGAACTTCTTCTGATTGCCCCAGGCCAGGATAGTTGTCAATCAGGAAGGTGACGGCATCGTTTGAGGAGGCCACGTTGGCCGAGAATAGCGTGCCCTCGTTAGTGTCTATGCTGTACACTGCGGGCACGCGAAGAAAGCGGCCCTCTGTGAAGAGCGTATAGGGCCGGGCGGGCAGCAGCGTGCCATCAACGCAGGGGCCCCAGTAGAAGACCGGGTTATTGGTGCGGCCCGGAAGGGGAGAGGCGATGTTGGCCGCGTGCTGCAGGGTGGCGGCGGATACGCTGCGAAGGCACGCAAGGGACGAGGAAGACGTGGCCGAGCACCCCACGGCGTCTGCCACGCGGTCGTACTTCCACTCGAGCTCGGCCACTGTAGGTTGCGTCGGAAAGAACACGGACTGCGCTGCGATGCCCACAAATAGGCCATCATCTCGACCGCCATATGCAACGGTGTGCAAGGCGACCGAACCAGCGCCGGCCGATGCGCCGTGGATGACCACATGACGTGGATCGCCGCCGAACTGGACAGTTAGTCAGGGGGTACTTTTGATGAATATGGCTAAGAGTACAAGAAAGGAGGCGACTCTTGGGCGTACCCTCTCAATATATTTCTGAACCCAAGCCAGCAAGTACCGCTGGTCAAGCAGGCCGGCGTTCAGCGCGCCATCCGCTCGCACCCGCTCAGCTGCCAGAAAGCCCCACAGGCCGGCACGGTAATTGAAGTTGACAAAGACCAGCTGGCCGCCAGAGCGGGCCACAACGTCGGCGCCATTCCAGTTAGCGTTGGCGTTGGAAGTGTAGCCGCCTCCTTGGATGAAGACCCAAACGGGAAGCCGCCGCCGTGTACCGCCAGCGGTGGCATTGGCGGGCGCCCACACGTTGACAAAGAGACAGTCTTCATCCTGGTTACCACCAGGATTGACACCCATACCCAGACAGAAGGGTTGAAACTGAAGCGGTCAGCAATGCAACAGCAAATTCGATCTCGAGGATACCTAGGAAGCTTTGCTGTGTAGTACCTCCTTAGCCGGTTGGATGGCCGTGGCATTGGGCGGCGGTGAGGGCGCGCGCCATCTTAGATCACCTATCGGTGGCGCGGCATAGCGCATGCCGAGGAAGCGGTTGATAGCAATGGCCGGCCCGCTCCTACTGTTGCCACCACTATCGGAAGGAGGCTGAACAAGCAGCTGGGATCCGGCGTACCGCGCATAGCCCAGATCAATTTGTGGACCACTCAGCGGCCCCTGGTAGTCAAGGTGGTAGAATTCCCAGACCGTGACAGCAAGGGCCAGTTCGATAAGCAGAAGAAGAACAATGAGGGCGAATATCAAGACGCGGAAGACATTACGGTGCCACCACGAACTGACCGGCATGTCGTAGCTGCGGCTGCCTTTAATGGCATCGCTGCCCTTGAGGTTGCCGTGATTGACGGCTGCCTCTGACAAGTTTGAGCATCGGAGATGCTGGGTTGTCTGAGGCTGAGATTGTACTATCGAGCTGCTGCTGTTCTGTATTCTGTCGGCAGCCACATCCTCTGTTGCCTGTATCACACCAGATGGCTCTGGAAGGACTGTCATATCGGCATTCTAGCTGTGATACGTCGTGAAGGCATGAAGATAGCACCGGCTGCAGAAAATGCGGCCCAGAGAATTGTAGATCGTTTACTCGTCGAGGCTGAACTTTACAGTCTTTTAAAGGTATTGAAAGCTGCCAATAGCTTTCCGCTGTGTTTTGCTATTCCAGAACGCTGCCATGTCAGCAGATCCCTTGCCATTGCCGACTGTCTTAGAAGGGGACTTTGCGGGGTCATCAACGGCCGTGCCCTGATTACTGTGCAGCCCTCATTCGTGTACTTCGCCCAAACTCCGACTTGTCCGATCTGGGCTGTGAATAGCACCCGCGGCGGTACATCTTGAGCAGCAAGTGTCAATTCTTTACTGCTCAAACTGCCGGCAATTGGGGGGGGGGAGCTCTGAGACTGGTTTCAGAGACTTAGACGACCAGCTGGCCCTTGTCTCTCTTGTCCTCTGACGTCGCTAGCATCTCCTCGTACAGTCCACAGAGCGTTCTTTGCGTGCGCTTTCCTTTGCCTCCTTGTTCTCATGTCGAGGTGCTTTCTCTTCTCTTTATTTTGCAAGATAACAGCCAGCGGAACGGCTACCACTCCTTCCTTTATGAAACCGGTTACCAAGAATTGCCAAGACAACTTTTTTCATGTTTCCGTGTCCTAGCACAAGGCTCGGATAAGCCGCCGTGGGCCAGACAGAGACAACCATAGGGGAACAAGTACTGAAGAGGCAGATGGATAGGTCATCTGCTCATTCCACCCAGAATTCGTATGCTACTGCCTAGGAACAAATTCGGCTCCTTGAAGCACACTCGTTGAGTACATACGTTAACAAAAAGAAGTGCACCGTTTAAGGCAAAAATAAGTATTCTATTTAAAAATTGTAAGTATACATTAAATTCATAGCCTGTTGTCAGGGAGGTACTTCTGACTAGGCAGAGATAGTAGGGAGAAGAGAAGTATATCGCTGGGGAAATAAAGTGGACAGTGCGTTTTGGTAAGAAATGATATAAAGTGGACTCTTGACATCCATTGCAACCATTGAGTAGGCTATGTTTCAGGATACTGCTTCCTGTTATCTTTGAATTCTTTTCCGTGCCTTTCTTTCCCGGGAATCTTCAATATTGATTCAACATGAGCATCGCGCCTTGTCCCCATTCGTCTCTGCAGGCGCTGAAGCCGTGTTGGCGGCATATGCTCTTTGGACGCACTCTTCCATAACCTGCCAGAACCGGCGGCTGTCCACCCCCCGCGGGATGGTTACGCCGTCGTGTCCGTCTTCGAGCTTCCTCAGTGTTGTCCTACCTGTCTGCGCCTTACCGGCAACGGCATCCTCGTAGGACCCTTCCGCGACAACGGACACGACAAACCGCTCCGGCCGCCGGACACCTGCCTTAGAATCAAAGTCGTAGAACGGAATCTCGTGCGGCGTGCCCTTCAGCACCGCCGCCACGGCCAGCGGGTCGTGCAGCGGCGGCCCGGCCGTGATGCCGTACACGTCCGCGTACGCCTGCGTGAAGAAGAAGAGGAGTTCGACCAGCATCTGTCGCAGGGCGGTCTTGGCGGTTCCCGTCATCTTGTGGTCGTCACCGCGGCCACCGCCACCGTACATCAGTGTATCACGCACGTCCGCCGTGGCGAGCACCTGGTGCGTCAGATCCAACGGACAGAGCGTCATCTTAGCCGCCAGGGCCTCGTTGCCAAAGACGGCCGCCGCCGCCTCCGGGTCCACGAGGATGTTGAACTCGGCCCAGGGCGTGTAGTTCCCCAAGCGCTCCTGTCCGTCGACGCAGCCGAGGACGATGTCCGTGAAGCCGCCGCCGAAGGCGCCACCCATGATGCTGAGACCCTTGATGTGCGCCACAACTTGAGGGTATCGGGCAATGAGATGCGCGATGTTGGTAAGTGTGCCGGTGGCTACCAGATAGGCTGTCCCGGCTGGCTGGCTGAGCAAGGCGGTGGCCATGGCGTCCACAGCGTGGACGGCGGTAACTGGAGCTTTCAGCGGTGGTGGGAGAAGGGTCGTGCCATCGATGCCCGAGGCTCCGTGCACAGCAGAGGGCGGATGCATGGGAGGCCGTGCCACGCCATGTGCTGCGCCCACGTATACGGTTATCTCATTGTGTTTGTTTATTGCCGTGAGGATTGACGCAGCATTGAATGTAGTGTGCCTAAAACAAATACATTAGACAAACCCCCGTTTCTTTGTCGCAATTTTTGTGAGGCCCACAGCCAGTGGCACATGCACTCACGTACTGCAGGGAGCTGTTTCCATATACTGTAGATATACCAAGAAGGTTCAGAGCTGGATGGTATGCTGCAAAGAGAATGGCGAAGGCGTCCTAATGGTATAGTTAGTACTGATGCGTCAGGTCGTGCTTGTGCGTGAAAAGATAATAGAGCAAAATTTTATTACATCATGTCCTGGATCACAGTCCAACCAAAGTGGAATCTTAACAGAGCTTACGGCTGCTGCCATACCGATAGATAAGGTCAACACAGCCCGTTGCTTATTTGGAGTAGTACGTATGCTTCTGCGGTTACGGCTAGGATACTAGACGATTGATTCAGTAAGAAGGAAGCGCACGCATGGAGCCAGAGGGCCAATCTCGGCTTTTATAAGTCAATATTCTATGCCATATAAAAAGCTGTTACGGAGCACGTAGCAGCAAGATATTGTAGTCATTTTTTTAGCTGTCTAAATTTCTAGAGGCGAGGAACCCTACATATGAAGCTCTTCTAGTATTAGACTCATAAAGCGTTGCTACCCCTTCAATAAGATTCAAAAGTTGAAAAAGACTATTTGCGGAGTATAATCCATACTGGACCGGGCGTGATTGGCCGGTGAAGTACGACGAACCACCGAACCAATCATCTCACACTGTCACGCTCCTAGGAACTCCGGGTTCGGGGGGCTTATCAACAATGTACCGGGGCACTACTCTGTAACTCTCGGCCAATTTTCCTTGTTCTCCATCGCCTCCACCCCTTCAGGTAAAAATCATATACATGAATCAACAGTCTGCTCTGACTGCAACGATTTATTAACGCTCTATGATGAGCCAGGATCTATTAGTGCGTTTCCCTCTCTTTTCCGGTCGCCTGATTTCCGCGGCTTTAGAACCACAAACGTATCAGGGTGAGATGGAGAGCCTCTGGACAGAGATGGACCAATTAGGGGATCCAACTTCTCAGGAGGAGATAGGAGCCACTATGCCGGCAATATATGGCTGTCTGCTCCCGAGACCCGACCATATGCCTATCAACCAAGCCCTCGGGACGCACATACGCAAGGCTATGACCGCTATTCCCAGACTACCTGCAGAGAAGAGAACACGGACTGGAAAGCCCAAGGCTCGCACCGGATGCCTGACATGTAAACTTCGCCGTGTCAAGTGTGACGAGGGAAAGCCCACATGCTTGCGCTGCCGGAGCGTCAATGTTCCGTGCCAGGGTTACGTGGCTCCGGCCGCCAGACGCAGTAAACGCAGCGTTGAGCCAGTGAGAAATGCTCCACCGCGGCCAATAGCGCCCCGAGAGGAACTGGGTTTGGCACCTAGGTCACCGCGGCCATCTTCTCCTATAGTGCAGCTCGTTCCTGCTGCTTCCCTTCCTCTTTATCGATGTTTGTCACTGTTTCCCACGATTTCGTCCAAGGATGGCACCCACTTCGATTATTTCCGCGATCAGGTTGTGAACAACCTCGCTGGATTCTACACTACAAGCGTGTGGTCTCGGCTTATCGCGGGCGACGGTCTGCAGGAAAAGTGCATCCAATACTCCGTCCTAGCTGTAGGGGCCTTCATCCGTTCTGGGACCCCGGAAGCAAGACCGGGGACCCCAACGTGGGATAATGTCGTTGACCAACATCACCAAACAGCACTGCAGCATCATGTCAACGCTGTTGCATCCTTGCGTCAATGTATGCAGCACATGACGTTCTCCTCTCCCGCTACAGTCATTACAACAACGCTACTCCTCGTCGTCTTCGAATTGCTGCAAGGACATCTAAGTGAAGCAAATTCTTTAGCAAACTCAGCCGTCAACCTCCTCCAAGATCTTATTTCAGCTCGTCATCAAGAAAACAACGCAAATCCACCCACGAGCATCGCTGAATATGAGTTTAGAGAGCTTGAGTGGGTTCTTCCTTCTATTACAACAATGAGTCACCTCTCTCACCTCTTCGAGGTCGATACCTATAGTGCCGACGTCGGCGCAATGAACACCGACTTCGACTTTCCGGAACCCGGCTGCCATTCGATGTCTGAGGTATTCACCAGCTGGGGCCGGTTCTTCACTTACGCGATCATGTTTCTCCGAGAGTCCCTTTCCTCCGCGCTGGAGGGTGCGTCCCTCAATGCACTCCTCCAGTCGGTTCCTCGGCAGGAGGCGCTTATATCCCACCTAGGCCGCTGGCAGATGATCCTCGCCGACTACGACCGCGATGCCCGGATAAGTGCCGAGAGCAAGAGCGCCCTGCGTCTGGCTCGCGTCCACTGGCAGCTACTTTATATTACCGTCAGCTGCTGTCTCGACCCTACGCAGATCTTATATGACCTATACGATGATGATTTTCGGGAGCTCGCTGCGCAATGTGTCGATCTAGTTCATGACAGCCTCTGCCACGCGCGCCCTACGTCTGTTCTGCTGGGCCAGGGACTCGTCTTGCCAATCTCAGCCATTGTCCGATTCTGCAGAAATCACGACATTCGTATGCACGCAGCAGAGGTATTAAAGAGGATGCCTCGGTCCATGATCGCCTGGGACATACAAGAGCTGGTCGACGGTCTGCTTGGTGCTGTGTTGCTAGAGGAGCAGGGCCGGAGCGAAGAAGGGTTTGTGCCCGCCGAGTCGCGCTGGTTTTACTACAGTCGGGCGAGTGGAGATAGCGGAGGAAAGCTCTTCCACAGACTTGTATCAGACGGGGAAGGGAAACCTGTCAGAAAGAAACTGAGGTTCAATTGTGACTTGCCATCGGAGATTTGTATGCTAGCCAATTGTACGAAGAATCATGTAGGATTTTAAGAGGAAGTTTGGGAAGTCTTATAGCGAATTAGAGTGAGCTCATTATAAAAAAAAATTTCCAAGATGATGTTAACATAACAACTAGTATTATAATAATATACAGTTTATGACTCCTCTATTTCCCCTAGAGTTGATTTTATTTACTAGCATACTCCTGAAGCTCATGCATAGCAACATCTGTATTGACCTCACCAGCCTTGGTAACGAGCTCGCCCTGTCCGTCGGCTAGGATGTTGCCGGAGAATTTGATCTTGCTGAACTTGCGAGTAGGCGTGCCATTGCTGTACAAGAAGTCGAGCTGCTCCAGAGAGAATCCCTTCATCTCAGGGAGCATGAAGAAGACCCAGACAACAGTAATCAGGGAGAAGGACGCCCAGACGAAACCCTACATCACAGAACGCATTAGCATTGCACTTTTTTTTTTTTTTAAAGCATTTATTGTGGAATTTATCAGAAAGTATACTCACAATTCTGCTGCCGAGATCGCCGTAGCCCGCATCCTGGATGTAAGGGGAGACCGAGCCGATCATGAGCGAGACGCCGAAGCCGAGGAACACTGCTACAGCGAGGACGCGCTCCCGGTTGCGGCCGGGCGCTGCCTCGGAGGTAGTAATCCAGATGAGCGGCGACTGGACGCCGAAGGAGATGTTCCAGATGAAGATCAGCGCAATGGCGGCGCTGGACGTTGCGTGCGTCGGGGACACGATGACAGTGTTCAAGATGGCGACGATTAGCATCATGGCGCCGCAGAGCAGCGCGGTCGACATGATGAGGGGCCGGCGGCCGAACCGGTCGGGCAGAACGTGGCCGCTGAGGATGGCGAGCCAGTAGGTGACGTTGATGCCCATAAGCACGGGGAAGACGTTGCTGACACCCGACGCCTGGAGAAACGACACAATGTAGTTGTTCATGTAGCTGGAGCCCTGAGCCTGCTGCAAGCACTGGATGCCGATGGCGATGAGCAGGCGGCGCAGGTCCGGGCCTTGCAGGAGGTCGGTCCACTTGTTGCTAGTTGTTGTCCGCAGGTGCTCTTCCTCGATGGCCAGCTCAATGGCGCTGACGTACACGACAGCGTCAAAATTGTTGGTAGGCGAGCCGAATAGCCGCTGGGCTGCACTTCGGGCAGCATCCATGCGTCTAAAGTAGCAAATAGCACATTAACATAAGAGTTTTGCAGCTACCATAGCCGCGAAGAAACGTATCCACACCAAGAAGGGTAGACCACCAACCGTTGTCGATGCCCTGCGCAGTTGTCACAGTTTAGTACAGCCGATATGTGGTACGGGTACCGACGTATACCGAGAAGGAAGAAACTCACAAAGAGGAGGGCACCGACAGATGCCACCAGCATGCACCCGACACCGGTAAGAGTGGTGCCTTCAAAAATGTCTCCCAAGGGCCTCATGATAATAGACTTGGTTTTGATATTATAAAGGAACGAAGTATTCAAACAGGAACTGTTTACAGAATCAGCGATCCCAATGTGACTTTGAATTTTGATCAATTCTACATCATCACAGCGAGATGCCTCATCTTTTTGTATACCCGGAGAAGGCACTAGGGAACGCGGAGAACTCCTTGTGGGGTATGGAGATAACAAGGTTGTATAGTCTCCTGTACCTGGCCTGCGGCATCATGGTTTGGAGGATCTCAAGACCCGATCTAAATGGTCGTCGTATTTCAGTAGCCAATGAGACGATTCGGTGACAGACGACAAAAGCGATAGGTCTCGATTAACATGACCGGTGGACCCCATATGAAGAAAAAATTCTAGTCGATCCCGTTTACGGAACATATCGCATAGTCTACTTGACAAATCGACGCTAGCCCTTGTATATGAAGTCTTGCAACCATTGTCGGATAGGCTATCGTTTCCTAAAGCTGAACATGCTACGAGGCTTGCGAACCTCCTCCGGGGTAGACATTAGATAAGGCAAGGCTAGAGAGTCTAGGAGGATCTCAGTATTTATTCTAGATATCGTCGTATTTCAGGAGCCAATAACGTGAGCTGGGGCAAAATCTAGGCCTTCACTGATGCGATGGCTTTTTTTCGCTATCTTGATTGATGAATGGCTGTTAGATGATGGAATACGACAGCTCTGACAAGTCTTCGTGGCTCTCCGGTTTCAATTTGTTACCCGCATCGTACGAGATTACTCTCGATACTCTGTAGCTCCTTTTTCTCCGGCATATCCATATTTGAGATGGATACTGCATTGATTTAATTCGTGCCTCGTTGAGGTCAAATAGCCATGGTCTAACTCTCGTCCTCTCTTACATTGTCCTAACGCGCCGGTTGTATCACTTGAGAAAATAAGACTGTCTCTGAGTTTTGCCCTACTTCCACACCTGACCCTCATCAGAACATGGCTGTCGGTGCCACCCCTGCTGCCGAGGCAGTCACCGTGTCGCTCAATGACCTCAAAACCGGTGAGTTGTATCGCAAGTCTCTTTGGTTAACAGTGGTGTTTTGGCTAACGACAAGGTTGTAGGCCAAGTGCCCTTCGAAAAGCTACAGGCCGCCTTCGGTCTCGAGTCTCTTGGTATCCTCATCGTCAATGGCCTGCCGCCTGAGTTTGCCCATTTGCGCCGCCAGACCTTGTCCTATGCCTCTTACCTGGCCAACTTGCCCACGTCAGAACTTGGTAGGGATCGATTCTCATATAGCACCACCTGCACTTCTAATCAAAAGCCTCCCCTCTGACCTGGTTCCGCACAGACAAGCTCGAAGCCCCAGCAGCCAAGTTCCTCACAGGCTGGTCTCTGGGCAAGGAGCAGATGAAGGATGGCCAGGTTGACAGATTCAAGGGCTCGTTCTATGCAAACTGTGCTTTCTACGTCGACCCATCTTTGAATTGTGCCAAACCAACTGCCGAATTTAACGCAGACAACTTTCCCGAGTATCTTGGCCCCAATACGTGGCCGGAAGACAAGGTTTTGCCGGGTTTCCAAACCAGCTTGGAGAGCCTCAGTCGCTTTCTTATTGATACAGCAGTACTTGTTGCGCGAGCCTGTGACAGATTTGCCGAGAAGGAGATTAACGGCTACCCTAAGGGCTACGTTGAGCACGTCGTGCGCACGAGCACCACGACGAAGGCCCGTCTCTTGCACTACTATCCGCTGTCGGAGGCAGACGCGGCCTCCGTGGAAGGAGACAACGACAAATGGTGCGGCACGCACCTGGACCATGGATGCCTCACGGCACTGGCGTCGGCGATGTACGTCGACGAGAGCGAGATGCCTGCTGCCATCCCCCATCTCGAGCTCCAGGAGACGACCCTTCCTCCGCTGTCTGAATTGCCGGCTGTCCCTGACCCCGAGGCGGGCCTCTACATCAAGTCCCGCTCCGGCAGTACCGTGCAGGTCGAGATACCGCGAGACTGCATTGCATTCCAGACAGGCGAGACTCTCGAGCGGATTACTCGGGGTCAGTTTAAGGCCGTGCCACACCTTGTGCGTGGGCTCCGCCCGAATTTCAGCAAAGCGAAAATTGCAAGAAATACACTGGCAGTTTTCACGCAGCCGAATCTAGGGGAGGAGGTCGATACGGAGCAGCATATTACTTTTGGCGAGTTCGCTAGAGGAGTAGTCTCGAAGAACACGGTTTATTGAAAGCCAGACCGGTATGTAATAGTCTACGATGCCAGCTGCTTTTCCATTTGCAATATCTGGCTTCATGGCGCGCTAAGACAGTCTATTTAGTCTCCAGAGGGAATTGGATTGCGAACCAGAGCAATTGAAACCATATCTATTTTTTGCTTGTGGTTCTTGGCGTGGGCTCTTGGAAGATCAGCGCCGAAACGCAACCGGTAAAAGAAAAAGTAGAATCACAAATATAAAGTTGTTCTTTCATTGGCAAGGTGTTGGGTAGTCAAGGCCACTTATAGACTATTTCCGATAAGAAGTTCAGGATGACTACCATGTTCAGATCACGATTGAGCAAACTGCCGTGACTGAATCAGGTAAATCCTGCGTAGTATTGTGCTGAAAGGCATGAGAGCAGATGTTGTTAAAACAATACCCGGACCAGTATGTCACAACCCATTGTGCCAGCTGCCATTCGATTTTCAGAATATGGCCACATGGCTATCTTGAGGTAGTATAATCCGTCTCTGTAGGAGGCCGTCTTTGCACACGTTCCCATAAAGATAACACCGAAACGCAAACAAAGAAGAAAGTTAAGGTGAATCACAAATATAGCAGACTCGCCTCGATTGTACACATAGCTTTAACAAATGGAGCAGACGCATCGTATAAAATTTAAACATTGGTATGACAGTCATATGACTGTTGTCACTACTTGACAGTTAATGCAGCCTCAGTCTAGGCAAGCGCGAAATACTGAGCAAAAGTATCTAGATCGATTTTTATGGCATTTGTTTCTTATGACTTCTTGCTCGCTGTTTACATTCAAGCTTCGCTTGGGCTTTGGGCCGATCTTTCTTGAGTCGGGCAAAATATTGGTCTGGTACTACCTCACCGGCGCCGAGCCGAGTCGCCGGCCTTGATAAGAATTTCCGTGTGTCTAACTTGCACTGGTATGCGGCGGCTTATAATATGGCCTCCCCGTTTTGCCCGCTCGGATAGTCTTTGCAAGGCCGTGAGTGACCTCGCCAGGCTCCAAAATCTCGGGCCATAAGACGGTTGTAATGATATAGAGCAAAGCAATGCTTAGTAAAAAGATATCTCCTTGCATACGCTAAATTAGCTAGTAAAGTCTCGATCATTCTCTCTAAATCGGTCGTCGTATTTCAGGGGCCAATAACATTTGCCGCCATTGCATTACCACCCCAGGCCCCCTCGGTAGACCCTTAGTTTGGAGAGCTAGAGGACTTGGTATATAGCGTGGCCGCCATCCTCGCATTATATACAACATGGTAAACTGTACTTCCTGTTCTGTGTCTAAAAACGCCCCTTGCTCTCTAAGCTCTCAGATTTCCCCAAGATGGGAGAGACGCCACTGAAGACGATTGTAGACGACCCGAAGTACCATGGGGTGCTTCCGGAAGACTTCTTGCATGGCTATGCGTAGGCTTCCTCTTTGATTCAGTTGCTCTGTTGCTCGAATACTTTCTCTTTCCTCTTCTTGCCCGTCCACAGGCTGACGAGAATACCAGATCTGCCGCTTACCAAGTTGAGGGCGGTGCCTCGGACGGCGGTCGTGGCCCCTGCACTTGGGACCTCGTCCTCAAGAACTTCCCCGACGATGGCGAGGAAGCTTGCCGGTCATATTATCTATGGAAGGAAGACATCAAGCTTCTTCAGCAGTATGGCGCGCGGTCTTACCGCTTCTCTATCTCATGGTCGCGCATCAAGCCCTTGGGTGAGACTACATCACCCAGTCAAGAGTCACTTTTCCTTTATCGCTGATAAACTTCTCGTCTAGGTGGCAGGGATGACCCTATCAATGAGGAGGGAATTAAGTATTATAATGATCTGGTAGAGACGAGTTTCCCCGCCTAAGTGTCTGTTTTCGTCAGCCCTAGCCCTTCAGCCTCTAGACTAATACTTCCGACACTTAGATAAACGGACTAGTGGCCGTAGGGATTGAGCCTACTGTGACTTTGTTCCACTATGACTTGCCCCAGGCTCTTCAAGATCGCTACAGAGGTTTCGGTGCTTATGACCCTACCCAGCTGATTGAAGATTATGTGGACTATGCTCGTGTCTGCTTCGAGTGTTTTGGAGACCGTGTGAAGCGGTGGCTAACCATCAATGAGGTGAGTACTTTCTACTTCCGATCTTGTACGATTTTTTTTGCGGTAGCTTTGAGGTTACCCAAGTTGACTCTGCTCTTAGCCATATGTATTTACAATCCAGATGGCGTTTGACGGCCATATCAAAGATTGGACCAAGGGAGACTTTATAAGGCAGGCTAGGCCGCAAAGCAAAGACCTGGAACACAAAAGTTCATTGTCCGTGACTAACTCGCTTAATCCGCAGGGTTGGACACAATTCCATTCTTTGCCACGGCTACGCTGTGGATCTGTACCGCAACCAATTCCAGCCGACGCAGAAGGGCGTCATTGGCATTGCTTTAGTGAGAACTAGATTCCTGAGTTGTCAAGTTACGAAAGGAGACTGACGATGTCTTTAGAATAACGAATGGGTGGAGCCTATCGATGATTCTCCTGAGGCTATCGCGGCGGCACAGTTCTCTACTGCAAGAACGTTAGGCTGGGTAAGTCCGGACAATCGCAAAGCTGGAAAGAGCTTCATGCAACAGGAAAATTAACCGCTATAGTTTGCCGACCCTATCTGTGAGATACTTCTTCCCTACAGACATTCTTCACATACTAAACCCGCGCAGTCAAAGGAACCCAGACAAACGCCTGGAACGCGTGGGGTGATTTGTTCCTCCGCTTAACAGACGAGCAGATGAAGGTGATCAAGGGCTCCGCAGACTTGTAGGTCAAAACACGCAACCAGCTTAATATGATACCCGACCTGACCTTTGCTCCCTATTGCAGCTTCTCTATAAACCACTACGGCACCATGTATGCCACCGGCAAGCCATATACGGACGCGGAATTCATCGGATGGCAGACAATGGAAGAAGTCAGCAAGACATGGGTGAAGGACGGCAAGTTGATCGGCAAGCGTGGAGAGAACGGCCACCCACACAACGGTGAGATAGACCTTGACTACCTTTTTGCCTTCATATTCGAATCCCCCCTCTGCTAACTCTTGTTGATTCAGTCGGTTGGGGCTTCCGCAATCTGCTCATTCATTGTTGGAACAACTATGCCAAGGACCTTGACATGCCTATGTATGTCTACGAGAACGGGTTTCCCGTGGAGCATGAGGCGGACAAGCCGCTAAACGAGATTCTCGACGACAAGGACCGCCAGCAGTTCTATTCAGACTATATCCAGGGACTATGCGACGCCGTGATTGACCATGGCGCCAAGATCCAGGGCTACCACTGTTGGAGTCTACTGGAGTAAGTGTCTTGCCTGTGTTACCCCATCTCAAATGGCATGGTTTGCAGATTAAGTATTGATGCTTTCCATAGCAACCTTGAGTGGACGGTCGGGTATGGGCCTCGATTCGGAGTGACATACGTTGAAAAGGCGAACGGCTTCAAACGAATCCCCAAGGACTCGGCAGGTGTTATCCAGAAGATCTGGAAGCACGTTGTGTGTCAGGAGTAGAATAATTGATTGGTGAGCTCCATGATGCTTTTCTGCTAGTGTTAGGCTCATATCGGATTGAAGTTATTGCCAATCTATCTACATCTTTCTGTATTTCCCAAGGGTATATAGCGGCTTCGGTGTGAGATATCCAACGCGCAATATTTCGAGAGCTCCTTTGAGTTCTAGCACAGCTTTTGGGAAACAGCTGGTAGATTCCCAGGATTTTGCGTAATCGACGCAGTTCGATTGCCAACATGTGGCCTTCCGTCGAACCCCATAATGTTAAGTTTTATTGCTGTCTCTGCGGTGAAGCTGCTCTTGCACGTTGTAGGTACTTTCAGGCTAAGAACCGAACATTTTACCTACCACGAAGTCACCTTGGTTGTTTTCGGCATATGCCGATGGACCGGAAGATACGGCAACAGAGCTCTGGGCCCTTTACAGGAAGCTACTCCGGTCCGTATCTGGTCCGTCCAGGCCTGGTGCTGATGAAGGAGGCAGACGACGTGAAGTTGGTAAGAGTGTGCGTTCCGGGTGAAGAAAAGGACTTTCAGCGACCTCCGCTGGCAATGGATGACAAAGAAGAATTGCCATGGCTCAGCTCAAATTTCTGGTAAGGTTGAGGCGACGAAGTCGCCATCCTCTCGAGCTCTGCTTGCTCAGTTGGTCCGTCTTATTGTTTTATCTGAATCAGCACATATAAATTATCCGCGCCAGGATCAGGCGGCAGCCTCGGAATAGCTCGTTGACATTCGCGATATGATGCCCGACGCTCCTACCGTGTGCGCCTGTGCTTCTGTGGGCTGTCCTCTATTTGAGCTTCTCCGCTGGTAATGCTTCTCACCCCACGCTCAATTTTTCCGGCCCGGATTTGCGTCTAGGCCTTCCAGTTTTCCTTTTATCGTTCCTACGTATTAATTGGTTTCCTGGTATAGCTTTGCAGTGCGGTATACTTTCGCTGCAGCTTTTTTTTTATTAAAGACTGCAACCGCGGGAAGCTTCTTATGACTGATGCCCACCCAACGTCTATTTCAGGGACGGGTGACCTAACCCCGTTCTGTGCTACTATGTCGCCATGTGGGAAATAGCGTCAATGCCATATGACTTCATAGACAATGAGGTTCAGTCGCTGTTCTCAAGAAATGCGTAGAAATGGTGAATCGCGACATTTCAGCTTTTGGTATGTCGCAAGCTTTCTTGATAGCGACTTTTTTTGGATTGGTTTTCGATGACCGCACTGAATGTAAATGAGCATGCGAAGTAGACACCTGTTGACAAACAGCTGACCTATTCAGGATAGCTCTTGGCAAGCGGGGAAAAGGCTGTCTCTTCCAGCCAACCACAGCGTCGCGGCCACTCTGTGCAGCCCGTTCTGATACCAACGCAGGAAAATCCTTTTGCTTCGCACATTTGCAGGACGTTAGCCTCCTGTGCTCAAGCTTTGGAATGCGCTATTCCGTAGGCCGTCTATGTAACGTAATAGTGAGCCGAGGCTAGCCAATAGCCAGACCTGCCCTGTCTACTATTGCTTAATTGCGGCGCTATTACAGTAGTATCTATAGCTCGCGTCTCTGTCTGTGTTTTCTGTTTTCGTCATCGCAGGGCCCATTGACGTGCTTCACTCTTTCCCTTCTTCCAGCCAACCGTCAGGCTGCGGAACGCACAACCGGCAAACCGCTTTTCCAGGGGCAGCTCTTTCCTCTCTTTCTTGCGGAGCACTTTGTATCAGTTGTCTAATTTTGTGCCTATTGTACATACCTTCGATACTCGACACCACGGGAGGTACGACTGCTTCTCCGCACTTTTCCTGCGGCTGCCTCTTGGTGTTCGATTGTACCTTCCTTGAGCCTTGAGCTATTCTGCGTGGTCATCACGTCTTCCTGCTTTGCGTGGAATTGACCCTTCTCATTTGTCGGCCGCGTGTCTTGCGTGTTTTTGGCGTCCCTTGTCTATTCTCTTTTCCCATTTTTCCTTCGATTTTTCTTATTTTCTTCTCTTGTGGCTGTATGCACGCTGCTCCACAGACCACAGTAGACGCAGTTCTACGTGTACAACGTACCCCCATTCACACTGATTCCCCTCCCCCCCCCTTTTACTCCCCGGTCAACAGCAGAGCCTGCCAAGCAGCCTTTTTCTTCAAGGCCTGCTTATAATAATTTATGACTGGTCATGGCCACTACCGACTCCTCCGATCTCCCGCATCTCGCATCTATCCCTTCTTCTTCATCTCCTCCCCCTCCTTCTCCTCCTCCTGCTGCTGCCACAAACGCTGCGTCTCCTCTTGTCTCACCGTCTACCTCCATACCGCCTTCTCCTTCTAGCCCTCGAGTCCCAGCGCCAGCCTCGTCCATCCCTGTGTCTCACCCAGACCCACCCTCTCATTCAGAACCACCTACTCGGACTGCCAGCGTTTCTGGTTTTACTTCAGCTTTCAGTCGTAACCCATCGACCCTACGATCCATCCGGCGGCAGTCAACTCAAGAGCGGTTAGATGACATTCTAGAGGTGAGTAACTGTCAGCGTTAGAGAGACTAATTGCTTTCCCAACCTGCATTCCTCTTGGTGAACGCGATAGAGCCAGCGGACTAACTGGTAAAAAAAATTCTAGACTGCCCGCCGACGCGCCGAGAGTCTTTCTGCCCAGAGCGCGCAGTCGGGCGACGGTAGCCGGCGCACCGTACTTTTCCACATGGAGCCGTTACTTCGCAACCAGTCGGCCCCCGGCGCCTTTGCTAGCATCTCCGAGCACGAGAGCAGCGCCGACGAGACCACCGGCATCGTCTCTGCTCCCCGCGGCAACGGCCGGCGCGGCATCCGCGATTCTACTCGCCAGCTCAACTACCAAAGCACAGCAAGCACAACAAGCCCATCCGGCTCGGCCTCCGCCTCTGGCTTGCGCTCCCAGTCCGGCCCGCGGTCGCGGAGGGCAAGAGCTGGCGGCGATGGATTGGACGATGACGATGCCCCGGCTGACAGTAGCCCGGGTGGCGCAGGGGGAGGCGCGACTGGCGGCGACGACGGTGCCGGGAGCAGAATACAACCAGTCGCTTCGAATCGACGCCCGAGCACAGCAGTTGTCGACAATCACAGCTGGTGGGGAGACTTATTCTCGGGATTTCGTTCGATAGAGCTAGAGAACAAAGGCAGCGTGGCTCGGGATCACCTCGCACTAGGTAGGTTTGGTGCAATAGACTCCCCCCATGGCATTGTTATGGACCTGACCGCCTCTCAGAACGCACGTTCCTAGCTTGGCTCCGCACATCGCTTGCATTTGCATCCATTGGAATTGCGGTGACCCAGCTCTTCCGCCTCAACACGACCACGATCGGCGGTGACTCCGGCAATAGTGATCAGTTCGACTCATTGCGCCACGTCGGTCGTCCTCTTGGAACCACGTTTCTGGGTATCAGCATTCTCGTTTTGTTCCTTGGCTACAACCGCTACTACCAAAGTCAGCAATGGATCATAAAAGGGAAATTTCCAGCTAGCCGCGGTACCATCCTCCTGGTGTCACTCGTGGCACTAGGTCTGATGATAGCGTCTCTTGTCGTTGTGATTGTCGCACAGCCTGCCCATGAGTGACGGCGAGGGCTGTGTCAAATATAGCTTGGCAATATTGTTTGATTTGTATTCCTGAATTACTGCGTTATCCTGAAGCTTACAACTTTGCTGCATTATTTCTTGTGTATCAATTTTTGCATTATGGCGAGAAGGGAGCGCTCTCAAAGTTATTTTTGGATTACCGGCGTTACTTTTTTCCCTTGGGTGAAAGGAGAGCTTGGTTACATTGCATATTATTGGCAAACAACAGTGTTTTACAGTCGATTGGTATGGAGATAATGGAAGCAGCAGCCAAGGGTTGTCAAGTGCGAGGTTAGCACTGCCATCTGGATGTCTCTGGATATTTGATAGAGGGTTCGTTGGTGTTGGATATCTGAGAGATTACAAGCAGTAGTCTCATATCGTTAAAGTACAATTAAATAAAAAATTGGAAATCCGCGCGAATACTAAAAGATAAAGCAAATCTCAGCTTCCGGGAATGTTGTTCGGTAGTATAGGCATCATCTCTGCTTTGGTTGTTGGACCTGAGAGGTTCAAGCCTCTCAAAATCAGCCAATGAAATTAGGCCCAACCAACGTCGAACTTAATTGTGGATACTTACACCCGCATTCATCCCACCTTAGCTCTCTCTGTACGGCACTCACGAGACAAGACACGGACGAAGTGCCACCCTATTTTGTCTCTTTTCTTAGTGATTTATAGAAGGCAGCGCTCAAAATAGAATAAAACAGAGAGATACCATGGCGAAGCGGCCGGCACCCGTCGATGTGCCGGCCTTTGCCGCAGCACAGCTCAACCTTCTCGCCGCCGAGCTGCAGCTGGAAATGGATGAGACCGCCGCTGCCGTTGGCGGGCACACCCCTGCGGCTCTTCAGCGCGCGGGCCAGGCGCTGACCAACCTGACTGTTGGCGGGCGCCGCACGGGCATGGGCGGCCGCACCGTGCTGACGCTCGAGCCGGATGCTGCCGTGTCGTCGTCGTCGAGTGCGGGCGGAGGCGGGGGAGCTTCGAATGGCGGAGGGCCCGAGCTGCCGGAGCACGGCCTGCGCACTGGCGACGTCGTCCTGGTGGCGGAACAGCCCGGGGGCAGCGCCAAGAAGCGCGAGATGCGCGATCTGGAGAAGCGGGGCGTGCGCGGCGTGATCACGCGGGTGCGGCGCGGCGCTCTGGAGGTGGCGGTGGACTCGTCAGACCGGCCTGGCGGCGGCGGCGGCGACAGCGAAGAGGAGAACCTGGACGCGCTGCTGCAGGCCAGTCGCGTCTGGCTGGTCAAGCTGGCGGACGAGGTCACCTACAGGCGGATGTCGACGACGATGCGCAAGATGCAAGAGATGCCAGAGGCCGCCTACACGAACCTGATGCGCGTACTGTTTGGGCTGTCCTCGCCTTCCTTGGGGGGTGGCGACGACGAGGGCGGCGGGGCCATCGAGTGGCAGGACCCGACGCTCAACGACTCGCAGAAGGAGGCCGTGCAGTTTGCGCTGGCGTCCCACGAGATTGCCCTGATCCACGGGCCGCCGGGGGTGCGCTGTTCCCTCCCTTGTTTTCTCCTGATTCTTTTCGCCTCTCTTGGGGGTTGATTTGCTACTTTTTTTTTTTTTTAAAACAGAGCGGGTGTGTCGCTAACTTTTTGCCAGACCGGAAAGACGCACACGCTGGTGGAGCTGATCCTGCAGATGGTCCGTCGCGGCCTGCGCGTGCTGGTCTGCGGACCCTCCAACATTGCCGTCGACAACCTGGTGGAGCGGCTGGCCCCGCACAGCGTGCCCATGGTGCGCCTGGGCCACCCGGCGCGGCTGCTGCCGTCGGTGCTGGGCCACGCGCTGGACGTGCTGACGCAGACGTCGGCCGCGGGCGCCATCGTGCGGGACGTGCGCGCCGACATGGACGCGAAGCAGGCCGAGCTCAAGAAGCCCAAGGCGCGTGGTGGACCGGGCGGCGGGCCCGCGGGGCGCGCCGCCCGCCGCGCCATCTACGCGGACCTGCGCGACCTGCGCCGCGAGTACCGCGAGCGCGAGCGCCGCTGCGTGCGCGACCTGGTCGCCGAGAGCCGCGTCGTGCTGGCCACGCTGCACGGCGCCGGCGGCAGCCAGCTGCGGTTCGCGGCCGCCGACGAGGCGGCTTCCGCCTTTGATGTCGTCGTCATCGACGAGGCCAGCCAGGCCCTCGAGGCGCAGTGCTGGGTGCCGCTGCTGACGGCCAAGAAGGCCGTGCTGGCCGGCGACCACTTGCAGCTGCCGCCGACGGTCAAGAGCAGGGGGGCGTCGTCCAAGAAGAGCGCCGCGGGCAACGCCAAGGGCGGCGCGGCAAAGGGGGCTGCTGCGAAGAAGAAATCGGCAAAAGGAGCTGTCGCCCAGGAAGCGCCGCCGCCGCCGCCGCCGCCGTCTTCCGCAGACGACCCCGCTTCTTCCTCCGCCTCGCCCTCGTCCTCGCTCGAATACACCCTCTTCGACCGCCTGCTGGACCTGTACGGCAGCGACATCAAGCGCATGCTCACTACGCAGTACCGCATGCACGAGCAGATCATGCGGTTTCCCTCCGACACCTTGTACGAGGGGCGTCTCGCGGCAGCCGAGGCCGTGCGGGCCCGCCTGCTGCGAGACCTCACGTACGGAAAGGGCGCCGGATCCGAGCCAGCGGCTGCAGCAACGACCGTGGCCGACATCGACGAGACGCGCGAGCCCCTCATCTTCATCGACACGCAAGGCGGCGACTTCCCCGAGACGACGGAAGAAGACGCTGCCGCCACGGCCGGCAGCGGCGGCGGCGACAGCAGCAAGACGGGCGCCGCGAGCAAAGCAAAGCTCTTTGGCGACAGCAAGTGCAACGCCATGGAGGCCCTGCTGGTCCAGCAGCACGTCCGCACGCTGGTGGCCGACGGCCGGGTGCGCCCTCAGGATATCGCCGTCATCACGCCCTACAACGCGCAGCTGGCCCTGCTGGCCCCGCTCAAGACCAAGTTCCCGGGCATCGAGCTCGGCAGCGTCGACGGCTTCCAGGGCCGCGAGAAGGAGGCCGTCATCGTCAGCCTTGTGCGGAGCAACACGGCCGGCGACGTCGGGTTTCTGGCCGAGAAACGGCGGCTCAACGGTAAGCGCGCACGCATCTCTTATTCTGGTTCACCACATTCTTAATCTTGTTCTGACGGCTTGGCGTCCCAGTTGCCATGACGCGCCCAAAGCGCTCGCTCACCGTTATCGGCGATTCGGAGACGGTAAAACGGTAGGGATGCGCCTTCCTCTTCTTTCTCTTTCCGTGCCCTTCCGCATGGCTCTTGCCCCAATGCTCACATTTTTTCAGGGGTGGCGCTTTCCTCAAAAACTGGATGGAATTCTTGGAAGAGAATGCCGACCTACGGTACCCGGATGTCGCATCACTAGCTACGGAAGCTTTATGATCCCCTTTTCAGGAACCCAAAATTTGCATATTCGCGATGAGCAGCCCTTTGGCTCAGTTCCCAAGACCGAACCACATGATGCTACTGCTCAGGACAATTAGGTATGTATAACTATGCATATACGTAAAAGGCGAATCTCCGGTCTCTCCGACCGAGGTTTCTTTATTGTGTTTCTTTCTCGGACCGCCGTTCCATCCGCTTGTTTACTGGGTCCTGGCCGTCCTCGTTGCGTGGGAGAGGCAATAGTGGCATGTAAAGTAAGACTTGACAACGTGGGCAGCCTGATCCTGGTCGTTAACCCCTTTCACCCCTTTTACGGCTCACGCAATATCTGCGAGGGCATGGCAGTCTGCTCGGGCCACGAAACTCTTTTTTGGACCCTCTTCCACTTTTTTTTTTCGCACCTTTGCGAATCAGACGAATGACGACTTTCGGCAAGCGGGAATCTACTTTTTAGAGGGGGGCCACAAAAGACGCGGAGACATGGGAAACATAAGCATGGGAAAACAACGGGCAAAAGCAAGGATACTCTGGTGGGTAGACATATTGTAGGGGCCAAATTCATCAGGACCATGCTGCAGTCATGGCGCGCCCCATAGGCACTAATACGTCGGGTGTCATTTTGTGCTCTGCTGTGTTTCAGAATTTCTAAAAAAACAAATGGACGGAGTTGCTAAGAAAAAGAAAACAAATAAGAGCAGGGGAGCTGGATCTGGGGAGGAAGATACGAAGAACTGAAATCCGTTTTGAGTGTGTCGTATGCTGAGAGGCTTGTCCACTGCCGATGCTCAGACCCAACAGACCCCAAAATCAGGCGCTTGGCTTCCTATTAAAGCAACTCTCCTGTGAATCAGCAGAAGCCAACAGCCACTCCAATATTGCAAGCGTATCATACAACATTTACTAAAACAGACGGAAGCTGTTGCAAAGTTGCGAAAAGGTTCGTATTTTGCCCTGTAGAGTCATATCTCATCTTGTCTTCGCCACCCGCTGTTTGAGAGTCAATTTCGGTTTATGCACCGTCTTTTCATTTGACCTTTTTTGTTATCTTTTTTCTTTTCAAATATCCTTTGTGGTTTCTTCGGTTTCTTTGTTTTTTAAGTCCTTTCAAAACTTGCTTTCATTGGCTCCTGGGTAGAGATACAACTCCACGCGCCGTTGGCATCCAGAGTTTCGCTTGCTGCACACCAGGAATAGTGCGATGCAAGTGAAGTACAGGAGAACACAGCTGACTGGGGGAGAGCCGTCATAATTATGCTTGCCACGATTTACAAAGCTGCCATGCATGTACCTAGTGTGACGGGACTGGGGAGTGCTGCAGCAGCCAGTGTCCTCCTGATACAGAACGCCTGCACGAAGGATCTCGGAAATTTAAGCAAAAAAAGTTGGTTTGGAGACCCCGCTCTCTTTCTGCATGCGCTGCTGATGGCGATGAATGGCGACGTGGGATGCTGGCCTGGATACAAGAAGGTGGTCGTATGACGGCCAGCACATCCGTGTAGTAAGAGGCGAGGGGAGAACAAGTAAGAATCTGCAGAAAACCGGCTTTACCTCGTCACCGCCTTGAAGCGAATCAAACAAGATAGGCGCTGTTGCTGATCCAATGCAAAATGAAGTAATGGCTCGATTTTTTTTTTTTTTTAAAAAAAAAAAATAATATCGCAAGGCGCTTTACGCATGCCGTACATCTTCCAAGCTATATCGGTGTTATTCTGATATTGGTGTTGTCCTATCTTAGGGGGGCTATATACCGCGTTTTTGCTCGTGTGCCGTATAGATCATACTCCGTCGTGACAGCAACAGGATTCCTATAACTGAATTTGCGACAGTAGCCTTGTTGCTTCCCTAAGACGGTCAAGAGGTTGATAGTTGTGCCGGTAATTTTCGACGCTTTGGCCCTATATTGTGCAGCACATAAGACGGCAGCATATCGTTTGTATTGGCTATGGGTTCTTTTCCCACCTTCCAGCCACCAATAACAAGCAGCAGAAGGAGCGAAAAGACAACAGCCGATCAAACAAATTTGACGACCCGGATTCTGGGTTCTGGGACTGCTTGAGTGGGGGGAGGAGGAGGGGAATGTTGTGGAAGAATTAAGAGAAGTCCAGTCGAGTATGTCGAAACAGAAAGCCGTTCTATACTTAGGAGGCAACCAATGCGCCCATTTCCACTTAAGCAGAAGAAGATTTTGTCAGGGTCTAAATTATCTAGATTTCCAAGAACAGCTAAGATGTGAAGTACCGATCTCGTGCCGAATGCAGGAATGCCGGCTATTCAGTTGTGACGAATCTACTCCTTCAGCTGCTTCTTCCCTCCTAGAAGTGGTACTTAGTATTAGGAAGGGATGGCACTTTTCCTCATTTCGAACTCTCCAAAAGCCGTGGAGGCTGAAGAGGGATAAATCGCTGGAGGCCTTCTACTTGTTGAAGAAAATTATTCCCCGGAATAGGGGAGCTGTGGAGTAGACGGGCGCTAATTGTAATTTGGCTGCTCGCACAAAAAAGGCCGGCGGCGTGCTATCCACACTGAAGCGTCTTCTCAGCCAGAACTGCCCTCGACGATTTGCGCTATGTGGGCAAGTCCAGCTGTCTAAAGCACAACGCGGGCGCTATTGCCAAGTCCGTTGTCAGACGTCGTTGACAACCCGATCACGGTCGGCGATGAAGATCTGCCAGGCACGTGTTTGGCGGTAGGCTGTATGTACACTTTTGCCCCTGTGCGTAATTACCGATCGACTCGGACTGTGGTCTCCATCTTCAGTCGGTCATGGTCTAGCCTGAAGTCCATGAAAGTTGTCAATGGTTGCGATGACCTGGCTAACCACGATCAAGCAACCCGCGGGCAGCTTAGCCACGGAGACAAAGCTGCGGCTGTCCGGGCGATCGAGACAGTGGGAGGATGGCTAGGAAAGCCTACTTGGGCTATTCCGACAGCTGGATTGGCAGGCCTTTGGTTAGGGACTTGCACGCTGGTCGGTTAATCCACACCCAGACAATAACTTCACCTGGTTGTGATGATGCTATCAGCAGCGCCCTATTCGTCCAAGCGTTGCGGTACACCAGACGACATCCCACGCCCATGCAGTTAAGCGGTCTCTCGAGCCTAACTTGCACTCTGTAGACCGAGCCAGTAAAAGGAAGGTCCCTGAAGATACGGTGTACAATTACCCTATTTTACAAAGTCACTTGCCCCTTTCTGCTTTTGGGGTATTATCCTCAGAACCAAAATGCAAATATTTGCTTCCCTCCCAAGTGCCTTGGAGCATTTTTTTAGATGGAGTGAAGCCAAGGTAGGCAGTCAATGCAACCCACTTCTTGGACTTTCTTAAAAGCTCTAAAGGAATGCGGAACAAGAGGCTTTTTGCCACAGCCTTTCTGTCTCGTGAATTATATTATTCGCTCATCTGCTCCGCACACAGTACGATATCAAACTCATCCGTCTGACGACAATACGACTTTGAAATAGAGAGGCCGCTGCACTTGTCGTGACTCCTCGACCATTAGGGGGCTGTTCATTTCCCGTCGCTCTTACCTCTTTCCGGAAACCCACCGAAGTATGGTCCTCCCTGGAGCTCGTTCCCTTTCCCTACTCTTTTCTTTTCTCTTGGTCCGGCCTCGATCAAAAGTGGATTGCTCTCCGCTTCCAGCAAAACCCAATTCAAGTGTGCGTACTCCGTACTGTGTACGAAGTTCTGCTTTGCCAGGGATTTCTCTTGCCTAGGATTTGTCGCTGCTAGTGTGTCTGAACCTATCAGACACGCCTGTCCAGCTCCCTGCTTCGTACGAGTGCTAATATCACTTCGCCGCGGCATATGTCGTAGATAAATTCGCGACGTTTTTACCGTGGAGGCGGAGGGGCTAGCTTCCCTGCAACCCTTCGCTGCTACCCCCTATGTGTTTTAAATTACCACTTCAGTAGCTGCTGAATTGCCCATATCGTAATACTGCACCTGCACCAAAAGAGAAGGCAATAAACTCCACTTCTCGCTGAAAGCAGTACATCGCTCTTTCCTACGGCGGTTTTGCTCCCCGAAGCACGAGTCCATTTTCTCCAAAAGAGATGTCTTTCGTACGAGTCCACCTGGAACAGGGAGCACTGGCAGCAAAATGTGTACGAACATATGTGGCGAAATAAATATGCAATTCCAGAGTTCATGTTGACTAGACAGTTTACAGAGGCGAACAGCAAAAAAACTGCTTTGATTTGGCTTTATTGTTGTGGTCCTCGGCTAACTGCAGAATTAGCTGCATGCTTCGTACATTAAAAGTGAAAATGCAAATCTTGCAGAATCAAAAAGTACGGCGTCCGTTCGCCGCATATGAAGCCTTCTCCAGACACCCACAGACGCTGCGGCGCCTCCTTTAGAACGATACAAAACCCGGCCCAGGCAAAACAAAGAGATCATAAACGAGAAACGCAAAGAACAACATCACAGAAGTCCGTAGAAAACACCCGCCAATCCCCGCCGTTCTAAAACCTCGCATGCGATATGCATACATTATACACCGCGAGGAGCCAATTGGCATCGCTGTCGCAGATGCTCTCGGCGAGGGGAGAGGGAACGATTGGTGGGGTGCACCGAACATACATGTAGAGACAACGACATGCATCCTGTTTGCATGTAATTACGGACGCGAAGGAATGCGAGAGACGCCAAGTGAAGACGTTGTTTTGGTTGTGTGCGCCCGATGCAACTCTTTCTGAATACTCCGTACTTTCTGCATTCTTGTGCGTTGATATTGTTATTATTATGTGTTGACATGGTGGAGAGACCAGAGATAGCAGGAGAACCCCCTCCAAAGCAAGCCACAAAGCTATTTTTGTTCACGATGTCTGTTCGTTCTGACGCTCTATGGAAGAGATGTATCTGTACGCAAGCTGCACGCGAGTCGTCCGTACTCGTACGTGTACTCCGTACGAAGCAGCTCTGCTACCTCTCAAACTCCCCCTCTTGGACAACTGCAAGACGCACCACGCATCCGTCCTACCGACCAAAAGCTCCACACACACCAATTCTCTTTTACTACGTCGTACCCTCCACTTCTTCTTTCTCTCTTCTTCTTCTACAAGCAGCAAACAGGCAGGACCACCTTAGCCCGGCACCACGTTAGCTGTCTCATCCGAGCTATCCTATCCACTCTTGGCTCCCTAATACTTGCCCACCCCTGTCCCACAGAGTCAACTCCATCTTGAAGGATACCTTCATCCCCCTTTAGTTGCATCTTTGACGTCCACTTTCTCCATGGTATTCCAATCGCACCTTATTATTGGCGCCACCTGATTGTTTCATGGATGTGGCCTGTGTGTTGTCGACTCGCTGTCGTCGTGCCTCAAATAAAGAATGCTCTCAAGACCACGGCATCGAAGGAGGAACACAACACTCGCTGCGGCTGCGCTGTGGACAGCGAGTGGACTGCTTCTCATCCTGCTCATGTTCGCCGCGCTGCAGTCGGTACTAAAATGCGGATTGTACTCCGTAGTTGGGACCGTAATATATGAGGTGCATAACAATTGAACAAAGAGGCAAATGAGGAGTGCAAACAACGGCTGAGGCACACCAAGAACGGACCTGATATCTGACCCGCCTACGTACTCCGTATCTCCTATACTACCTCCTCTGCAAGTGCATAGCTACTTTCTACGCTTCTTTCTCTCGGCGTGCTGCTTTTTTCGGCCATCTGTTGTCCTGGTCCAGCTGTTACTGACCTGGCCTAGACTCGTAGAGTTGCAAGCTCTTGGCTCTTTCTTGACAAGGCCCGCCCTCTGATCTTCAACACGCCTGACACACTATCTTGCTTTTTGTTACCTTTCCCTCTTCCCTTCTCGCTTACTCTTGTCTATTACCCTCACACCCCCGGATCGACCATCTTGTTAGTGCTGGCTAGTACTGCGCATGCTCGGAATATGATACCTGATGCTGCGCCCTGGATATCATATGTCCCACCTGCATACGCCGAAGTCCACAACACCAGCAAAATAATATACTAACAAAAGCTCCCCCTCTCTTCCCCTTTTCATACACATACAACCTCTCATCTTCCCTCTTCGTCTCTCCTTTCCCTCCTTTCCCTTCTTTCGATCGTTTGTCTGTTCGGTCAAACAATTCCTTTGGATATCTTCCGCCGGTTCGACCAAGATACTTTCCATTGCCTGGCTATTGTCCCTTCAGCCTCCTACAAAGTGCCGGCCGACTAGGCTGTGTGCACTCGCTCTGCTGGCCACGGAGTGTCCTTCTGTTTCTCTTCAAAGGGGGGACTTACACACCAAATTTGGCTGCCTCTCTGCGCCTGTGTCTTGGTCCTGTCTCTCCCCTGGGGGGGTTCTTGCATTCTTGACGGCCGCGACCAATGTTCGATCAGGAGACAAAGTAGAAGACGTGTAAGAAGGCGCCGTGGGCTAACCGAGCCGGACTATGCTCTTCAGCTGCCAGTCCTGGCAAGCTCGGTGATTTATAAAGGCCTTTTTAGCCATTTACTCTTCCATTCTGGTGCCCGATGGACTGGCTTCATTGAACAAACACGCCTTTTCTTTTCCTTTCTCCCTGCCATTGGCCCTCCGGGTCCTTCTTTTAGTCGGATCCATACAACAGTCTCACTTTCGGCGAGACTTGCTCGTGGCTCACTGCTCTCTCCGTGCAACTACATCTGCATTACGCCATGAAGAGGGCTACCTTCTTTAAGCAGGCCGGAACGGCCAGTCCGGAACCAGTCAAACCTGCTCGCCAATCCATCCGTGGCCGCATCTCAGCTCCAATTCCTATGCCGGACCCTCTTGCACCCGGTACCTTCCCTATTTCCAACCCTCCGCCAAGCGCCTATGGAATAAGACAGGAACCTCCCATAGCTGAAGAAGAATTGCCAAGCACTCAGCCGCCAGCGGAGTCTGCTCCCGGTGTTTCTCCTAGTGACGAGGAGCTTCCAAGACCAGCAACTTCCCCGGAGCCAGATGTCGCTCCGGAGTCGGAGCCAGAGATTGCCCCCGTTCCCGAGGAGAAGACAACTCCACCTCCTCAAGCAGTATCGATATTGCATGCCTCAAAACCGAGGCCACTTACTAGCACTCCAGCAGGCCATCGAAGAATGGCGACATTAGAACAGCAGCAGCAGCAGATAGCTTCTTCGACACAATTAGCTCCCCAGCCAGCTTCAAATCCCTCGCCAGCAAGTGCTGTGCCTAGTGCTAGTACCAGCGCTGCCAACTCGGGATCTTCACCAGTCTATCATCATCGCACAAATCCTTCAAGCACCTTGAGATATTCAGAAGTCAGTGGTATCTCTATTGGTGCAGGCACCAGTGCTGAAGGCACCGTGAGCGGTAGCCCAAAGCCGCAAAGGAAAAAGTCTACTCTGCGCGGTGCCCTCAGCAAGCTCTTTGGTCGTCGGAAGAAGGTAGACAGCCAACTTATCTCCGCCAGCGTCACGCCGGCTCAGGGCCAGAGCCACGACATGGGCCCCCAACACCGCAGTGTACGCTCTGTATGTGTAATCGCTTCCATGTCCCCCTTCTATTCATTTTTGCAAAATCACCCTCTAACAAATATCAGGATCCCACCATACTTGGTAGACCAAGAGAAAATGAGCCAAAGCGATCTGCCTCTCTTCCTATCACTGAATATGACCGGGCGCTACGGTCACACTCGATTGGACCAGAGGAGATTGCGGCAATTGAGAGTGCACGAGATTCATTCCAGGTTGAGGGTAGTCCGGCCAACTTCAACACCGCTGGTCGGCACCGTGCGGGTACGGCGACAAACCGTATGCTGTTCCCACAGCACGGGCGCCGGCGTAATGGCAGCAGCAGCGCTGACTTTTTGAGTGGTGGAGAGTGGGCCGGCTTGTCTCCGCGACCGGCCAGCGCCCACGGACGTGGTACCAACCACCAGCTATCAGGAATGGCTCTTGGTGGCGGCAGCGGCAGCGGCATAGGCTTGGGTCTCGACCACACTCAAGGTGGCAGCCATTCAAACGGCGCACCTGATCCAAGCGAGATTGGTCGTGCCATCACGTCTGATGTCGCAGGAGGCAATGATTTGGCACACAAGAGACGCTCTCGGTCTCTCTCTGGTCTTCATGACATGGCATTCGAGCAATCGGCATCAAGACGTCGCAGCGACGAAATCCGATTTTGGCGCGAGAGCTACGATCCGGCATTTCTGTCTCCGCTTTCGTCTGGGCACGATATGGATTTTGATGATGACGGTGAGACCGAAGACAACGACGAACATGGCGATGAGGACGAGGAGGACGATGACGAGGAAGAAGAAGTAGCCCATGATGTCAATGAGGACCAAACCCCCGACGATCCAGAAGAGTCAGCGGAGCAAGAAGTCGAGGGCGTTGACGATAACGCTATCCCCGCGTCTCTGCTCAACAGCCTGCCTGACTCGCCTATTACACCACACGAAGAGCAGCTGCTTCAGCGACAACGACAAGTGCAACGGCCTAAATCACCACCTCAGCCGTTTGCCTTCGGTGATCTTTCGAATTTGGCCACTTCTTCTGGGGCCGTGAGGATCACTCAGCAAGGCGGCATCGATGCCCGACTCGTCGACCTCGAGACGCGGATGCATCAGATGGAACGAGTTGTCGACCAATTGTGCCACGCTGTACCTGGATTCAAAGGACCGCTGGCGACGTCTGTGCCTCCAGACCAGATCCCGCGGTCTGTCCCACCTTTACCTGAGTCGGCGTCTTTGCATTCCCCCTCTTCACCCTCAGCACAGCCGGCGATTCCGCCCATACCGGCGATCTACCAGACTCAAGCTGCCAATGACAACGGTAGCAGCACCAACTTCCCCTTTGCTCTCGTGGCTTCCTCATCGAGATACAGCAGCAGCCGCCAGTCCGGCCACTCGGGCCACTCTCTAGACTCGGACATGCATTCTCACATGTCCTTCGGTGATGGCCAGACATACGTTGCATCGCTGCACCCCCCCTCCAGCTCGGCCACGCAGACGCAGTCCGTCTTGGCTCCTGCCCCTGGAGCAAGCTCCAATCTCTCGCCGGGCGGCTACTCGCCTGCGCTCCGGCCAACTTCGACCTCCACCGTACGAGGAGTGACGAGCCTGCCGACGCTCAACGCAGGCGGGAACGTTGCTTCCCACAATCTAGCAGGCTCTTCAACCGCGGATCTGGTGGCGCAGCTAGAGTCTGAACGCGTGGTTCGCGAGACGCTCGAAAAGCAGGTGAAGAAATTGAACGAGAGAGTCAATGCTCTTTCCACAACCATGTACGCCATGGTCCGGGATCCTGCGGCCAAGAGGAGCCGAGAGGCGCTGGCTAGTCGCAGCTCAAGCAGTCTGCGAGAGCGAGCGGCGACGGTAGCCTCCGCCCACCTGCACACGCCGCGAGCCTCTCGGTCGATGAGGAAGCTGGGGCACGAGGAGTCCACCGAGGCAGAAACGGAGTCTGAAGGTTTTCACTCGCCAGTGGAAGAGGTGAAAGAAGACGAACACAACTACAACTACAACTACACAGACAATGACAACAGCACGGCCAGCAGCACAGCCGCCCAAGCGGATTCCAAGCGCCAAAAGAAGGCGGCGAGGACGCTCAGCCTGGGCCAGTTGACGCTTGGAAAGAGTGCAGTCCACACATAATAGCATACCTACCTACCTATGCACAACGAGCCCATACGGAAATGAAAGATTCTTGCCAACTATAGTACGACAATACCTAAGCGGTCATATTTCGCTCTTGATTTTCTTTTTTATTTATTTTTGCCTCCCACAATCTACAGCCCACTATCCTTGTGTTGATTTTCTTATTTCAACTTGAACCTTTTTTTTTTTTTTATTCATGTCATCTTGTACATTATGATCTTGTTCCTTTCGAGTACTTCCTTCCAGTGGAAGCCATTTATTCTCCGAGTTTGTCCAAATATCTAGCAAAGCGTGCCAGTGTCGATATCGACCGGATAGCATTTCTTTTGGTACTGGTTCTTTTTCACTTCTCCAAATTCCCTGTTGACTATCACTTGTTGCGAAGAAAGACTTGCTGGATGAAGACGGACCCAACGTTTGGCGTAGCGGGTATCTGTGCTTGTCCAAAAGCAGTTGTTGTAAGATACGATATGATAATAATATAAGCCTAATGGCATTTTGGCTGCACCGTTCCATTTTGCCCAGCACTGGGTCGTTTTCCCTGTTTCGCGAGATTAGATAGCGGATGACGTCTCTCTGTGAAGCCTATAGAAAGCCTTTAAAAAGCCTGATGAGGACCTTCTGCTTTGAGCTTAGTGGTTGCGTGGTGTGCTGTTTGGCTCCTTCCGGCCTTGTGCTAATGGCGGCACCTCAGGCCTGCAGATAGAGCTCTAGGCGACGGGCTCGCCGAACTACTCAATTCGATAGAGCATTTATGGTTATGAATATGCACACAGAACGTAAGGCACAGTCAACGGTTGTCAATGGACTCTTTTGACAGTTTTGTTCGGGCAGTTTGATCTCACTCGCCAGCAAATAAGGTTTTTTCTTATCCCGCGAGCTTTTTCTTTTTCTTTATTCATCCCGTCTGCTCTGTTTCCTTTCTATCCCCCCAAAAATAAGGAAGATCAAGTTGGTATCACGTAATCCAGGCACTAAGACCTGCTATCCGCTTTTGGTGCATTTCCTGGTCCCCGCGAGAGCTTGCTTACCTTTTTGCTTCCCCTAATAAATTTTTTTTTTTTTTTTAAAGATAAGCTCCCGCTCCCAGCATTCATTGCTCTTCCTCTGCTCCGTATGCTTAATTACGACAATCAGCAGAGCTTTGTTCGACGACAGCTAGTGTGCCCGAACGAGACAGATACGACTGCTGCGACTAACATCTCCACAGAGGAGCAAGGCAGACAGAGTTGCGCAAAAGCAAAACAAAAGAAGTCCATGCTTTGATTGCTGTTAGGCTCAGCCGCATTGGAAAAATTCCCCCTCCTGCCATCCCGCTCTGGACCATCCCCCTGGTCCGCGGTGAACCTTGTTCTCTTCTCCTTTATCAAGTTGCTTCTCCTTTCCGTCCCCCGTCCCTCCGTCGCCTTCCGCCTCACCTCATCCCCTTCCGGCAAACATCTCCCCGCCTGGCGATCGCAGAGTTCTTTTTCTTTTTCTTTTTTTTTTTTTTCGAGAACGCTGCCCACGACTTCGTCTCCCCCCGATATCTTGCGAAATACCTGCCCGCCATGGCGACCCAGTGGATTGACTGGTCGAAGACCACGCAGTCGAAGAACTACCGCGGTTCAAACTCGTTTGCCACGTTTATGATCATTGGACGTACGTCTGCTGTCTCTCTGAGTGCCTTTTTTTTCTAGCTGTTCCCTCTCGGGGCTCTGTCTCCCTGTTGGTGCTCTCGCTAACTCTTTTGACCTGCAGCCGTGTGCTTCTTCCTCGGCATCCTCTTCGCGTTCTTCCCCTACGACTTCCCGCTCCTCTGGACCTCTGCGCCCGTGCCGCCCGAGTA
Source organism: Hawksworthiomyces lignivorus (assembly GCA_002917075.1). Classification (NCBI taxonomy): domain Eukaryota; kingdom Fungi; phylum Ascomycota; class Sordariomycetes; order Ophiostomatales; family Ophiostomataceae; genus Hawksworthiomyces; species Hawksworthiomyces lignivorus. The sequence goes on from NTMA01000008.1 coordinate 131,539, forward strand.
CTACGACCAGCTCGAGATGCACCTCAAGTTCATGCACCAGTCGCCGCCGCTCATCGCCCGCCTGCTGACCATGATCATCAGCGTCGGCTTCCTGGGCTTCTTCATCAAGCTGTTCCGCCCCTCCGAAGCCAACGTGCTCTTTGACGGCGCCAGCCTCGTGCTCTACCTCATCGGCACCGGCATCTACATTGCCAACATCGTCCAGGGCCTGCGCTCCGTCAGCGCCGGCATCTGGGACGACCCGGAGGCCAGGGAGACCCACGCGGGGCCCCTCACCGGCGAGATCCTGCTCGGCCGCGAGGACAGCCTCAAGGTCCTGTCCGCCTCCAACACCATCCTCGCCCTCGTCCTCGTCGGCGTCCTCATCCTGCAGGCCGGCCAGTGGTACGCCGAGCGCCGCGAGGCCGACGAGTACGAGCAGCAGCGCCAGCACCAGCACCAGCACCAGCACCAGCACCAGCACCAGCAGAACGGCGCCGGCGGCAACGGCAGCCCCAGCAGCAGCGCCACTGCGGCGAGCACCAAGAAGAAGCAGTAGAGGAAAGGGGGGAAATGGGCTTGCCAGAGCTTTTTCTTTCTCTCTTTGGCGCGGCATATGTTATATAATGTAGGGTATACTGCTGATTATTGTTTCTTCCGGATATGGCACATTTTCTCTTTTTTTTTTGGTCGTTTTTCTTTCTATGCTAAGGGAGGGGGGTTTTCATATCACCGGAAACAATAGAAATGAGATGCATCTTGGACTACCATGGGAAACCGCATGTGCAAGAGAAGATGACGGGATGACGACGTTCAGGTTGCGTCTTGGGAAAGGCGGTCAGGTGGCGAGAAGGAGGACAGGCGGTTCGGCAGGCGAGTCTTTGATGTGGTTGGAACCACACAGGCGTATCAAAATACAACGTTCATGCGCAGAGCTTTCCTGGCTGCACTGCTATCTCCTGCTTCTGACGTGCTTTATGTCTGTGATCGCTCCTGACGAAATGGTTATGGCGTCACAAGCCGCAAAGGGCACTACAAGAAGGCGAGGCACCTTAGGGGAATGACTATCTCAGGTAACTTCCTACGAGGCAAAGCAGAAGTGTGCTGAGCATCAACGGCCGTGCATATACGAGCTCTAGACAAAGAAAGGTAAAAGGAATGCATGGTCAATTGAAACATTGAAAAGACAAAACTAAATGAGTGACAAAATAGTGAAAGATTCAAAGTCTTTCTTACGATCAAACTATCGGAAAACAATCTGGCAGCATCACTTAGGAAAGATCCCCATTTCCTTTCTCTTGCAAAACTCGACAACAATCTGAATCATCTTCAAGAATTCAAGTGCTTTAATTCTGCGCAATATCGACACTCTTCTTCATCGTGCTTCCTTCTTTCTTTTCTTACTTTTTTTTTTGTCTTGTGTCTTTTTTAGGATTGATTTTGGTTCATATTGGATTCTGAAATAGCGCGCCTCACCAAGCGCGCCGTTCTCGATAGTGACCTTTCGGCCACTTTGGTGTCTTCTCAGACTCCTTGTTCGCACTGGGCCCCCCTTAACCCCACGAGCTGGCATCCGTAGTCGATGGGTAGTAGAAGGCGACCAGGCTGATGATAACGTATGTGGCGCAGAGCAGCGCGCCCTCCAGGTAGTTGCTGCGGCCGTCCAAGACCAGGAAGTTGACGATGAACGCCGATACAAAGAGACAGACTGTCTCGAACAATGTAAAATACAGCGTCATGTCACGGCCAATGATCCAGCCCAGGATCACTACCAGGGGCGTCATGAACAGCGCGATCTGGATGGAGCTGCCTACGGCCACGCCGATGGCCAGGTCCATCTTGTTTTTCATGGCGACCATGACGGCCGTGACGTGCTCGGCCGCGTTGCCCACGATGGGCAGGATGATCAGGCCGATGAACACCTCGCCCACGGAGCTCGTTGCAACTAGACCGTTGATGGAGCTAACCATAAACTCGGCGCAGGCCGCGACTAGGCCCGTCGTTACCAATAGCATGATCACGGCCGCCTTTCGAGAGAGCGTTAGATGCTCATCGTCGCCATCGCCGCCGTCTTTCTTCTCGGAAAGTACGGCTAGGCCTGTAGCGGGGATCTGCGACGGTAGCATGGCGCCCGGCGGTCGGAACTGGTACTGGTTGAGCCGGTCAGGGAGTGAGTTGGTGCGGCGAATACCGTAGCGGACGCGGGGGATCGGGCCTGTCGTGGCGGCCGGGGCGGCCTGCGTGCCGGGGGGGTGCGTAAAGACCGTGGGGGCTAGGCTCTTTGCGACGGGCCGAAGCGACATTGCACGCAAGTTGAATGCCCGCCGGGCAGAGGCCAGGTCCGCTGCAGCACTAGCAGGGTTGCCACACTCGTCCACGTCTCCATTTACCACAGCGGGTGCCGAAATAGCAAAGTCCACGCGGCGCGTTTCGCCGTTGGCAACCGAAGCGATGCTGCTTGCTCCAAGAATGCTGACAGGTTTCGTATACAAGATGTCGGTCGATATAGGCTTCCCGGTGTGGTCTACATTGGGTCCCCCATGGGCAGTGGCCGGAGCGACACCTTCAGAGCCTTCCAAGATCGTGTCCTCCGTGGCGGCGACATGGTCAGTGGACCCAACGCGACTAGACTTTTTCTTGTTCTTGCGATAGTGGCGGAGAGAACGCCTATAATGGCGCTTCTTGTGGCGGCGGGGCGGGGCATCATCCTCTTCGATAGCCTCTTCGTTGATGTCCATAGTGGTCAAACGCGGGAATGGCGTCGGCCGTGTAGACGACTCCTCCGAGAAAGGGTCGTCATTCGTGGCAGCAACGGTGCTAAATGATGGCGTCCGTGTTGGTCCTGTAAAAACGCTCTCGGCCGTATCCAGTGAAGCGACGCTCGACTTGCGTCGGCGGCTGCCACGGATCACACGGCGCATCCGCTTCCGCATAGTATCCCGGGAGTGGCCAGAGCTGTCCGAGTCTGAGGACGATGATGAGCTGTCATCAGAGCTGGACGAGTCAAGCCAAGCGGCAGCCGGACCAGGAGTGGCCTCTTCATCAATGATGTGCTGCGGCGTAGACTCGTACATGTAGGCATGAGACTTGAGCTGGAACAGAAGGTAGATACCATAAACCAAGAGCAAAACCTAATTATGTGTTAGCTATCAAGCGGCCGAGGTTTGAAAATCCGATTCTCAATGTGAACATACCACACTTGTTCCTCGGCTGATTTTGAGCGACTCAATGTCGGCTTTGGCAGTATCGCTAAAGGAGGCATGAAAAGCAGTCTGGGCGCATTAGAAACAGAGCAGCACAGGAAAATCAAAACGGATAGAGAACTGGAAGTCCTCACGGGCAATACAAGGCTGATAACACTCAGACTGAGCAGACAAGCACTCATTTGCGTAACGGTGCTGTTGTAAATCTGGACCATGTGAATTAGCAACCATGTGACATACGGGAAAGCAACAGCGCGCCTGATAATGGCCATACCTGTTCGCGAAAGCGTAGTCCACCCAAGAGAAAGCCCATGCCCAAGATCAAGAGAAGATTGGCCAAAATGGAGCCCAGAAGCGAGGCTTGTACAATACGAATTTGATTCTAGTGTAATGTTAGAAGGCACAACGGCCAAAAAAAAGGGGCTGAATGGGATATGCATAAATACGAACGTACTTTGACCAGAGCAATACTGTTTGCCATGAGAGTGAGGTGCGGAAATAGGTTAGTGGGAATGTCAAATAGGACTGCAGATGAAGCATAAGAGACATCACGCATGGGAAAATAAGGCTCAAAATAAAACGGAGACCAGGGTGCTTCTCAACAAGGAGAATCCAGGCAAGAGAAAACAGAGACAACGAAAGAGGAAGAGGCCATGACGACTTCTGACGCGATTGATTTGATAAGAGGGCAGCTGCTGGCTTTTGGGAGCCGCCCTCTTTCGCTCGTTCTTGTCTCGAGTATCTCACGGGTAAGACATACATACTGAGTCGTTAGCAACAGGGGAACCGTTTTTTTTTTTTTTTTTTTTTTTTGTTTATGACGCTTCGGGAACAAGCAAGCTCTGGCGCCGAGCAGGCACGGACATACAAGATGATCAATTCTACAGCATTGCCAAAGGTGATGTTGAGCAGGGCACCAATGGAGTCGCCCATGCGGTGCGCAACCGACTCGGTGGCCAGGCCCAGGAGGCCGGCCAGGGGGACGATAGCAATGGCATTGAGCGAGAATACGACGGCGGGCGGGCAGTTGGGGACGGCCGCCACAACGATGCCGGCGGGGACAAATACAAGAAAAGCGTTGAGCCAGCTGTGGAAGAGGATCTTCTTGGTCGTGACGAAGAAGGAGACTACGAGAGCAGCAAGCTTGCTGCGCTTCTCCTGGTTCTCTTCTGCCTGTCCGTCTTCCGCAGGAAGGGCGTTGGGAGTGGTGACGGTGGTGGTGGTGGTGGTGGTGGCGGCGCCGACGGTCGGGGCAGTGTTGGAAGAAGGGGACGGAATCCCACCCTTCTCGCCACCAGCGTCGTCGCCTTCTATGACAGACCTCGGCCGTGCAACCTGTAGTGATGCAGGAGATGCCGCCGCTGGAGACACGGCAGTAGAGGCGCTGCCACTGGCAGAATTGCCATATGGGTTCCCGGTATTATTATCACGGCGGATGGCCTGGACTGTGTAGTTGCTTGTGTGCTTGCTGCCGTCGCCAGACGGCTCTCCAGAGACACCGCCATCGTAGGTGAACGAGGAGGGGATAGGAAGGCCAAGTGGATGAGAAGACGCAAGGTGAGACCGTGCGCTTTGTTTTTGCTTCTGCTGCTGCTGCTGCTGCTGCTGTTGTTGCAGTTTCTCGTGGACGTGAAGATTTGATTCACTTAGGGAAATAGGCTGAGGCTCCGAAGAAGAGTCCGCGTTAGGTCGTCGCGACGGGCTACGAGAGAGCCGAAGGTGGTCTCCATTCGCTTGCGTAGTTGGGGACAAGCGTAGGTGATCAGTATGAGACTGGTCAGAAAAGGATTTCTTCATCGAAATAAGGCGCCAAGAACAAGGGGCAGCAGTGTTGATTGAGAATTGGAAAAAAAAAAGCAGCAAAAAGGGAATAGGGAAATAAGGGAAAAAAAGAAAGGAGAAGAGAAAGAGAAAGAGAAAACAAGAAATAATGAGGAGGGGGCAAAGCTGGATAAAGAGGAGAAGATAAGAGAGGAGGTACTGTAGGTAGAAGGCCAAGGAAAGGGAGAGGAGGAAGAGGAGGTAGTGGTGGTGGAGGTGGTGGTAGAGGAGCTCGAAGAGGTACGTAAAACAGCGTCAGTTCGTGACTGCTTTGGTTACTCTTGCAGCCATCCCGCATGTACTCGCAGCATTTCTCACCAGTTTCATGCTCCCCGTTGTGCTGTGTGTACCAGCCAAGCTATGCTACATGACTCTGCTGCTGTGCTACCTCCGCAGTGTAAGACAACTGGCTCATTTCTGTGTATTTGTTGGGACAGACTACAAAGACAACAAGAGGCACGTGGGTATGAGCAAAGACGAAGATGGTCGTTGGATGAAAATGTGGATCTCATTCGTCATAGGAGAGGCGGGGGGTTCTCTCACCTCACTGTGGCGCTTGGGACCCTAATGAGATAGCCTCGATAGCATAGTCTTTACTCCGTACACCTTGTACGTATAGTACGAAGCAATAGTCTGTCACTATCTTCCACAAAGTCAACCCGTCTAGCAATGACGCCTGTTGCACATACGCGTCCGTGACATGCAATTCATTCCGTATAGCAATTGATGTGCACCTGCAGCTCTGCGCTTACGACTTCTACTCGCACAATGTATTCCCTTCTCGGTGAGTGGGGTGAACTTGGCGCAATGGCTGTGGCAACTCGCGGCACAGCTGGTTGAAGCATGATAAGCGGGAACAGCCAAAGCTGCAAAAGGCCTGAGCCATCTCCACTGCACAGCACCAGTACGATACGCTTGCTCTGGTGATGTTTTATCTATGGATACCAGCTAATACGGACTGCGGCTGATTAGTTTTTTGGAGCTGTTTTTTTGGCCTGCTGCATATTTTACGGGGCAGCGCTGCCGCGTGCGGCAGCCACCGCTTCTCATTTGACTCTTGCGTTTGTGTCCTATTTGTCTCCGCTCGCTGGGGCTTTTTGTTCTCCCCTTTGGGCGTTTCTTGGTACGCAGCTTTGCATCCCGTCGTGTGAATACAAAATGGACGCCAAGCCTGGCCCGCAGGTCTGATTCTCCTCTTTTGCTTCATGGCGGTTCTGTTCCTCTTGCTTCTTTCTCTCGGACGATTCGAGTTCGGCTAATCTATCTCTCCTTTTCCTTTTCTTTGCTTCTCTGCTTCGGCTCTTCTCATCCTGTGCGATCGGTCGTGTGATGGCCTCTGCCAAGCCCAGTTCCGAAACAAATGCAGAAAGAGATCCAGTAAGAGATGGAGGAAACGCACTAGCTCTCGGGGGACTTGTCCAATTTAGAGAAAGACACAGATAGCTTGGGTGCTTACGACGTAGGTGCTTGGGACAAGCTTGACGGTGGAAGAGCAAGAAAGAAGCAATAAGTAGTAAAATCCCCCGTCAGGTGGGGTTGCGGCGTTAGTTCCCACCATCCCCGGCCGGCTCGGAATCAACTGCTGGGCGACTTACAAAATTGAGGGCCGTACCCGAAATAGGCAACTGCAGACAGAAATAACCAGATAGGGGCGCCGATCAGAGACAAAACAAAAAGCTTTCCGCAGCGGGCGATAGAATCGTAAGGATCGGCCATTCTGTGGATTGTCGCTTTGTACTTTGCTCAGCTAGCGAACCAAGAGCGCGTATATACTCGTACTTGCAAAATAGTGTCTTTGTTCCGTCTAGAAGCTACTCAGCGTATCACAGACTGTCGCGTGCTTCATCAAGGGCGACAAGAGAATGACCACTTCATAGCTCTAATTTCGTTTGTCACTATTTGTTCGGATGACACTGCACTCATCAATACGTATTTTTAGGATGCTCCTCGCCTGTACGTATGCAGTCGTCTCTGCAGAACAGGATTTGATCCCCATTGTAGATGTGATCAACTTCCCTCGTGCAGCAGCCACATTAGCCCAAGAAGAGAGGCCATGGCCTATCGCACGCCTCATCTACGATTGATCGCCTATCAAAAAGCAGCAGCAATACGTCACGTCATGTCCACTTTTTCTGACAGATCATCACCTGCAAAATGTCAGCAGCCCAAGAGAGCCGCGAGCAAGAAGTGCTCCCAACATGCAATGTCGTTCATTTCACTGTTTCTGCTCCATCCTGAACATATCTTTTCTATCGTTCTGCAAGCTGCAATCTTGGATATAAAACGCCGCAAAGCTAAAGAAATATAGAATAAATAATGTGAAAAGGCGAGAAATAACCTTACAAATATCAAGCAGACTGGTCGCGCAAGCAGGGCCAATCTCTTTTCTGAAACTATGCAACCAGTTATCCTAAACCCCCGCGTACCGATAACAAACGCAGCCAACCCACTCCTCTCACCCCATTGGACCGCAGTTTTGGCTGCGGTTGGACACGGTAAGACACAAGGTTGTATATGTAGAAGTATACCAGAAGTCGAAGGAGAAAAATCAAATGCAGGCACACCTTCGTGGAAGAGAGTGTGGGTAGAATGCAAGACGCAAAGGCGTTACAAGGAGCTTGGCAAATACAGCGCGACATGCCGCTAGCTTCCCGTAGCTACCAGCTTCCGCATCTAGAAATCAAAGACGAAGTGTACTCCATTCGCCATGCTTCCCCAAGCAAGTAGTAAACGAAACCGTCCCCGGGTGTTCTAGGCGAGAGCTGAACCGAGTCATCACCAAAAACACTCGCAGGAAGGCCAAACAAGTAAACATCCGCCATAGTGGGCGAAGAGAACATGCAATTATAGATGAAGGCGAACATAGAATCAGAGCACTTGATGCTTCCTGAAGCTTCTTTTCTTAATTTTGTCTTCCATACCCAGCGTATTAAAATGGTGTTGAGGAATCCAAATGAGAAGAAAATGGTAAAAAAAATTAAGAATCGTAAGATGATTAGGCTGGAAGAGACAGAAACGTGAGAGAGAACGGGAACCGGAGGCCGTGACGATATAGTGAGCCGATGCAATTTGATGAAGAACAAAGTAAGTAAAGTGGTAATTCGAGCTATAATCTGCAATGCAACTCCCAACAAAGGAAATCTCAGCAACCCGCCCAACAACATGAAATGCAGATGGCAACAATGTCCCAACTTGCAGGCTTAACAGCAATGCTAGGGCGAGACATATGATTCACTTAATCTTCGCCGCTCCTGGCCTTGCCCCGCCGCCGGAAGAAGTCCATCACACGGCGCGCAGGTCCGCTACTGCCGCTGCGGTCATGAGGCTTTGCGAACTCGCTCTCACCGTAACCATCCAGACGCTTGGTCTTTTGCAGCACAACACGACCACCACGGCTATTGGCCCGCCGACCATCCGGACTCAGCATACCTTCTCCATCTGCCTGGTAAGGTGCTGATCGTGGGGGATTGCGCTGTACGTTATCTGTGACCTCTTGCAAGGCAGAAGGTCGCTGGCGCTCAACGTGACTTGCCGAAGCATATCGCTGGTGCTGTGGCTGCTGTTGATACTGTGGTACCGGCGCAGGCCCCGCTTCCTGTTGCTGCTGCTGCTGAATGTTCGCAGCCGCTTGCTGGGGGCCCGACAAGTGCGTGTGGATGCCTTCCACGCTTTGGTCCAAATGTTCGTAACCAGACCCTAGTCTGCCCGTCAATGGGGGTTCCTGGATAGGCAGATCAAGCTGAGATTCCGGACCAGTGTCATAGTCCTTGTTGATGCCCACGGACTTGAGAGAGAAGGATACGGGGAGCAAAGAGAATCGCCGGTTGTGCTGCTTTTCGTTTGAAGTCTGCGAGCCGGCAATGCTACCTGATCGCTTTTTCCCCAAACCAAGAGAGAAAGACCGCCTTGACTGCCGAGCCGTCGAGTCCATAGATGCACGAGGCTCGTCGCTGGCCACTCCCTGGACAGCAGTGTTATTGGCCATGCTGACAGGTGGATATCTTCTGTTAACCTTTTCTACGCCAACAGACTGCCGCTGATCTGCTTGCTTGCGGCTCTTGCCACCAAAAATTGACCCACTGCGGCCAAGAAGCTTGTCAGTGAATTCGCCAAGCGTGTTCGACCGCCGATGTCCCTTGACTTCGCCGTGACCCTGACCCTGGCCGTTGCTAGCATTTTCACCTTCGCCGCCCGCAAAGCCTGAGACTTGAGCAAACTTAGGCGGTACACTGATACTCGGACGGCCAAAAGTAGAAGAGTCTTGTGGAATTGGGTTCGAGATGACGTAGTTGCGCGCAGAACCACCCTTTGGCTGTTGAATCTTTCCATGCACGCTAGTACCTGCGACCGTTGGGGGCACAGGCTGACCGAATGAAGCACGAGTTGGTGCTGTTCGAGAATTTGTCGAAGCCATTGATCCGCCAGTAACCGGACGGCCGCCAGGTCCCATAAATGCAGCTTCAGCTACGGCCCGACCGCCATCGCGGTTGGCCCGCGACGCTGCGCCGCCTGTTGAGGACGAAGCTATGGCAGCCGCAGCGCCCGTAGTCCGATGAGCACTTGGAGGTCTCCTTGACTCGCGTGAAGGCTTTGCATATGCGTCCTTTGACACAGGCGGGTCGCGTGGCAGCGGCTTGTCGTTTGGAGACACAGCCGAGTTGGCCAAGACACCAACAGGCCCTTGGCTCACCGGGCGGACACGAGTCTTGCCTCCAGTTGGCGTTCTCGCCTGTGGCTCGCCGCCGCGTTGGGTTTGTGTCACCGGTGCCACGTATTCGACCTGCACAGTTCGGCGCTTGTTGTCTTTTTGCTGCTTGAGAATGGCCGCCTCGGCCTCTGGATCGATGGTGCCCGGCTTGCTGGTCAAGCCGCCAATAGTTGGGGGCGCTACAGCCTTCTTCGAAGCCTCGCGCACCGACGCACTCCGGCCCAACATAGGCCCATCTCCAAGCTCGTCGGCCGTAGCCGGGATATTTTGAATGTCGGCTGGGGTTGTCGTCGTGCTCGTGAAAAATTCAACAACGTTTGCATACTCGCTCAGCCAGCTGTGTCGGGCAACCTCAAACAGGTCGGCACGTTGCCGCGGATTTGGGACCAGAATCCGGCGCAGCAAATCTCTGGCATGAGGTGTGACGTATTCGGGAAAAGTGAGAGGAGTATTGACGATGTACTTGTAGAGCAGGTTGATATTATCGCCTTCGGGGTTTTTCGGGTCGTCGTCGAAGGGCAGATAGCCCGCAAGCATAGCATACTAGAGCGGCACAGTCAGTATCCAGAGGACAAAAGAAGCCAAACGTATTATGAGACTTTGGGCAAACTTACCAAAATAACGCCACAGCTCCAAACATCGACTTTCCTACCGGTATACAGTGAATCACTGACAACAAGCTCAGGAGCAGCATAGCATGGGCTTCCACAGCTTGTTTGCATCAAGTCCGCTCTGCGCATGCCATTGGGCTTTACGCGGTCGAGACCCATCCGCTTCAGCCACTCGCGATCGCCCAAATTCGCCTCTTCCTCTTCAGTGAGCTCCTCGTTCGGATCAAAAGTGTTGGCAAACCCAAAATCGGTGATAATTATATTGCGATTGCGGTCAAGTAGCAGATTCTCCAACTTTAGATCTCGATGAACAATGCCCTTTTTGTGCAAGTAGCCAACGCCGGATATCAGCTGAGCGAAGAGCCGGCGGGCAGCATTGTCTTTCAGGTATCGGTGGTTGAGAATGTAATCAAAGAGCTCACCGCCTGATGCGTACTCCAAAACAATACCGTAGTGGTGCTCTGACTCTTCCATTTTGTGCAGCTGTACAATATTGGGATGGTTGAGCTGCCTGAGAATGTTGACCTCGCGCATGATTTTCGCCATTCGAGTCGGGTTGCTGCCGAGTGTATCTTTCTTAATGAGCTTGATGGCGACTTGCACACCACCTTCCTGTTTCCAACCCAGCTTCACCTTGCCAAACTCGCCTTCACCGATGGTGTTGCCGAGAATATATTCACCGAATTTGATTTGTTTCTCACGCCTTGAGTGATCGTGTCTGCTACGGCCGCCTCGACGACCATCATCAATATGCTCGGAGACGTGGTTGGTAGGCACGATCGGGGGTGGTGCGGCATCGTCAGCATCGTCATTTGGGCCACTCCTTTGATGGGCCATGGCTAACCGCGCCTTTTCCCGCTCCACATCGACTTCGTCCCGCGAGATTTCCATTGTACTAAGAATTTCGCTGTTTTCATGGGAGGGTCCGTGAGACGACGGCTGGGATGACGATTCTGGATGTGCGCGTGTTGGGGCAGTTGATTGTGCGGCCGCTGCCGACCTTGAGCTACCGCTCGCCGCCCTTTGTGCATACTCTTGTTGCTGCAGAAGCTGTTGCTGCTGCTGGTGCCTTCGACGTGCAGAATCTTCGCGGGAACCAGAAGAAGTGGTGCCCGAGGGAGCACGAGAATCACGGTGCCGCCTTGGGGAGTCAGAACCCGACCCTGCAGCAGCTGCAGCAGCCGATCGACGCGAATTGGAGCTCGAAGATGGAGCAGCAGACATGGAAGCTTGCTGTTGTTGTTGTTGCTGTTCGTGGCGGTTTGATGAGGTGCGAGGTGGCGCGACAGGAGGTACGTGGTGGTGGTGGCGCCGACGCTCAGAAGATGCCGATGGACTAGGCTGGGGATAATCAGAAACCGAAGCGGCAGCCGCGGTGGCAGCCGCAGATGAGACAACAGGCGAAGAGAAAGCAACTCGAGAGCTCATGGGAGAGTTTGTCTGCGACATATGAGTAGGGCTGTTACTCTGGAAAGCGCCGCTGCTATTGCTGTTGTTCGCGTAGTTGTTGCTGTTCAGATTTCCGCTACTGTGTCCGCTGGCACTGTTCTTTTGAGACGGTCGGGACAACGAGGACGAAGAAGCTGTTGATGCCTGTTGTTGTTGGCTTGCATGATAACTTTCGTGTGCCGGCGAGGAATGAGACGACGTGTAGAGTCGGGAAGATTGCGGCAGTCCAGCGGGGGATTGCAAGGCGGCAGAAGACATCTTCTGGACGCGATCGCGCGTCTAATGGTCGAAGCGAGAGCGTCGGAGGCGGGAAGCGTCGAGAGAAGCGGCGACAGGTATTAGAGGTTGACGGGTAGGGCAGAAAGCTAGCTTGCCTGATTTAGCGTATGGCTCTCCAGCTCTGCTTTTGTTTTCAATCAGTTCTTCGACTCCCCCCTTTTAGGACGAGCAGGGTATGGAAAGGGGGTTTGCGAGAGAAGAAAACCACAGCCGGGGATGCGGCAGAAAGAGTTGAGGGAAAAGAAAACGCGGAAGAGCGAAATAGTATAAGGATAAAGGAAGTGCCGGATTAACAGGGAACAACAGATGAGACGGCGGAGCGTTAGGCTTGGAAATGCGCTAGAGATATAAAGCAGGATAAAAGCAAATAAGAGAAAAGAAACAATAAAAGCAGACAGTGACAAGAAAGAGGCAATGGTTGACAGCTGGCGAATTGACTACACTTGGCTGTCTATCAGATGATTGGGCTGTTGTCGCGAGGTGAGATTTTTCTTCTATCGCAAAAATAAGCAAAAAAAGGGATCTCAGGAAATTAAAGGAGACAGGTGGAAAACCGACCAGCAGCGACGCAGCAAAACAGAGCATCCGATGTGGGAAAAAAAAAATGATCAGCTGCGACAAAATAGCAGGGCCACTAGCATTGTTGCGCAAGCGAACGATCGATGGCAAGCTGTGTCGTATTTATTTATTTTGTCGATTGCTCTGAGGAAGCACTTGTTTGACGCTGGATTTGCCTCTCTGGTGATGTCTTGTTTGTTTGGGTGAGGAGACGAAAATGGGACGGCGCCTGCAGACGAACAGTCGAGACAGTTGGAACAGTTGGAACAGTTGGACGATACCAGCGATGAAAGTCTAGATCTCCCTGGCGGTGCTACTGCCTCTAGCTTTTTGAGCCGTTGAGCAACGGCCTCATGCACATGGATCGTGGATTGGGACGATATCAACAACAATAAACGGCGAAGAAGGCGAAAACAGAAAGGGAGGGAAGGGGAGAGGAAGGGAGAAGGGAGGCGCTGTGGGTCAAAGGCTTACAGAGCAGGCAATGTGCAGAACGGGATATGCGCGTTGTGCTTGCTAGCAGAGAGGAAAGGGGTAATAGTGAAATTGTAGAAAGCCCGAAAAGGGTGGGAAAGGGTGGGATAACCAGACGCGACAACGCCAAAACGCCCTATTTCGACCGGCTGTTTATGTGAGGCTGGAAACAAAGAGCTGTCCGTTTTGGTGTGTCGTGTAATAATATGTGGTGGTCAGTGCTCTGTCCTCTAGAGGAGAGGAAAGGGGAAAGCATGAACAAGAGGGAATGATGGGAAATAGTGAGCTCTACCACCCGAATTGCATGTCGTGGCCGGCATTGAGTGACAGACTCGAGAGGAGTACCATAGGCTGCTCGTATAGCAAGCAATACGGAGTACAGGAGGGTAGTATAGTAAAATAGTACGAGTACGGAGTACTCTGTAATATTGTCGTGCCTGATACGGCACAGGAACCAACAAGCAGAGGAACAATTGCGCCGCAAAAAGATAGGGCCAGAAGGGAGCTTGAGGCGTTTCGAGAAAACGAATGAGCACAAAGGGAACACGGACAACCAAAACGTCGTACTTTGGTGCACTTACCCACACACCAAACAAGTCGCGTCAAAATGGGGTGGACTATGCGAAGTGGTGGTGGAGCCGAGGAAAAAGCGCTGCGATGTTCATAGTAATTCTCCGGAATAAACGTGCCTGGCAGGACGGCAGGACAACAAATAACAAGAAAGTGAGAGATGCTGGCTGTGGATGGCCGGGGGTACGAAGCTTTCTGTTAGGTTGATGACAGGGGGGTGCTTGTGGATAGCGTACAAGTTCGAAACTAATACTGTGCAACGTGGGTGGTGATTCTCGTTCTCGTACTGCTAGAGCTAAGATGCGGCACACAAAGGACGGTGATGGATGGTATATGCTTAGATGGATGGATGAGAAAAGGGGGACAGTATGTACTAAGGTAAAGGAGAGCCTCGGATGATGTGACCGTCAGTTAAAGGTGCTTTGTCAACGAAGAATACAGAGTATGACGAGGAGATAGCAGAGGGCTGCACGCTCAGAGGTGGCCTTTCTTTCTTTTCATTTTATTTTGAATCTTTTCTTTTTCTCTCCTTTCGACGACGTATATAGAAATCACCAGCCTGTTTCCTTCATCTCATTCCCGACTGCGTTCGGAAGGAAGGGAAGGAAGGCAAAAGGAAGGCAAAAGGAAGGCATGAAGGAAGCGACAAAGAACATGTAGGTAATGGGCAGGACGTATCTGTAAGATCTTACGAACCACATCCCGTAACCTTGAAGGGAAACTACGAGGCACTCTACATGCAAAGAGGCAATGATATGCTGTGGTCTGTACGGAGCACCGAGGGGACAACCAGACCAAACGGTGACCCCAAAAATGACAGGAGCAATTTTACAGTGTATAATTGAGGCAGTGGCGACCATTTTCCGCTGCGATTTTGGCAGAGGCGGTAAGAAGCGTCTGGCAAATGCTGGGGGCGCAATTTTGTTTTAATCTCACTCGTGGGGCTAGCGTGACCCACTCTTCAAGACAAGGGGTATACTTGTACCTGATCAGAGCAGGAGAGGACGACTCATGGCAATGATGCAGACGGGGGAAAAAACGATAATAAAAAATTATAAAAAGTTATTATAAAAAATGTGTGTGCGGGAGAGCAAGAGTGAGAAAGAAATAAAAGAAGAGAAAGAGAGAACAACATGCAGTATACCAACAAGTATGACAATTGTCGAGTCCTTGTTGCTCTTGCTAGGGCCTGTCGAGTCTAAATAGTAGCAATAATACACGCCCTCTTTCCATAGTTCGGCGAATCCGGGTGGAATAATGCAAAGATGCATATAGCGCATTAGACGGGAACAAGGAAAAAGCGCCAGTCCTAACGGTCATCACTCTAATACGATTTACGTATGGCCCTATGCTTTCGCCGTTAACGACATGTCGTTATCTTCACCCGTCTTATACTCAAATGGTCTTACAGACGCGGCGAGCCGTCCCTCACCTTTGGCCAAGCTTCTGGCTCTCTGATACAGCCGATAATATCGTACATACGCATAGTATCAAGCTGCTGTAAGACAAGATTCACAAGCGTGGCGCTGAAACATGTGTGGATTAACAACGTGTGGCTGACTGGCCCTGCTCGTACTTTTCCATGTGGCAACGTTTTCGTGTACTCGTACTCCGTACTACGTGCTTAGGCATCTCCATTGTCTATCTTCAACTCTCTCGTTTTCCCTTTTTTTTCTATTTCTCGCTTCTCTTGAACCCACTTTGAAGGACCAAAAGGCCCGCTCCGAAGGCCTGCGTCCGCCCTGTCTCTCCACTATGATGAGGGTATGGCAGCGACAAGTATTAAGGGGCAGGCTATTAGCGGTTCCATGTACTCGACGAAGACAAGAATCCAGAGGACCAGCTAGGATGGGAATATGAAAAACGACGGTCTCCGGAGCAGCCTGGGAAAGATGGCGACATCCCCGTCATTCCCGTCCAGTCGACGGCGGAATTCGGTGCGCTCTTGATACCCCAGGTAATGTCCTATCCAGCCTGTAGTCGCATACGAAGCGGACGCCCTGTAAACGAGAAGGGGTCAAAAGCTAACTACGCGTTTGGAGTATCTCTAATATTTTTTTTTCTTAAAAAAAAAAAAAGGACTTGGCGCGGTATGCTCCATTTCAAGAGCTGGACCGTTCTTAGGCCCGCATGCTGCATACGGCAAGTCTGCAGGATGCAGGGGACACCAAAACAAAAGAACAACCATCATTGAGCGATCTCTCAAGGAAACAAAAACAAACAGGAGACACGCATTTTAGCGTTGTCACGGGCTTTCGACACCTACATCAATTGCCAGAGTAAAATTTTCGAAGCATGTTCGGTCGCCTCATCCAGCAATTTTCGGTTGGCTCGTAGAAACCGTCTTCGACGCGCCGCTTTTTTTTTCCCCTCATAAGACATTTGTGCATATGCAGCGCCGGTGGACGCGTCGTTTCATCCTCCTTAGTGTGGGCGTCATGAAATAAAAGGAGACAGAAAAAGAGAGTTGCATTTTTTTTTGTATAAAAATGAAATAAAGTGATAGAAATCAATTTTCATAACACCAGCCCGAGAAACACATATGTACTAGAAGGTTTGCGGGTAGGCAAATCGTAAGATATTACGCCCGTGGATGCTGAAATGGCATCGACGTGGCCTTCTCTCGTCGTTCTGTTGCATCGAGATTTGGTGGAGGCTCTTTAGCAGGGCTGCCCCAGCATTCCGTTTTGCAACAAGAACAGGGAGATGCCACCGTATTTCGCTCTTGAGAAAGAGGCAGCCAGAGCTATATAACGCGTTCGCTATTTGTGTTGTACTCCGTAATACGGAAATGCATATTAACAAATAGCGGGTGTAAGAACCACACAATTAGAAACCGCAAATTCGTTGTATGTATCTATATGGCGTATAGACGTATGGGTGAGCATGGTCGGTACTTGTGCTTAATGGCGAAAGCGATATTCCACCCCAAGTAGCTGGTAATAAAAAAAAAGGTAGGAAAAGAAGGCATTGACGGCCTCGGAAATGAGCCGCCAAACACGGGAAGGGAAGAGCAAGATAAGACCAGAAGAACATGGGAACATGGGAACAAAAATTAGACTAGAGGGACTAGCCAGCCATTGCATAAACTCCTAGCCGACGTTTGGGTGATGATGGAGCGCATCCTGCGTGCCTCTTTGTTTACATATTTCTGATCTTGGTGCGCCAACGAAAACACAGAAAACAGGATCACAGAAAGAGAGCTAAGGATCGAATTTGAAATTGCAAGGGAATAAGCTCTCTAGCTAAGCGACTGTTGAAGCATGTCAAGTCTTCCTTCAATTTACGTGTTTTTACACGCAATCTGGACCTTTTTCGATTCATGTACCGCCATACCAGTCAGCATGTGTGGACTCGAAATGGATGCAACGGTTTTCTGCTCTGGAGGAGATCGCCTAGCTGCGGGGGAGAGCTTCTGGCATGCGTACGCACATTTGCGCTCTCCACTCTCCCGCTACATTCCTGTCTCTTCAGTCCAGATCCACGTGCTTCGCATACTTCTCTCTTGCTCTAAAGGCGCTATAATTTTGATGCGCCGGAAATTGAAAGATTTATACGTAGAAGCTCCCTTGCAAGCTTCATCGTCCAAGACAGACGAGAAGAAAAGCGGCCGCGCTGGTGTTCTTTACATAGTATACAAAATTGCATTGGCCTATATCCTCCTGCGGGATACAAGATCGCATATACAATACGCTCGTCTCGTTCGTAATTGCTATCGTACATAAGCGTAAGGGTTGTCTCGCCCCACGCCTCACAGCTTGATGGTGATGTTGTAGAGATCCAGCGCCACAGCCAAGGCGGTGAGCAAGCCGCCGTAGGCAACCAGAATGCCCATCGACACTGCAGGGCCGACGTCGAGGGTCGGCACCGTCATGTTGACCAGCCCCGTGAGCAGATTGGCCACGAGGAAGATGGCCAGCCCGTTGCGGTTGAAGGCCCGCAGTACCGTGCTCGCATTGTCCTCCTCGGACACCGCCGCTGCCGTTTGGACGTCTGCAGCCAGCGTGCCCCCGGGGGTCGCCGCTGCCTCCGGCGAAAACACCAACCGGTCTACCAGGTAGAACATGGTCAGCTGCAGCGTGTTGAAGGACAGGACCCACAGCACATAGGGCAAGTTGGCCAGGCGCCGCGACTCCGTCAGCCCCAGGCCGTAGGGGAAGCCGACGGCCGCCTGGTGCAGCAGCGTCCACGCGGCCGCCCACACGGGCAGGGGATTCGCGGCCAAGAGCCACCGGAGTCCTGAAACAGACAAGAGAGGCGGGAGGGATCCCGCCTTGCCGTCACCGCTGCTGCTTGTGCATCGCGGCAGCACATAGAGGCCCGTGTGCTGGCCGGCCAGGAAGATGGCCAGGTAGCCGATGAAGCTGAAGAGCCCCTCTCGGTTCTTCGACAGCAGGTCTATCCGCGGCGCCGTCAGCATGTACACCTTGAGGTCCGTCGTGTCGAGGAGGACCTGGTAGGCGCCGGCGAGCAGGACGGACAGCACCGCGTAGGACGGGATGACCTGCAGGGCCGACTGCGACAAGGCCACAAATGGCGGCAGGAGCCCCAGCGTAAAAAAGAAGTTCCAGTGCACGCCGTACTCTGTCACGTGCTCTGCATAGTCCAGGCCTTTGACGCTGAGCAGGCGGACGACACCGAGCGCGAGCAGCGGCAAGGAGTGGCGCAGCGAGGCGAAGAGGCGGCGCCCGAGTGGTGTCGCGCGGCCTCCGGCCCGCTCTTTGAGCACCGACCTCGCCGCCACAATGCCAGCTGAGAAGACAAACGAGCCGACGCCCATGTCCATCAGCGATGTGCCCCATGTCTCAACCTTGGCAAAGCGCCGCGGGAAGATACGGAAATCGACTGCGAGAATGCCAATGCACGTGACCACCATCATACACCCGCGATATGTCGTCAGGAACGCCTTTCGAGGAAGGTCATCGGGCCGGAGTGAGCCGGAGGCGGGTGCTGATGCGGAGCCCGACTTAAAAGAGACTGTCTTTGCCTGGCCCAGCGGCTGCTTGGGCTTCTTGGCTATGCGGCGGGGACGGCCGCCTAGATTTCGCGGCAGAGCCAAGACAAACAATGCTTGGGCGAGGAGGAGGCCATTGAGAAGAAGGGGCTGGCCAGAGTAGAGCGTAAGGGCTAGCAGAATGGCGCCGACATTGAGGAGGAAGTCGACAACAAAGGCGAGCGGCGAATACGGTCGGAAAAAGGATTGGCGGCGCTGGAGAACCGACCAAGCGAGAACGGAAATCTAGCAAGGAGCACAAGAAAAAAAGAGCAGGACATTGTTAGCTTCCAACGGACAGCAGAGATGTGCAGAGCAAAGGCAAAGAGAAAACAAAGCCAAGTACTAACAGGAGCGATGGCAGTCACAAGGAAGACCTCGCCTGCCGATCCTCCCGACAGGTTGGAGACAAAGTCTTCTTTGAGCTTCTTGTAGTTGGCGGCGGCAGCGGCCACAGAGTCCGCAACAGTCGGCGCAGACGAGTCAGCCATATCGGCAGTGTCGTTTTTTTTTTTTTGTTGCCTTCTTTCTTCTAGCCTTCTTTTGTTTCCTTGGCGTTTATCGTTTTCTTTTGCGTCCCTTGTCTTCAGCCTCCCCAGGCACAATTACGTCCTAGTATTCCCAACTGTGGACGAGACTGGTTCCCAATTCAGAAACACAACCGTATATCCTACATCAAACAGAATTGCACACAAAGAGGGTGTAGACTTATTCACTACGCTCCATCTTTCTTGCACAAAGAAAAGCAGGATGCGATGGGCAATAGTGGCTGGCCGGACTCTCGCAGCCTTAGAGGCGCCCCATAAAGAAGCGAGAAAGAGAAAATAAGGGTCTGGATGGAAATAGAAAGAAAGCCGCGTCAAAGGGAAAAGCGTGTCAAAGAAAACAGACAAAAGAAGAAGAAGCTGTACTCCACTGGACCAACAACAAGCTTACCTTCACTTCCGTGTCTTACGTAGCGAGAGAGCTCTAAATCCTCGTGTCCCTCTTGGTGAGTTGTAAGCGTGGCCTCTGGCGCCGATCCAATATCCACAGCAAAAACCCAGATCCACGTGATTCTTGGCAGAAACGAATGGCGTATTTGTATTACCCCTTTTCTATTTATTAGCCTCGCATACCAACTTGGACCGCGTTATGACCATCCATTTCTGGTTCTTTATAGGACGAGTTGTCAATAAAGAAGACCGGTTTTTTTTTGTCCCTCTTTGTGCTCATGAAGCCTTTTTCAGGTTCCCAAAACTAAAGTCGAGTTCTGGGTTGAACCTTGCAAAAGTGACGATCCAACTGGCGCTTGGTTCCCTTCGCTAGAAGGGCCAAGAAGAGTCGAAGCAAAAGTAATATGGAGAAAAAGGCCAAGTAAGAGAATGCGAAGTGAGGCAAGGTGGTGCCGATTTCAGGATGTGCGAAATAGGAAAAAAAAGTTGAAAATAGAGAATTCAAAGATGTCATCGGTACATATGCATAGATCACGGCCTGTCTTTCATTCACCCAGATATCTCTTTTCTTTCATTCTCCTTAGCATTATTCTCATGGCTTTCTTCTATTTTCGCTTTTTCCTTCTTCTTTCGCACGAACGATTTCCATCTTTGTCCACTTTCTCTTGGAAGTGAAATTTCGTTTTCTTTGTCGTCGAGGTGCGTTGGTTCGGCGCTTGGCCCAATAGCCTACCCATCGAGCCTTTGTTCTCCACTGCATCTATTAGCACAACCCAATCGTGTTCAAAGAAATGTGAAAGTATGTGAAGGATCATGCCTGTTAAACTTGATGATCCTGGTGATTAGATTTGAGCGGTCGGCCTCCCTCTATTTCTTTGACCGTGTCAAGCTGCAGCTGTTTTCTTTGTTACCATGATGTGAGAAACCGTTAGTTCCTCTGGTGCATTTCTCCTTTTTTTTTTTAATTTTTTTTTTAATTCTCTTTTTTTTCGTATTTCTTTCCAGCTGCCTCCTCTTTTTTATTCCTCTGCCTATCTTTCTCGTCTATTGTAATTCTGTTGCCTCCGAGGATATATTTGAGGACGAGGATGCCGGCCCCCTTTTTAGCAGACAGAAACGGGGTGGATGTTATGTCATACTTCATTAAAACGAGGAACAGGACTTGACTTTCTTGATTTTTGTCTACTTGTGTTTGAAGAATTTATTGTTTACCTTGCCAGATTTCCTTCTGCCCCTCTCTCGTCTCTGTTTCTATATTCTTTTATTAAATGCAATACTGTCAGCATTTGACTGGCTTCGTCTTCTAAAGTTAGCAGCCTTTCCTGGCACCATTCGTGACAAGGAAAAAGAAGAAGCTACGACACCGCCCATGATCACAGCATACTCAAAAGGCACTTCCGGACCTGAAGAAATACCGTATTTTGTCAGAGATGGCCGTCCGTTCTTCCAAAAGACACAAATCTCCCCACCAATCTGCGACTTCTGTCTCCAATAAGAGAATTGTTTCACAACCCATCTCTATTGACTCTGCGGCACCTCGCGCCGCTGCATCACGAGCAGCGGCTGAAGGGCCTATGCTCACTCCTCCTGATACAACAGCCCAAGCTGAGCTAGCGGCTCGCATGGGCAGCTTTAGAATGGACAGCCCGGCCGTGGACAGGCCGCTCGGAGACGACCGGGCAGATTTAATATTGCCGTCACCTCTCAAGATGGAGCAATTTTTGGCCCAGAACAGAGCAATTTTGCTCTCGGGCCTGCCCCAGTCACCGCGAAGATCACAACGTCGTTCGCTGAGGTCTCGCTCTGTAGCAGAGAGCTCGCACGCGCCACTTCCTCGCGGCCTCACACCTCTTCTCACGACGCGCGACGTCATAGCCGAGCGGCTTCTCTCTCACAACTCCTCCAGTCCCCTGCAGTCGCCGCGGGCCATTTCTCCATGCGTCTATGTCAAAGCCACCGGCCTCCAGGGGAGCGGCAGTGTCGCGTCTCCCTCGGTCAAGACCAAGAACGAGGCCGACGACAAAAGGTCTATCAAGAAGGAGAGGAGCAGCGACAGGATTATCGACGATATGAATATGACGCCGCCCCCCGAGGGCCGGCTGCACGTCTCGGCACTCGTGCGGCCGCTCGCGCCTAGCCAGGAGCCGTTTGCCATCGAGCGCGAGTTTGATTTGCAGGACCTCCTGAACGCCGTGCCCAAGATTGACCGCCAGCGGCCGTCCCCTGTGGTGAACTTTTTGCCATCTCCAGTGCCGCGAACACCGCTGACAGCAATCTCCTCTTTAAATACGAGCCACATCCCAGCCAGCTCTGCTGTGGCAGGCGTCAAGCGGCCCGCAGCAGAGGACTCGTCCCTACCGCTGGGCAGCCCCCACCCCAGTCTTCGACGGCGAAGCCGCCAGCCCAGCAGTGAATTCAGCTGGCAGCACAGCCCGAAAGAACTGTCGTCCCCGGACCAGTTCATTGGGAACGACGGCATCCCAATCCCAATTCGTATGCATTCTCTTTGTTATCTGTTTTCTCGTCTTCTATCTGTTATAGCTAACATGTCTAATAGGGCCTCATCCCGCACTCGGCGGTCTTCCCGGGCTTGCTGCCATCATCTTGTCTGGCTACGTCAAGCCTGGCGACGTAATTGAGTTGCCTCTGCCCCATCCCGGGAGTTGGCCAGAGACGGTGTCTTGTATCTACAAGAACAACGAAGAACCTACTAAAGCAGCCAAGGAAAACATCGCACATCTCGGGGGCGATTCTACTTGGTTCTAAAAATATCATTTTCTTTCTCTTTCTTCCATGTTTGTTCTCAGTTCTAGCTCAGACATGTTCTAGTTCTTCTCGCAGTGTCTTTGATGATTGATGATCTTCTCATTTGTTTTTCTTCTAATTCCTGACGATTTTCCTGAACAACTCACTATGTCGTCTTCTTTGAATGCCTTCTCTTCTCTTCATGATGTAACTCATTATTTTATTTTTTTTATTTTCTTGCCTCTCAAAAAAGCCAATTTGAATGACATGCCATCCTGCTTTTTGCCCAACTTCACATACCGCAGCGTATTACAATATTTAATATAACTGCAACGCACAGGGTGCCCCGCGTTGCTATATGCTCTTCTTTCTCCTTTTAGATGTGTGTGTGCGCGTGAATTTTCAAAGGCTGTTTTGCTTTTCTTTGTTCTTCTTTGTTCGAGATTTTTCTTGGTGGCTAACTTGGCGTCAGATTCTCCTTTGGGTGTGTGAGAATGACTTCTGTATGTAACCATCCTGGATGTAGAAACCCGCTCGCTTTCAATTCCTTACCTGGTCATTCCATGCTAGAGGGCGGACAGATAATAAGAGACGATGATTAGAGGGTCTGTGAAGCTGCTTGGTCCTATAGTTTGAAGCTCTCTCCAGGCTAACTACACAATACGAGTTTCTGTCTCAGGAGATATCTGATTCGTTCTTTCCTGTCTAATATAGAATTATAATTTCCTAATCGGGTAATTTTTTTTTTTTTTTCTGTCAAATTTTCTCCCTGTGAAAGATTGAAAAGCAATAGTCTACCGAGGGAGTGAGTGCCTAGGACCCAGTCTCTGAGAGTAGCATTCTGGATTATTTGTTCTTTGTTTGTTAAAACAAAGCATTTGATGCAAAGCGGCTCTATATGGTTTTCTCGAAACCGGATTTTCTCAAGAGTCCAAGATGGCAAATAGGTTGCTTAGGTGGACTATTGGCTACCTAGAAGAGCATCTCTGTCGTACGAAGGGTATCATTGTGCTACAGAGACACGATGAGACAAAAACATGCGAGGTCGTACATTGCAGGGCTACAGGAAAAAGAATCATTATTTATAAATGAATGCATGCGAAAGAGAAGAGCTCACAGTTTCTTTCAGTGAACCAGATCACGACCGATGAAGACACAATCAAGTTCTCCCAGTGCAAATCAACACTTATAAGAGTTTATAGCCTTGCAGTGCTTCTCATTATCCGGTATTTTTAGGCTGTTTCTATAAGCATCTCTCCGCTCATTTGTCTAGAAATCGACGTGGCTCGTTCATACACAGCTGGCTAACTACGAACCAAAAGTGCCGTTGTTCTAACCTCTCAGTCAAGTTGACAACTTGCTGGCCGTAAATAAGCAACTAAGGCACCGTGTCTAACTCAGCTCCTTAGGCCAGTAGCGCGTCATACTCATTAACGACTTCGTCGTAATCAATTGGATTCTGCTTCCTGAACAAAGTGCACGCTCTGCAGTAGTTTTGCTATCAAAGTGCGGTCTCAGCTGACGTACCAGCAAAAACAGCGATCCAAAAGAAAATAACGATGTCTTGGGCAGTACCATTATGTGCCTGGCCGCAGTTTCTTCTGAAGTCACCCCAACTGATACAACAGGAAAAGAGGCAAGACGTCCGTTTCTCAATTTATGTCCAAGATCACCCGCCCCATGTAATCTTCACTGATTGCTGTGACGGAGACAGGGGCGCCAGAAGGTGAGCCAAAGATGCCTGTCGCTACCCAGACGCAGTCTGGCCCCTTGCCGGGCTCTCCACGGCCATCTATAAGAAGATTGGGCCCGATGGGAGCGAGTAATGTTGAAGCACCTAAGACGACTTTTGCTACAGTCACCACTGCAGCAGCGGCATGCGCCTTTTAGCGGAGGTTCGCGAGGAGAGGCAGCGGGCAAGAAATCGGTCGCACAAGGTTTCACCGCAAGGATTTCCGAGACGCTACGTTGGTGCGGCCGACCGGGACATCCACGAGGCTGGGAAGGCCAAATGCATCATCGACAACGCTCTCGTCGAAAAATGAAGCGAGAGAGTAACCCTCTCCTGTCTTGTAGATGACAGAAAGACATCTGTGGATTTCCTAGAAGATGGGACAGACGCAAGGCATCTTGGACAAGAGACGGCCTGTTGGCATTTTCCATCGGATGAACATACGCTCTGTAACATTGCTTTGATTAACATAGCATAAACAAGGAAACAGGGACATACAACGAAATGACACCGCCAGAATTGATTTAGTCTCTGACAACATCGACAATCTTTGTTCTCGTAGCCAACATCATCGCAGGAAAAATAGAGTCTCATCTCAATCTTGTTTTCACAAAACATTAGTTTTGCGTTTTGGCTGAGGCCGAGCGAGCTGGGACAAAAGGAAGAAGCTCCAATACCAGTTTTCTCGCTCATGGCGTCCTTCTCCGCCGCCGCCGCCGTCAACTGTCTAGCAAATCTATCGATTGCCATCTTCAGCTCCGCTTCCAACGAAAATATTACATTTCAATGTGTAAAGATAGATGCAACACGCAGCCAAATTAGGTACTTTTGTACGACCTGCAACGTTTGGTCATACGCTCTTTGGCGATACACTCCCCTTCTTTGCATCCATTCTTTCGGTGCCTCACAGCCTTGATTGGATCTAAATTGTCCCGCTATCTCGTTAAATTGATGTGGAACCTGTGGGCCGTCCGGCTCGACTTCCTAGTCGATGCTCGTACACTTTGTCTGTGTCTTCCCGCTGCAGACACGCTGCAGAAACGGTGCAGAAACGCTACAGAAATGCACGCAATTTTGCATAAAGGCTGTTCCCAAGAGTCAATAAATGCCGTGTACTTGTTGGGAAAAACACTCTTGTATCTGTCTTGTCTCTCTCTTTTGGGCAGAACAGCGCAGTAAGAAACCGCCCTGTATGCACACTCCCCCTCTTCAAAATTTGTGTCCGTATTGCGCTTCATGCAACAATCCCTCTTCATCGCGATGTGAGAAGGGGAATTTAGAAATATGATATAATAACAAGGGAATCAAAAGGGGAACACAGAAACCGCAGAGAATTGTGATAACCGCTGTGCAGTAGCTTACTGCAGCATCTTTTGTTGATGGTGGCGGTGATGATGTAAAGCCAAGCGAGCAAACGTCCAACAGTTTCACATGGATCCCGTTCCTTGAGCATCCACGACAGATGTAGGTGGATACGAGCGGCAACCGGCTTAGGCGGACGGCAATTCCGGCCGCATTCAAGAAAATGGGAAGATCAACAGCGAAGACGAAGAAGCCATGCAGGAGGAGAGAGATGCATGTGCAGCCCGAACTCGGATGGGTGGACTGGGACAAGAAAAGTTGGGGTGACAGACGTCGTGTGGAGGGGACGTTCGACGCAGGTCTAGAAGAGCAGACTTGCAGCTTCGATTGCATCTGCTCTTGCAACATTGGCGTGAGCACGCATCGCCCGGTTACCAACAACGCAAAACTAGAATGGGACGTTTGCGCCGTGATTCTCCACACAAGCCAAGCCGGCAACAAAAAGTTGGAAATGCACATAGAAACAGCCAAAAAAAAAAATTTTAAGACAACAGATAAGAAACAAGAAAACAGAACCGAAGGAGGCGCCCTTTCCGAAAACTCTTCTCTGCATATGCCCGCTTGGAGCTGCAGGAGGGTCGTATCCTCCAGGGGGACGGAGGCAGGACGCGAAAGGAACGAATGCGTTGTACAAAACACTGGCCGATTTTTTTTTCCCACCAAACGTGAGAGAGGATAAACGCCTCTCTCCATGCCTGGTGACTAAATATGCGCGATGCCGTTGTTTCTGCAAGCCCTAAGCATGACGCAACCCCTTTTGGGTCACATCACAAAGTCAGCGGCCGTCTTCCCAAGTTGAGGTCACCCGCAACAAGCCCTGGGGATATTAAGATGCATCCTGAGGAAGTAACATAGAAGTCGAAGTCGTGTGTGCTGATATTTCAACACGATGAAAAATCAGCAACTGGAAAAAATAACCACAAAATGGGGTGAGTTTGGAATTACGGAAGCCACCACATCTAGTGCTGTCATAAGAGCTAACCGCCCTCTAAGCAAAAATAAATAAATAAATATAACATAATATAAAAAAGAGGAGAGGACTGTCTGCCGCATCTACACGAGCGTAAATGTCGATCGGGGGGAAACTGAGAACA
This sequence comes from Hawksworthiomyces lignivorus, assembly GCA_002917075.1. NCBI lineage: Eukaryota > Fungi > Ascomycota > Sordariomycetes > Ophiostomatales > Ophiostomataceae > Hawksworthiomyces > Hawksworthiomyces lignivorus. The sequence continues at coordinate 158,052 of NTMA01000008.1, forward strand.
TGTGCACGTCATTAAATTCATGAAACTTTGTTTCAGAGTTTGTTCTCTCGTTCTAGGCCTGTAATCTCCTGCACGCCAGAGGAAGGGCAGTGTTTCTTGACGGCTACACTGATGCTTCAAGCCTAGATTTCTTCTCCAATCGCCACGGCTGGTTTGCTGCATCGGGCAGTGATGATTGTGAATACGATACGGAGAAGGGTCTTTATTTCCTCCTTCCTTTTCCTGCTATCCTGAGATATCACATCTCGGCTGCATTGTGAGGACGAACAGCGTTTCGCAGAAATTTAGCATAATTTTTTAGTAGTTCTATTTTTTCCTTTTGGGCTTCTCGGAATGATGCCATGGACTTTGCTGTGGTGTGTCTCTACGCATATATGAGCGCATGCATTTGGCACAGCGCCAGGTTTCGAATGCCTCGACGCTTACATGGCGTTGCATAGATGGTGTAAAATTGGCTCCCGCCCACGAAATCTCGCAACTGTATTCTGCTGTCATCGAATCGGCGGTACCTGTATTACTAGTGGGTGTATACAATGCACGTAGCGTGCTACATGTGAGATACAAACCGCAGCTCTGCTAAATAGAAGCAGCCTGTTTGCCATCCACACACCCAAATTCGCCTGCGCTCCAAACTTACTTGCACCCCCCCTTCCGGTCTAGCGATTACGCGCTCTTCGGCACGCCGTCTTCCCTTTTCGACTCTTGTATGTAATTCGGAGGAATCCTGCATGCATTGTTCGGGCGAGCTGCACGGTTATTATATTCGCTGAATCTATTTCGTATGAATACATGAATACGTCGTGTGCCAATTCAGAAGCAGCTCGGTGACTCGAAAGCATGTGCCTAGTAAGACTTCCCGTCGCCTGTCTATATTGTCCCTGTATATCTGTCCGTTGCCACGACGCAACGCATCAAAATAGAGAAAAGTTTTGGAAGAACAGGGCTGTCTCGCGTAGCCTTGGATCTCTTTTTTCTACTCCGTAAACAAAGGCTTAATTGCAGACTTGTGCAGATGCGCTGTCTCTTATGTTTTGTTTGCTGCAGACTCTTTGCACTAAACTAGCAGGGACGTAAGGCAATTTGGCCTCTAGCTCAATGCTTAGTGTAGATTGTGCTAAAAAAAGGCTCATTTCTGAGGAGATAACCTATGCGAATATCGTGGAGAGGCGCCTGCTCTATCAGCTAGTTGCCACCCGCTCTGAAGGGCTAATGCGCTGTCTTTGCACCCTGCACATCATGCGTCGAGCAGGGCGGACGAGGCGTCGGCACTCTGTGCCCTGGCCTGGATGAAGCCGAACAAGACCAGAAGAAGCCCCAAAGTCCTCAAAGAAAAAAAAAAAAAAAAGGCTTCTCGCATCCGAGTTTCCGCTCGACTCTCCGACTGCAGGATCGAGATTGGCTGCCTCCAACCGGTGCTCCGTACGTCAACTAGGCAGTACTGGGTATTATCCAGAATGGAGAATTCGAGATTCAATTAACAGGATCAAAGTCAGCAGAGAGAAAGAGGGCTGGTATGCTGACCATTTCTTCATGTGGCTACCCGAAGACCCGTCCGTTGATCGTCTGTTTCCTCCCCCCCTTCTCCCCTCATTTCCTGCCTACCCCGGTTCGCTGGTCCCCCCTCCTCCCCAAATTCGGGTCTTCCCAATTTCGAAATGGAGCTCTGGGCAGTGGCTCAGACACCGAGGATCATTTGAAGAGGAAGCTATCTGGTATACAAAGTGGTGACAAGGGGGGGGAGGAGATATAAGGCAAGATGTGGAAGAGGAATTAATAGCCTGTATCGTACGTATATTACTGTGGAGAAACAAGCAAATCTGCAATACATGGAGGCATACTCCATACTCGTCTAGCGAAAATGCCTTCCTTACTATGTAGAATAGTCTCAGCATCGCCCCCCCACACACAAAACTAAATTTGGTTGGTGGCTCTGCGTCTTGAATACCAACGAGAAACGCCCTATGAGGTGAAGAGAGTCTGAGGGCCGTAGAGCCGCGATCAAATCATGCGGACATTCGAGAGCGAGAGTGCGGAGAGAGAGGGAAACCGGGAGAAGAATACAGAATCAATACCAATCCAGCAGCGGTTGCCGACGTTGTCAGCAAGAAACCAGCAATGGGGTATTTGAAGAGCATTACGTTTCCACTTTTCGAAAAAGGATCTTGTCCGCAAGTGTCTTTCTACGTCGCAGAGGCGAATCCTTTCTTACAAACCCCAAAAAAAGCTAGGATGATGGGACACAAAACCGGGGCACATTGAGGAGGCAGTTTCCAAAAGAAGACAGAGAGAACATGGGTGGATTCTGCGTGATGCAGGTCCAGAAGAGGAGTACGTGGTGAGATATGCAAAGCTGATCATAGAAACGCAGAGAATCATACGTGTGGCCGAAAGTTTGCGGAGGCAAGATAGGCTAAGATCAACCTTTCAGAGAAGGCGAATATCGTAATCTGCCTAGAGATGCGTACAAATCATACATGAGTGGGTGCGTGCTTGTGCGTGCGTCGTAAGTCATATTCAGACACGTAGCATGCGGATTTCGGGAACGATAATTGCTCAGCTTGAGCACTCATGAGCTCTCTGTATCCATCATCCCAGAACCCCGTCGGTTCATGAGATCCACTCCCTGCTGAAATCGATCAGCACTCAAAGGGCTAGATCCTGGGCCATTTTGTCTGTGAGCACAGGAAGCTGCTTAGGTAGGCTCGTCTATTTTGCTTGGCTTGCAGCAGGCCTCCAGTGATTTTCAATAGTGGCTTCTTTCTAATAGCTTTGATATCACTGCAGATGGGCGACCAATCGCAAAACGCAATTCTCGGCTAACTCGACAGCGGACTCTCGTTGATGGCGCCGTACCGCGTTTATGCTTTGCCTGTATCTGTCTGTATGTCTTAGGTGGACATCATCTGCCTGTCCCTACGGAGCATCCCTCTTCTAAGAGGTAAGGCCATCCGAAGGTAACCGTACAGCCCAGAGGACACACCCACTTCCTTGCTTCTATTTTGTACCAAGAGTCCGCTCAAGCGCAGTTCTATGAGTACATCGCTTGTGTCATAAGGATGGCAGTTGTGCTATCTTTGCTCCAGTTTCGTTTGTTTCTGGCTATAGAGCGAACTCTTGTTCCCCTCTCTGCAACAGACCAGCGCAATGCTCCATAGTCTTACGACTGTACTTGTGTCGTTTTCGGCATAATTCCTGTTGAATAGTCGCCTCGTTCTTCTCCACACCTCTTTCTGCCCTCTTCGTGGACCTGCAGCTCGACGTTTCGAGAACCAGGGAACGCTAGTGCTGTCTAGGCCCATAGTTGTATGACACGAGTGCGCCGAGCGTAGCATGGTTCCTCGCAATTCCAGCGTCTTGTTCTCATTATCTACTGCGTCCTGCTTACTCCTCACTGCGTAATGCCTTGAAACCTCGCCATGCCCAGCCGGTGCGTAGCATTCTGCAGGCCATCTCAGAGAAGACCAATCTCGGTTCCGCCAATTTGTGAATTAGCTTACGGTTTTCCTAACCCTTTTTCAGCAAAGACGGCCGACACGTTTGTCCTGAATCATGGGCTGCGTCCTGGATAAGAGAACAGACGAGCTTTCTTTGGGACCGAGCAGAGGAAAATCAAAGCAAATAGGAAACTAGGGCCGAACTATAGCTTTCGGCGATTGCTGGGCTTTGGTGAGGGGGAAAACAAATCAAGGATTCGAGTACATCCTACGAAATACGCCGCAGCATGCTGCAATTTAGGTCTTCGTCTCCTCTCAGCCTCCTCTAGTCGGTTAACAATTGGCAATGGCCTACAAAGCAGTATATCCGTTTAGAGGACAAATCGCATTTCGTGCTCCTCCAAGCTACTGCACCTCAAAAGAGGAGCTCGTTTGCTCCTTTTGCTCAACTCCATTTTATTAGTTGCTCTCCAAAGCTAGTCCGGCTGCAGATAGACAAGTAGATACTGTACGCTCTCTCGTCCGTTGTGTGTACTGTATGTACATCGAAAATGCCTGCGGCGGGTCGGTTCTTTTCTCCAAATTTGTCAAGTCGTAAGTTTTAACGCCAGCCCGCTGCGCACAACGAAGGCCCCTGATTTCTCCGACTGGTTTTTCCAGCTTGCCATGCTCGTTCTGTTTCGCTCTTTTTTTTTTTGTCTATTCCATTTATTATGCCAGCAGGCGGTATTTTTGCTCGTCGTTCGATTTCTCCTCGTCTTGCCAATGCGCTGTTTTTTTAACTTCGTCCTCCAGAATAGGCGCTGTGGCGGATTTGGCGCCTGGTTTTAGACAAGGAAAAAGAAAAGAAAAATTCAACTGCCGCTGTTTCCGCTTTCCCCCACAAAGGACCACACAAGACACGGGAAAACAGAATGGCATGCTTTCTTTTTCTGTCTTCTTCCCATGCCCGGCTTGGATAACTTCTGGCCTTGTGTTCAGAAAGCCGCCTCCCCCCATTTATGACATCTCACATAGGATTTCGAGGATTTTAAAGAAGAGGATAAGGTGTGTGGGGGGGGAGAAGAGCATTAGTCAAGAGACAGTCAATTGATTAAAAGACGTTTACTCATGGCTAATTGTTGCTCTCAGGGCTGTCTTGCTCAAGCTTGCAATGTGGGCTCCAGTAAAAAATCAAAATAGAACGAGAATAACGGATCGTTCTGCACCCGCCCGCTCGCCCCTTAGCTTACAAGTGATCCGCCTCCGCTAATAAAACTATTTAGATAAGTAGACTTGAGAGGGTGTACTTTCATTTGCCTCTTCTTCAACCTATGTTTCTCGTTAGATGATTGTTTCCATGTCAGTTCTCTGGCTTACTTCATCCTTTAGACTGCCCTTTTCTCTTTTCGTCCCCTCGCAGGTCCATCACACACACACTCGCCCACCCTCCTTTCCGCGTCTCTTGCCTCTATCGTGACTTGCTCTCTTCAGCCTGAAAAATGTCGTAAATTTAGCAGACAACTGAAATATGAAAAGTGAGGAAAAGAAAATTGTGCGAACCTAGTGAGACTGATCATCATTTCGCTGCACCTAACGTGATCATAGATTGATAAGCCGTTAAGAGAAGCAGAGCATTGGCGGAGGAGGTACGAGCCGGAGGAATGAACCGGGGGTATTTTCTTTTTCGCTAAAGAACAGCAGCCATTTATGTTGGAGCTCTGTGAAGATAGAGCTAGGGCTTCTTGAACTCTGCGGCACACGCCTCTCACAGCAGCACCCCTCCACCCTTCTCCTCCACTTTCTCAACTTTCGCCGTCCCCTTGCCTCATGGTCGAAAAGGATGGGTTGCCTTGCATGTCCCCAAGACCCGCAAATGCCATTTCATGCAAGTAAGTACGTTGCATCGTCTGTTTTTGAAGGGGGGGGGGAGAGCGGCGGGGGCACTGGCGTTGTCCTGTGTCGTCTAGACCTGTTTTGTCCTTGAGCTGCAGAAATCCAGATAATCAATGTAGAGCTTTGCCTCTCGCAGGCTTGCTCTGATACGTAGTCGTGCTTCTGTGTTCAAAAATCCATGCCGTTGTTTCTTACGACATGTGCAAGCAGCCGTCTGAGAAATGACACGAGGGAAAGGACCGACCTGGCAAGCTTAGCTAAGAGATGACAAGGCTGGGCTACAGCGGACTGCGCGGCAATGTGCTGTAGAAACGGCATCTCTGCATCTTGAGCAAGCTCTCTCCGTCGGCAAAGCCCTTGCACAAAGGCCAGCTTTCTTCATCAGAGCTCCGTTCAGCTGTTTTCAGCTACATTATGATACTTTCTTTTTCGATAGCATCAATTGGAGCTGATCCACAGCACCACATCTTTCCCCCCCTCGATGTTAGCGTTAGCACGATGTTGGTGGATCGGACCTTGCGATCCCTGCGCAGTGTCCACGCTTCTTGTTTGTGTCCATCTTTTGATCGGCCAACTAGCTCCGTCAGCGTGTCGAGTACCTGCTGAAGATGGAGTTCTTGGATGTCTCCGATGGAAGAAAGTCTATTGGCTGCTCTAGCAAGGCATTGTGCAAAAGCCTGGCGTAGCAGAGCACAGAGGCGAGAGGAGAGAGAGAGCAGCTAAATTCATCTTAGAACTCTACTCCGGCAGGGTGTACCAGGCTGGACCCTGCAGTTGCAGTATCTGTGTGGCAGCTCTAGAGGCACCTAAATAAAACGGGAACTGAAATTGCACATGTAAGATATAAGCAGAACAAGCCAGCCTATGAGACGACGCCGAAAGAGCCTCGCAATAATTGCTGCACTTTTTTGTGTTGGGTCCGTTCTCCTCCCGGCCGAGGCCCGGACTTTTATAACCCTTGCCTTCATCCTTGCCAAAAAGCCTGAGTACTTTGTAATCTGGTACAAGCCAAGTATCTCGCAGCTCATTACAACATGTGGAAGCAGCTGCGTTGTGAATATTGCTTGTTTGGGCACGGCGGGAAAAAAAAGAGCAGTTTCCATGTGCAAATGCAGTCAATCTACGATTCGGATGCTGCGCCACGTAACAAAAGGCACGGAATCTGCAAAGTATCTGTCGCTTTCGCGGACATTGTGCACTGGACTTTCTGTTGTCTAGCCTTTTCTATGCGATCTATTTGTAGGAGGGACTTCTTACGAAGCAAATAGAGTATCTGCGTAAGATACATACTCGTATGTATGCAAGACACTTATTTTCCGCCCTCTCTTGCGTGGGAAAATCAACGTCATGTCTCCCCTGGTCCCTGTTGATGGCCACGCTTATTTTTATTATACGATTTCCATCTTGGGCGCCCTACAGGCACACTTTTTCACGCTTTGCTAGAATCTCGATTGTGCGGTTGCTGTCTTAAAAAGGTGCCGTCAGCTTTCGAATTGCCACCCCTGTCTTCAGGACTTTGTATTTCCTCGTCTTTGTCATTTCCTTTTTTGACTTGGTTGCACTTAAGCTTAGGGGACACTTGTGAAGCATAATGACACTCTGTTTGGAAGTTTTAAGCACGCGGCCTAGAATTTTTTCGTTCCTCTATCTTATCCCAGTAAGAGAGACACACCTTATCAGATATAGGAAGAGAGCAATAAAGATAAGAGAAAAGCGAAAAGAAAACAATAATATCAAAATCCTATGAGCTTTTTGGTCCCGTACATGCCTGTCCTCAATTTTTTGGCCATTCCTTCCAGCACAACAAAAAAAAATGTATAAAATCTGAAAAAAGAGAAGAAGTTGAAAAATTGAGAACGAAAAAAAAGTAAAAAAAGGAATCAAAATAAGAACCAAAAAAATAAAATAAAATAAAAAGGCAAAAAAAGGAAACCATCCGGGAAGGATCCAAAAAATATTACCCAATATATGTCATCGTTTTGCGTAAGAAAAGGCCAGGCCAGCCAACCTAGCCGCTCCCCTCCCCACCCCCCTTCCGCCCTTATGGGAGAGAAAGTTCTGTTATGCCTCTCTATCCTGGTCACAAAATCTATCTATATCCGAATTTTCTTTTCGGTTTTCCTGGGAAGAACCGTAATTAATGAAATTTTTATGAATATGAGTTTTGTGAGTTCGAACCCTGTCGAATTAACCGAGTGATAAGAAACACTCGTCAGGGTTGAACAAATAATGAATATGCTCCAATGAGTTCGTAGTGGGAAAATCCATCATCTGAAGGTGCGGTTTATTAAAGTGGCATGAGAATTGCTCTCCAATGCCAGTAGAGGGGACGGGCAGATGAAATTGGTTGGCTGGCTTGCTTGTCGGTTCGTAGCGGAAGAGGGGATTGTGTATTGTGATTCGTACATCGTTGTGATGTTTGGTGGTCGTGATCTTCGTTATAGAAAATTATATGTGTCACTCGCTCGTTAAATCATCCCGTGACCTTGGGGCTAATGAACCCATGTATCTCCGTCCCTGCAATAAAAAGAGCCTTCCAATAAAGGAGTCTTTTCCGGCACATTGTGCCACACGAGTGGAGGCTTTCTTCCGCGCCTCACACCAGACCAAAAGGTCGACATCGACTGCATGTGCTGTGGAAGCTCGTTGCTGTCCGATAATGGTGGAGTATCCAGGCTGGGGCTGCGACGTGGCCGAGGTGTCAAACGCATGTTGTCGTTTGTGTCAGCATCCTCTCTGCTGCCCCACGACGTCTGATAAAAAAAGGGTAAGGTTAGTTGCAAGAGACCCTTTTTTTGTTTTTATCACGAAAGAGCGGGACCTGGTAAGGTAACCAACCATTTTGTGCGTGCACAACGCATACAGCTTAATGATACCGTGGAAATAGCCAAAAATGATAGACACAACAAGGAATTGCATGTCGCTGGGGTTCCGACGGAAGAGGCCCACGAGCTTCACGACCTTTGTAAAGGCAAACATGAAGATGAATTGGGCCCAGAATGCACGCTGTCGGTCGACCAGGTCCCAGCCTTCAGTTGCTCGCCAGCAAGAGAAGAGAAGCAGGGGATCGACGACAAAGGCGAGAGACGTAAATGTGGCAATATGGAGAGCATACGTGGACCAGGGTTGTTGTCTTTTAGTTGAAATTTCACGATTAGCGTTATGCAGGGTTGGGGTATTGCGGCTGTGGGCTAAAAAGAGAAAAGGGTGCGCGAGGGGTAGCTGTGGGCTGCCGAACAAGGCCTGTGGATAATTAAACTTACGTCCAAACGTGCCTCTCTCGCACGAGACTAGTCCAGTTGCTGCGCCAATTACTGCGCGCCCAGCGGGAGCACTGATAGAGGAACTTTGTGCTGTTTTCCAGGGTGGTTTCGATCTCGCATTCGCGCTCGTACTGCACCCACGTCTTCCACTGATGGCTGACGAGCCAGCGGGTGACAAAATTGTCGTCGTCGGCATTGAGGATAAACTTGCCCCAGTGCTCCATCTTAAAGCCGTCCAGAAACTCGTGGCTCTGTAGAATCTCAGACCGGTAGGCCCCAGTCCGGCCAGACATGCACGAGGTGCCGCCGTCAATGTTGTGCGTGGCGGAGATCTCGAAATTGCGCCGCTCGATGTAAGCGGCACCCAGCCAGTTGAAGATGCGTGTCGACAGAGGCCCTGTCCAGATGCGCTTGACGCGCTGGCACGTGCCAACACCGCCAATCCGGCTGTCTTCAAACGGCGCCAGAATCCAGGGCATCAGCGTGTTCGGCCAAGTGACATCGTCATCCGCCATAATGGTGATTTCGGTTTTGACAAGGGGCAGAGCCTGGCAGACTTGAAGCCGCTTGTTAGCAACCGGCGTGTACAGCACGCGGATGCTCTTGTAGCCTGACTGGCGCAGAGAATCTGCCAGCCTTTCTAGAGCCGCAAATTTGTTCGCAGTAGTAACGAGAATCAGCTCAAAAGGTTCGCACGCAATAATGCTCTCGAGAGAGGGCCGAAGCTCTTCGAAAGTGTGATGGATCGTAGGAATGACGACTGTGACATTCTGAGATGTGAAAGTCGGATTCTCTGGAATCGGCTTGGACTTGTAGAACCAATGGCTGAAGCAGTGCACAATCAGACGCAAGTATCTATGAATCCTGTTGTCGAGTGTCAGTTGCTGCTTTCTGCGAGAGGAGACAAAATGAACAGCTGCAAAATCCCAGTGCTTCGGGAGCGTGAGGCGTCCCGGAAGCAGATCAATTCAGAACAGCGTCTTCCACGCAGAAGGCAGAAACTCACCATATAATCCAAAAGAAATAAACCCAGAATTTGGTTGACTGCAGAAAGCCCAAGCCGACCAGACCTGTCGGCACGGCCACGCCTCTGGCAAAGTGTGCAGTAGACATATTCGGTGAAAGAAGAGAAGATCTAAGAATAAGCATCTATTCTTTAGGCAGAAGAAAGTTTCGGATATGGGCTGCTTTTGTACGAGATCGCACTCCCCCTCCCCCACCCGTCAGAGGGATTCAGGGAACAAACGAAGGTGTAGGAGACTGACGACCTCGCCAAGGGTTCTATGAACTGCAGGCCTTTCCGGTACAGAAAAGCCACACTACACGTGAAACGGTGAAGCTAGTTTTCTTGTTCGTGAGCTTCTCTGCTCATGGCTTGTCCCTCCGTTCTATTACCAACACAGAGATCAGAAATCTGAGCTGTTGCCACTTCTCTGCTCCCGGGTGCGGAATCAACAGGAAATCCAGTCAGGCCTGACCGGCGAGGCCGCGGTGAGGTGTGCTCGGCTAGACAACACAGCAAAAGAAAGACAGAAAGAACGAAGTAGGCGAGCCAGAGCAATGACTGCAAAGCTCGGAAAGCGACTTAGGCGAGGATATGCCAGGTAGCAGCCTCGACAGATGGTCGTTTGGTAAACCGCAAGGTGAAGGGACAAACGAGAGTGAAGCATATGTTGAAATCCTGCAGCCAAGAGGTGTAACCAAAAGAGCCACGCTGTCGTTATTCTCGGACAAGCAATGGACTGGCAAAATCGGTATTGAAAGAAAACGAGTGTGCGATGTCTGCAATATTATACAAAGAGATGGGTGTGGAAACGACCAAACAGATGAACGCAAAAGTATGCCAAGCAAGAAAAGCAAGTGCTCCCCAACGCAAGCAAAAGCAAAGGTGACAAGTGTGGAATTATGAGGGAAAGAAGATGAGTTGGAGGAGATCTTGAGAGGAGAAGAAGAAGATGGGGAAGAAGACGACGAACACAAGATATTATATACTTATGGAAACAAAGAATAGCAGGATGTGTTTCTTTAAAATAGAATAAATACTAAGTTAAAAGAGAAGCACATAACAAACTCCCAAAACTCGTCCAAAAAGGACTGGGGACTAACAAGAAGGGTGAGGGGGGGTGTGTGGAGTGAGCACAACAAAAATGAGTTGGAGTGTACGAAGAAAGTACATCGCGCTTCTGTTGATGTAATGTAGTATGTGTAGTCGTAGCACGGCGAATGGGGCAGCTTAGCACTCGGCGTCGAAATGGGCTATTCCTTAGCAATAGTGGCTCTAGAAGAGGGCCATGCTCAGTCGAGCCAGAGGACGAGTAGCGGCAGGTGGTGTGTGTACCTCGCACAACTAGTTTTGGAGACGCTGTAACTCTGCATGCGCAAATGCAAGTTTTGTAGCCTATCTCTTTTGCCTTTCTTTTTGCCTTTTCTTCAGAATTTCCCTTTTCGAGTTGCCGCGTGCCAGCTAGACGGCTTACTCTGTCCTGTCTTTGATTTGCAGACAAGCCGACAAAACGCAAAACCTCGGCAATAGCACAATGCCAATGGGAGGAAGAAGTATAAGATCAGCAGGCCTGCTCTTTGGTGCAGAACAGAATAGAAGAAGAAAGACCCTCGAGAGGGGGAATCGGCAGACTAACGAGCACGGAGTGCTGCTGGAGATTCGACTGAATTGGATTCTCACATTTTCGTGGAGGATGCTTGTGTGAACTGCTCAATTCAGATATGAAATCCTCTAGCAGCTCTAGAACGGAAAGGGCGTGTGTGTATAAATTATAACGCAATCAATCTTGAGGGCGATCTGACAGGCTAGGTTGGAAGCGCTGGAGCACAAGGACCAGACAAGGCTAAGACGAAAAGTGGGTGTTATTTTCCTTTCAGTGACCTCCACCCGCCCAGCTGCGCAGCTTCACACCCACTCGCTTTGGCTCCGTCTTTCACCAGTTGCACCCCGGTTCATGGCTAGGCCATTCGTGATCGTTTACTAGCTAGAAAGGCCAGTCGTGTCCATGCTCTCTGCTCTATTCACGCTGGCGAATCTACTGCGTATACTGTATCTAGCGGCCAGCCGCCGTCTCGTCTGCCCTCGTTTCAGAGCATCGAGAGCAAGCTATCGTCGTCCCGCATTTAAAGCAGAGTCAGGGATGGGGTTGGTACAGATTGTAGAAAGAGGCGAGCTAGGCAAAAATACTGGGTTTTATTTGCTGGCCTTGTCTGATTCAATTGGCTTTGGCCTGTGCCGCCGCTGCAAACAGCGCTGGGCAAGAGGGAAATGAAGGAAAATGAAAGTACAAGGTTGCCCTCAAATGGCTAGAGACGAATAACAGACGCCCGCCAGCCAGGTCGCAAGATGGCAAGTCACGCTTTCTCTTTTTGGCATCAGACCACAGAGGTGGACCCGTATGCCCTGTGCACAAGTACTCCGGGCATTTTGCTGAATCTTCAACCGATTAAATCGGCGAGCATCTAACTGCCACGGCGAAATGGAGACGTTGTTTTAAGAGGGCAGATGAGGCCGTCGTTAACCAGAGCGAAGGCAAGGCACAAAATATCCCAGGCTACGCCTTGGATCGGTCCCTTGCTGGAAGTAAGACGGATTCAGCACGCCTTCGCTCTTGATGATTAGTTAAACGCAGTGGTCAGCCCAGGCAGTGCTTATGTCTCTCTCGATGATGCGTATACAACCCACAAAATGTGGAGGACAAAAAAAGTAAACAGACGCAGCCCTTCTCCCTTGCACAAGGAATACGTTATGAAAGAGGCTGGGCTAAAGCAGCAGTGCATGGACTTCCTTCTGGCCAAAGGGGACAAGAATCAGGCGAGAGGCGGGGACCAAACAACATGTTTTGCTTTTTTGCTTCAGAATCACCCGTAGCAATGCTTCAATAGACTTGCTCTTTTCAACGCATATAAGTGGAGAAGGCGGGGGCTGCTGTCTCCATAGCTCGCGTATTTGCAGCAACTGTCCGCTACAGAATTCCGTGCAAGTCCAGTTGCCACAAAATATGAGTAAACTCCTCGACGATTTCAATGGGGTTTGTAGGTTAGCGTCTTTGGCAGTCGGCCAGTTACCCTCTGAGAGCGTACGTATTTGCGCGTATCTGCATGAAATACATGCCCCCATGTACCTAGGCGAGATGTTTCTGCGGAAGTTGTACGACTCGCAGATGAGAGTGGCCAGCTGTTTCCGTGGCGAGAGGCAAAAGATCCGGGCGAGAGACGGCAGAGAAATTGCTCGCAGCAGACGACACGTCTCATTTTGGTTCTAAAAGGCGTCTGCCTCCGGGTGGCGTCTGGATTTCACATCTTACATGTCCAAGTACGCGGCTCAGAAAGCCTGTCGCCACGGCAGCCGTTAACGGCGACCCTGAGAGTCCATGTCAGAGAGACACTCTGAAATTAGTACAAGAGACATGCAATTCATGTTGGCAGCAGAATGCTGTTGGCGCTAATTGCTTCATGTCACTCTCTTGCCTGTACAAAATTGAGTTGCCATTTCGACTCTCCACATTCTTTTTTCGTTAAGGGAAATGAAATCGGAATTACTTTCGGAGCACGGAGGGTAGCTCCTGGACCAGGGTCCCCGCACGGCCGCAGCCCGTTCTGTGCCGATAAACTAGTTCTAGTGGGACCCGAGGGTTACAGAGAGAACAGAAATAGAGAGAGCAAGGGATGGCCGGAAATCTGTATGTAAAGGGTACAAGGTAAGCAGAGTCTCATTGAAAGCTGCTTCTTGTGCTCGACTGCATCCCATTTCTTTCATATCCAGATATTTTCATTCTGCTTTGTGGCCGACTTTGACTTACGGCTGCTGCTCTTTTCTTCTCTCCGGGCTGCATTGTAGTTGTTGGTTTGCTCGAGATTGCTATTTTGTGAAGCTTTCGATTCAAAGAGGCTGCTTGTTGCTATTTTCACCTCACACTACCATGGAGCAAATCATGCAGTAGCTTGGGATGGGTGGGATGGGCCGTGCAGCGGAATTGTCGTGAGATGGTTTGTGCGTAAATGTTCAGAGTGGAATTCGTCGCGTTGCACTGCTGGATTGGAGAACAACAAGAAACGTATATAAGAAAGGATGGATCCTTAATTGTCTCGTAGAATCCACTCTGCACTCTGCTCTGCAAATGTTGTGCTACCTGCAACCCGTCCTTTGCCAACAAACTCTGCCAACAAGATTCGACTGCCAAGAAAGTTTGCGCAAAGGCAGGGTCTTGTTTCGAGAATGACATGTGAGGAGTAAGAAGTCCAGAGAAAGGACATTTTCCTCGGCGTCCTGGACAGTATGAGCAAGACGACGAGTGTTGGGAATTGAGTATGATGATCATTCAGCAATACAGGTTCCATGGCCAGAATACAATACTTCCTAGTCTGGAAAGCAAATTCCGTTCAGCAAACGACGGGCAGCTTGGAGTGCGAGGTACCAAGCAAATTTTGCACTCTGCAAGCCAGAAACATGCATTATACCTTTGCGTGACACTTCGCGTGGTCGAAAAGTGATTCTGACTGCATAATTGTTAGCTGCTGATCAACAGCCGGGCTCTCAGAGGTTTTCATGTTCCTCCGGCCTTGGACCTTCTTATTACATCCCTCGTATCTTACATGGAAGAAGAAAGAATAATCTATTTCACCCTGGTATTGAAACTTGCCGTTGTGGCGGGAGAAGGTGGCTCGTCTAGGCCCAATGAGATGACTTTTCTGCACGCAAGGATATGACAAGTCAATCTGTCAACGAGGGATTTACGAGTCTCGTGCAGACTGCCAACCGGTCGAGAGTCACAAAGGGAGGCGTTACAACGGAGAACAGAGAAAGTGAGATGTCGGTTTTCTTTGTGTGCTTTGTTTCCTGCCGCTTGCTACCGTCCCAACTCGTCTCATCCGGGAAACTTTGTCACTCTTTTCGATCTCTGCCTCTTTTTGCTCCTCCAACCCCTGCCTCTTTTTTGTTGCCAATTCTTATTCTGTCTCGACCTTGCAGTTGTCAAGGGCAAGAGATTGGCAGAAACAACAAACCGGTCCTCCTTGCAGCGTGCATTGCATACATGGTCCCGCCACCCCTGCTGGTCACCGCGGGCGGACGATAGATGACATACATACGCAATGTCCACAGCGAGCAGCGCAAGACATAGTACATCTGCTTGCTGTCGTACAGCCGCTCTGCCCATGCTCGCCGTCTCCGAGGTGCAAAACTGCACAGCGAGCTTCTATTGTCAATGTGGCCGGGGCCGGGGCAAGGCACAATGTAAGGCAGGAGGCTAGTCCAGGGTCTTTTTCCACCCAAGTGATAAGTATGCAGGTCGCCAGAAGAGGCTTGGCCGACATGGGCTGCACCTGTGCGCAATATACAATTTCGAGACCCGCACGTCGTAAACGCGACTTGCACGAATGCGGATATGGAATGGAGAGGATGGGAAAGAAGTTTCTGCAGAAGGAGAAAATAGGCGTACACATACTCCAGGTACGAGAGGACAGAGAAGGAAGCGAGGAAATTAAAATGCAACTGAAACTGCTTCGTTCATTGATGTAGCAGTTGGAGTCCCTGCAGGACAAAAATAGGTCAAATAAGGCAAGGCACGACATTAGACGGAGGATGCAGAGGTTAGTGGAGGGTGGAGGCTGACGGGGACAACTGAGGAGTAAAAAAAAAAAAAAAAAAAAAAAAAAAAGAAATCAAAATTGCATATTCGTTTTGACAGCTGAGGTGCATTGGTTGGCATTGGCAGGCATTGGTTGTCAACCTTTTCTGACTTGGAACCATACCGCTGTCAAAGAAAACCTCGAATGAGGTTTGTGATGTGATGCCGGGCTGCGGTGGCTTTAGAGTTTACAACGCACAAAGACACAAAGGTACGTAATGAAAGGCGTAGAGCCGTACGTCTACAGAGAAGGAAAGCGGTTCCCTGTTGCTCGCCGGTAAGTTCCGCATGGGCATAAAAATATCACCTCAGTCGTGCTTTCCTGTTTGTACACGTACATACGTGTGTGCTGTAGAACTATCTGGAAACCAATACAATCAATGCGGAAATAATATGCTTATAACATAACAATATTGCATAAGGCGAGGGGAAGCAAGTCGACCCATCTTCGCAGGAAAAAAAGAAAAGAAACTGCAGGAAAAAGCAAAGAAAAGGAAAGGAAAAAGAAAAGAAAAAGCTGCCAATCCTCTCGCTGCCATTTCTCCATTTCTCCATTTCTCCATTTCTCCCCTCCTCAGTTTTGCAGCTGCTCTTTTCGTTACGCGTTATCTCTCAACCCCCGTTGACAACCGCAACGCCTATTGTTTTCTGAGTTGCATCAGTCAGACTGCCCATGAACCGCAGCATTTCACCTGTCGAACTGCGGGCCGTGAATGTGACCCCCTATTGCTGCTCTCCCACTTCGGAATACACGCCGACGCCATTAAGGCGTCTCCGCCCTCTTGTGCGCCATTCCCTTTCTACTTGCTCGGTCTAAGCCGAATAGGAAGACAGATAGCCAAGCTACTGCGGTGTCGCCATCCTGCTGCTTTACTTCCAGGTCTTGGATCAAATTTCCCATTGCATGCATCCCCTCATTGCTGTTTTCCCCATGTCTGCTCCCAGATTTGGTGGGCTCCGAAATGTTCTCCAGCCTGTGCACTGTCCGCGCCTGTCTGAAAACCATTGTGATGTACTTTGCGTAGCCGAAGCACACCCTGGCTCAGACCCGAAGTTCTGCGAGCAACGGTGAGCTGGGCACTCCAGCGTCCTTATTGCCAGCATTTGCCGCACAAGATACCGGTGTGAATTCCTTATATCTTTAATGGCCAGCCAAAGAAGCGCAAGCAGGAGCCTTCCTCTCAGTGATGCATGCGACAGGGTGCTTACTACCTTCTCGTTTTCGCTTTAATCTCCGCCAGCCACAACAGGGCGACTCAGGAACCTCAACCTGGCATGTATAGTTCAGGCCCAAGCAAAGTATCGATTTGAGCAGATCGCTTGAATTTTCCTCAATATCTCAGGACTTTCTACGCATGGCCTTTTGTTTCCCTCAACGAAATACACAACTTTGGGCTATCATGAAAAGCTGGCAAGCAAGTTTCACGGGCAACGAGAGGAGAAGCCATTTGTATTTACACCCGTATCTATACTCTATTGCTGGTTCGTGTGGGGGTTGAAGCATGTAGTTTCAGGCAACAATGGCGTGTTTCGCGAAACATGCTCGCCGGAAAGCAGTCGGTTTTCTGGACCTGCATATTCCGTGTGAATAGACCTGCCATGCAGCCTTCTTTTAGTCTTCTTTCGGAGCTAGAGGACGAAGCAGTATCGAGACTACGTTTCCGGTGAGACGTAGTTTTTCTGTGTCTGGTCCATCGCTTCCCCGATGCTCATCATCGGAGTTGCGATATGTGCTAGAAACACGCAGCTATGTATCTTGCAAGTACTTGACACCTCCGCTTCTATTCTTTGTGATTGAGCAGGGCAAGACTCGCTTAACCCGTGCAGCCCTGTATGTAATTTTTTGACATTCCCTTTTTCTTGCAAGACGAGCCCTTTGTTTCGCGGCAGCGAATTGCCAGCCTTTCGCCAGAGATGGGCTAATTATTTGCCCGCTCTGTCCATGAGCCTGAAAGCAATGTCAAAGACTTCGGCAGTTGACATCACACTCACGGCCACGCCACCAGCCATTTTCAGAAAGTCGTTCCTCAGCAGGACAGAAGAGCAGAATTTGTTTGTGAAACGAGCATCATGCTATTCGCCAATTCGCGTCGGAGGGGGTTACATTGGAGAAAAAAAATACAGCCAAGGACAAAAAAGCATATATAAAAAAAAATCACGCCGTGCCGCTCGCACTCCAATGTGGATTTCTGTCCCTCTTCGCCTACGCCCCACCCACTCCAGCAGACATCTGCTTTTGCGAGCGTCAGTTTCGCGAAGCAGCGCAGTGCTGAAGGCGCGCAAAAAACACCACTTTAGAGGGCACTACTGTGACATTTCTACCTCCAAAGTGAGCGCGCCATGCCCCCGGTTGCCGGAACACTGAGGGTCGGAGAACCGTCTCATGAACAGGATCGTGACAGCAGCCACAGTCGCACAAGTTTCGTTTACAAGCTGACCAGTTGCCTAAAGCATTTTGTTGCTCCTGCTGCTCCTCCCATGCCATTTTATTTCGGCGGTATGCACATTATGCCGCGATAATGAAATCATCAACAAAACATGCTGAAACGAATGCGCAAAAAAAAAAAAAGCAATAATAAGGGAGGGTGGCTGCAAAATAAAAGAGTAAACGGCACGGCTTGAGTGGGGAACCCGTGCCTCCGGGGAAGCAGGAAACTCTGTCCGGAGCGGTTGATCTAAAATGATGCACGTTCCAGGATTGAGCGGCAGCGGAAGATGAGTTGTCTAGAATAACCATGGCCCAGAATTGCTTCGTCCAAGGGCCCGTTCCGTTGAACTGGTGGGTTCCCGCTCTGCCCAGGGTGTTTTTGATTTGTGGAGTGTAACTTGATGTGATATGTATGGGGTCAGTGAATAGTCCAAAAACAGCAGCTACCAGGCAAAGCTACGAAATCATAGAACGACGCAGATGGAACGTAGAAGAAGCAAAAACAAACAAGAATAAGAAATTTTCTTTTTTTTACCCCACAAGCGACATTGCAGTGCTATTCAAGCATGAAACTCCGCTTGCGGCGACAATACGCAACCAGTCGAAGCTGTGCACTGCTTATAACAAAGCGGCACGGCGTGCATGTCTTAGCTGCAGCATGCGTTGTCAAGTGCTGTTTTTCCTTTTCTCGCTTGCTTTCTCAACTGTGATACGCGTGTGATAGGGGCTGCCCAAAATCGTCTTCGCAGATGTAACTTACAGCTCTAATGAAAGCTGTTATGAAAAACAATACTACAGTGACAAAATAAAAACCAAAATGCGTGCGAGAGGCTACATCCTGTGATCTCTCAACCGAAGGCATGATATTGTACAAGCAAAGAAGATACAAAGATCCACAGTGCCAACTTTCAAAGCAATTCTGCCCACTGCGCTGAGGGGCGTGAATAGAGAGGATCCGAGTAGAAAAAACACTGGTTTTGGTCCTTGCTAATGAGCTATCATCCACAAGAGGCAAAAAATGGAAGGTGGTCTTGTGACGACACGGCGGGGGCAAGGAATCAGATCATTGTTTTTCTCAGAAGCTCGTAGGACTACGTTCTAGACTTTATTGTTTCACGAACTTCCCCTGTCAAAGATGTACGCGAACGAAATGTTTACTCTGCAAAAAATAGCAACTGAAGCCGAGATTCTCGGAAAAGCCTAGTCACAATGCAGCCATCTTTATACCATCTGGTATGCAGTCTTCAGGAAGGACGTAAAATATATGCGGCTCCAGAAAGTTCGCAAGCTCATCGATACACTAGGTGAGTAGCTGGTTTATTTTGGTATTCGTGCATCGACACGCTACTCGGTAGTTTTAGATTTTGGGGGGCTCTTGGCTTGGCACCTCGTGATCCTAGTTCAAAATTTCCCTCCTTCCTATTCTTTGCAGCCGTTATATTCCTACCATCTGAAATGGTTGTAGTTGTGTACTCTGATCGAGTACGCTCATCCGGTGATCAACGAAGAGCTTGCCTTAAGAGCTTGTCTTGAAAAAGATTAGGTTGATATGACGTTAATAATACATGACAGGATATAACATATTAGGCAAGGAGTCAGTCGAATGTTGACTGGCAATGCATTTAGTCGATAGCTGCTTGTATTCTGTACGTGGCCCAAACATCTCGAAATGGTGAAGGCTGATGGTGAACCATGGAACCAGTGCTTAAGAGAGCACTAGAAAAAGATAAACGACCTGTGATTCGTATTGCTTTTAATCTATCGTGCCAGATAGAACCGCGAGATCTGATAGAGCCTTCTGGAACTGCCTAAGACTTTGAATCTTGTTTCTTTTCTCTGTATTTTTGAGAATACCTCGGGCTAGTAAAGCACATATTTAACAATCTAGCAATATCAAGGGAATGTAAGGATATGAATAGTGCTGGGCGAGCCTGAACTTGACGAGGATATCGTGGATCTCAGTTTATGGCATGCTCGACTCTGTGCTGCACTGCCACTAATTGTCAAAGGTAGGATATTTGTCTCGCTATCGCTTCTATGTGTTTTTTATTGTTTAATCGCCACTTATTGAGACGCCCTGCTGTATGCTTTGTCTTTGAGGATGCAGACAACGAGCTTCTCCACTCTCAGAATTCGTGCCGAGCGAAGGGCATCACTGCAATTGCATGTAAAACATCAGCTATGCACGTATTGATTTAATATAATAAATGGCCTTCACTGTACGGAATTTTGTGAACTGAAAGCTGTGTAGGACCTATATTCTTCACACAGTTTTGAGATTTCTAATAGTGGTCTTGGGGAATGGCTTACGCATTCTAGCCATGGACTCTAGAAGAACACGCAAATGGTCCAATAAACGAGGAATCTCGCAAGGCGCATTTTGAAGAGTTAGAAGGACAGTAGAGAGGGTATATTTTGACTTTCCATACTGGTTTCCCTCTCAAATGCCTAGAAGAAAGTTGGTCATCTACAAAAAGTCTCGCCTCTGCTCATTGTTCTGCTTTGGATCAGTACCACAACCCTAGAGAAACTCATGGCACCAACTTCACATGTGGAGCGCTGGATAAGAGAGGATACTGGCCACAGCTTGAAGGCGAGCATTCCTCGCTGTGTATATTTCCACTGCTGGTGTTATCTATACGTCTCTATTGCATGCACACGGAGTTTCAGAGATCCACGCCGAGATAGGCCATTCCTTATTCCTAGCAAACAAGTTTGAGAAGAGAATTTGGGTAGCTCGGTAGTTTATGGTTAGGGTCTGTTGCATTTGATAAAGCTAGCTGGAGATGGCAGCCCTATGCACATCTTGACTCGAAGGGGCGGATGAGCGGCGAGCACTGAGCGCAGCCTCATGGCTGCATGTCGACGACAACCATTGTTCCCCTATCTTGTATACTTGAAAAGAGCGAGTTATTTTGAATACCATATGCAAATCACAAGACGTGGTAATGGCTAATCGCCATGGGACATACGGTGCCGTCATATTGAACCATGAATCGTGTATATTCGATCCTTTTCGTAAGACCACGACTCTTAAAGCGTCGATTAGACTAATGGCTAATGATAGTACAGGGCTATTCTCGTAATTCTAACGTATCTATTAAGCAACAGCAACAACATGAACGTTGCAGACAGCTAAACTTTCTCTGGGTTACGACACACTCTTGGAGCCTTGTCGATTATCGTATGCTAGTAAAGCCATGCTCTGAAATGAGCACCTGAACAGGCGTGTGGATTAAAACGGCTGGTTATTTCAAATATATCTAGAGGGATAAGAACGGCGAAGTCGAAAAAGTGAGACAGCGGAGACAGAAATCCATATAATATAAGACGTTGAGGTTAACCTTCGTCTTCCATCGGCATTCTATAGACGCCTTTCAGAGTGTTCTCTTCTTCATCTTACAGGATGAACAAGCTGGTATTTCTCCCGAGAAGATTTGGGCAGGTTATATGCCAAGAGTAGAGCTAAACAGGAGAATCGAGTGAGCAGTCTCTCGCTGGCCTTTCTGCAAGATCAATTAACACCACGAAGCAGCGAGTAGATAGTGAATATCTCAACATGGAAGCATGTATGTGTTTTCTCTGACAATATATAATGCTTCCCAATATCCCCTGTCTGGATAGCCATTCCTGAGAATAAGAGCAACCCTTTTAAAGTCAGCCAGCTCATAGCACATGCCGATGGTGACTCGAATACATTGAAAGCCCACGTCAAATTCTGAGCAAGCATCTCCTATCATTATCTTTGCCAGTGAACATGTGCCAGAGACATAGCGTGAAACAACTGTACTGTATGAATAGAGCTAAAAGTGACCCTTGACTTTGGAGTGCATCTTCGGGTAACCCTGCAAAGGATATTTGGACCATGACAATGAGTTACGTGAATCAACAAGATCCGCTCTATTTTTTATTTATTTTATTTTTATTTTTATTTTATTTTTACACCGATATGCTATTTTCGGGTATCAATTTTACTGTGTCTATGCTTTTCGAATGAATGCGAGATTGAATGTAAACATATTGCGGCAGCTTGCATAGCTGAGGTGCTAATTCTTCATGGGACATGGATTGAATTCAAGGCTGTTAATCTCATACAGCATGACTCCTTTTACGGCAAAGGGCCGTTATAGCATACTTTCACCTAAAGGTATAATCGAACTCTATCGTACCAGACCTATACCTTGTCTTTGGCCGAGCTTCCTTTGCTGTTTAAATTGTAATTTCGTCTGGCAGAACAATGATACACTCCTATCAATAGTCGTCTAATCCTGACTACTCTCTCTTCCTGTCGTTCTCTGCCACTTCTCCCGCTTCCATTCCATCTGCTTTTCCCATTCTCCTTTCGGCCAATTTTTCCGAGCCTACTCCCATGCACGTTCTTCCGGAAGAAATCTACCCCAGGCAGAGACTGCAGGAAAAGGATGCTCCGTACTCGGTTTCTTCCAGCATATCTATAGATGGAGGCGGTTTGGGTAATGTTCAGGTGATTCTGCATACTTTTGGCAAAGAACAAACCTTCGATGACCCCCCTAGAAATGCGTAGACGGAACAAAATGCGTTGCAAAGCAGCTGGCAAAAGTACCAGCGTTGCAGACCTTTGGCTTATTTGCTTAGTAAAGCATGGAAGTGAGGCCTTTCATTTGCTTGGCACTGCCGATTTGGCCATCGCGGATCTCCCTCACGATCACGATGCAATGTAACTTACTCAATACCACGTGCCGGACACCCGCGTCAAACAGTTTTGGCACCCGCGTGGGACAATCGCTGAGGATTGAGTGGCGCAGGCCGAGGAGGACAGAGAATGGAAGAAAATCCTCTATCATCTTCCTACTTGGGCAATTGCTATTTTGTTCAATCCTTCTACTTTATTCTTTTCCCTTTTTTTCCGTTCTCCTTCTTTGCATGCCGCCGACACCTCTCGCCTTAGGCTACCATTTTTCTACGCTTAATCGCTCTTATATCGTACTTTGTTTAGTTCGTCCCTCTTTGCAAAAACATGGCGTATTAGTAGCTAAATGAAGTTGAAAAAAAACCCTTTCCCAAGGGCCAAAAAAAATGGGTTCCAGAACAAAGGAGAACGAAAAGCGCCGAAGAGTGTGCCTTTTTCCTTGCATCGTCGTCGCCTTGCTGAGTAACTATGAGTACGTATGAACTAGTTGCACTGCCTTCAAGACAAGAGTCGACTAAGTCGCGTTCACCTGTTTACCCCTTTGGGCTTCCTCGGCCTGGTCCGCCTGACCTGAGTTTTGACAGCTCTTGTGTTGTGCATCTCTATCAGCAACCATGGAGCACGAAAGATGGGCAAGGCGGAACGAACAAAGGAAAAGGCGACTGTCTAGGCCAATTAGAGTGGCACGGTCCAACAGAGGGAGGGGAAAACATCAACTGGTGGAGAAAGCAGAGCCACGAACAGACGGCGTCGGAAATGGCGGGGGAAAAGTGTGCCATCTGCGTATCATTTAAAAGTCCGTGGTCGACGGACGGCGACGGAGCAAGACTCTTAGAGCAATAGTTGCTGCATGTATGTACGTAGGGGGGAAGTAGAGCGTGATGAACCCTGCAGGCATATCTGCAGCTTAATCTTTTGGCTTGTGATTCTTGCGCCACTTTTATTTTTGCCATTTTGCTTCCCTCCCGCCTTTTTTTCTTATTTTCTTTGTGGCCTCTTTAACTTTTTTGTTCTTGAGATTGTTGTTTCTTGTTATCTCGATGATTTGATAAGGAGATCTATGCAGATCGCACCACATAAAAATTATAGGCTTAAGTTTTTGGCAAATGCATGACTGACCGTCTTTATTTCTTTTCTCCGTGCTTTCTTTTTCCTCTTCTCCTCTCTCTCTTCCCTTCTTATCAAATTCACCTCACAGCAGCATGGGGGGAGACTAGAGGACAAACAGATAGGAAGAAAGAGGGGCAAGAGGATGTATGTATGTCGTATGCGTAGGCGACAGGGAAGAGGCGACAGGGAAGAGGCGACAGTCTGGCTCTTGGCTGCTGGCGGTGGGCACGTCGGCCTGGCCAGCGACGAGGGACCCTGGCCAGACCAACTGCAACAGCCACCGCTCTCACCGCGCACACGCTAATACGGAGGGATTGGCTGTACTTTGTGTGCTTCGCTGTCTCCCCCGCTCTTTTTTTCTCGATTAGAAACAGAGAGAGGGACTTCGGACGCCAGGCAAAAGAGGAGAGAAGCGACGGCGCCCGCGAATATGCGGCGCAAGTAAGCAGCAGCAGTACTTTTCTGCCGGAGAAGCATCTCCTTTTGTTCTCTCTTTACCTACCTGGTTCCTCTTCGGCCTGCCTGACTATTGTGGGACGCGCTTGTCAAACCACGGTAGATGGTGATTCACATTCTCGCTTCTGCTTCTCCCACATGGCATTAGACGCATTCTGTTGCTGTTGCTGTGGCTGCTGCTGCTGCTGCTACTGCTGCGGTGTCTGCAACCAGAGAACATTAGAAAGAGAGAGAGAGAGAGAGAGAGAGAGAGAGAAAGCAGAAGCTCGTCGTGTGTCTGCCAATCATCCACGGATCCGTCGGACGCAGGCTGCGAGCTAGAAAGGCTGCACTGGGGCGACTGGCGCCTCGGATTGGCTGGCGGTGCTGTTTCGGTCAGTGAAGAAAGTGGTTTGGCGGCCGGGACCAGTGCTGTGATCTGTAATGGTGTGCATGAGGGTGTCTCTCTCAGTGGTGTACGGTCGTATGGGTCCGCACCTTCCTTCTCGACCGCCTCCAAACCCACCCCACCTTCCCTTTCGTCTCGCCTTTATTCGCTCTTGCCCTTTTCAATCTTGCCTGGTGCTGGGTCCAGTGCTCATGGTATTGGTCCTGGTGCTGGTTCTGGTGCTGTTTGAAATCCGCAATATACTCAGCCATTCCCCCGGGAACAAGCTGCAACCAGCCTAGTCCACCAGCAGCAGCACCACCAAGCAGCACCACCAGCAGCGCCGCCGCCGCCGCCCCCAGCCGAATCCTCATAATCTACTCGTAAGCCTCGTACGGATCCTTCGTGCTTCTCTTCTCTTCCCTTCTCTCTCTCTCTCTCTCTCTTTCTCTCTCTTCTTCTTTTTCCCTTTTCTGTGCTTTATTTTTCTCTATTGTCACCTTCTCCTCTCCGTTCGCCATCGGTCCTCTCAACTCTGCATCGACGCTGTATTGCTGTCGTTGTCGTACGTCTCCTACGCTTGTTTACCTAAAAATAGGCGCATTTATCCCTTTTTGGGGGTTTCTTACCAATTCTGTGCCTCGAACTCCAACCGCTTTTTCTCACCTCGCCTATTCTCCCCATTTGTCTCTTGGCCTTTTTCCGCCTTGTGATCTTCGCTCTGCATATAAACCCATAGGAACACCCGCCGGAACGACCCCTTTCGTCGGATCCCCGTTCCTCTCATTTCCCTTATTCTTGTCCATTGATCGGCGTTCGCAGACAACGCAAACATCCGACGTCGCAAAGGCAAAAAAAAGAAAAGAAAACAAAAACACTTTTTGTGAAAGATCCTCTCTCGACGCAAGCAGCTCAAGAACGGCGGGTCCCTTCTCCAGCAGCTGTGGGGAGCGAAGCACAGACCCAAAACATCAACGTACATACATTCCTCACAGCTGGGTCCTTCCCCAAAACAGCGGACGCTTGCGCACGTTCCAAGGTTTCCCCCCTAAAATCCCAGCCATACTCGTAAATAAGCGCATTTCCCAGTGTACATCGCCGCTTGCTTATCGCCTACTCGGTCTCTCGTGGCACTTCATATTCATACGGTCGCCGTGGTTCTCTGCCGGGTTTTGCTTGCAACTTCCATATATTCACCCATGTCTGTCGGCTGGTACTGATATTTGCCTCCGGCTGCTTTAGAGCAGTTGCTGCCGAGCAGCCAACCTCGCAAACTTGGCCACAACGTATACTCTGCTTTCGAATTTCCCCTATTTTGACCACTACCTGCTCTTGGTGCGGCACGCCAAAACCAGCCTCTTCCATGGATGCCGACGCCAAGCACCACACACTCACAAAGTCAAAAGCCAAAATGGTGAAGCCAATTCTGAAAAAGCGTCCCCACTCGGAGAAGAACTCGCTGGACCTCGACCGGCCATGGGAGGAGCAGCAAGCCCCGGGATTGGGCGGATGGGGTTTGCCGTACGAGCCGGGCGGCGCACGCTCCGCGCGAGACGTGAGCTTTGCCGTTGCTGAGAGCTCCATGTTCCCCGGGGGGAAGCCCCGGTTTCAACATGGCCGATCGGGCAGCGGTGCTTCTCATATGTCGGTTTCGACAACGGCGAGCGGCGGAGGATCCCGGCCTAGCGTCTTCGTCCATCCGTTCCAGCAAACGCCACGATCTCAGACCCCGCCGCTGTCTTACGCCAATTCCGTCACTTCACTCGACAATGGCATTGCCTTCAACAACACAGCATCCAGCAGCATTCGCGACTACTCCCCCACCATAACAGAAAACGAAGACGACGACAATTTCCCTATTGGATCGCTTCCTACGCACCGCTACCACCACAGCCACACCGCATCCATGTCACAATCCAGCCTACGACACCCTTCTCTGGTCAACCAGCGGGCTGCATCTTTCAGCGACATCAATGCCGCACCGCCCCTGCGTCTAAATACGGCACGCTCCATGCCAGGCAGCCGTCGCGGCCCCGGCAGCAGCGGCCTCTCTTCGAGCTTGTCCCATTCAGACCTGCGTCTGAACACCTCTGGCGGATCGGCAGTGCTGGACTCGCCGTCGTCTTTTGTCCCCTCGACCATCGGAGTGGCTGCCGCATCCGCGTCTATTTCAACACCAGACGGAACGTTCGGATCGGTCTCGAATACGCCATTGTCTCCGCTTCGCAGCTCTTTGGAAGGGGTTGGATTCCCCCGCTTGCGCTCTCGCTCCGAGCTCGACGCAGGAGCACGCGCAGACCAGATCCGCGAAGCCCGGCGCAAATTTGAGGAGCGGGAACGTGCCAAGGCAGAAAAGCATGACCGCGAGATGCTCCGCAAGCGCGAGCGCCGCGACCACAAAGAAGCAAAGGAAATCGAGCGGCAGGCCGCCGCCCAGCTTCGAAAGAACAGCGGCGCTGGAAGCGATACAATTCGTCCCTCTCTCTCGCGCAAGAGCACGCCCACATTTGGTGGTGGGAGCGGCAGCGCCAGCGATCACGAGAAAGGGCGTGATAGTGGCAAGAATGGGCGCCAGCCACCCGAAGTTCCCGAGAAGCCGCTCGCCTTTAAGAGCAGCAATTACGACCAAATGGCAGGAGGCACGACGCCCAGCTTCGGGCCTAGTCTCGATGGCGTTGCATTTAAGAACGCTCGCCGAACCAACACTGCGAAGCGGAAGACGCAAGGCTACTGGACCGGATTCGTCTTGTGGCTCCGGACGCGTCTTTTCCGCATGGGACGAAAATAGGGCTTTTTGCTGAACAGACAGGACAGCAGTTGATTCTTACCGCGCGCAGCTGTCTCTGAACAGCTTGCAGGCCCTCTCCTCTCTTACGTTTGCTGCTACGGCATCGCCTTGCAGCATTTTCTTCTCCTCTCGATATACACGACATTTTCTCTTGCTTTCTTCTTCTTTTTTTACTTCTGTTTTTTTTTTTTTTTTTTTTTTTTTTTTT
>NTMA01000008.1:185308-251389 GCA_002917075.1 Hawksworthiomyces lignivorus
TTTTTTTTTGTTTCAAGGCCATTCATTTTCTTTTATGATGACATGACTACATTACGATGAAAGCATCTCGGCGGATTCATATGGTGGAACAGGTCCATCACCCTGGGCAAAACTTGGGGCCACAAGAAACACAGATACAGGCACAAGACGGGCGGCGTTTGACTGGGCTTTTTATTAGGACTTTTTGATAGGATGGGAACTGGCGTTACTCGGCCTGAGCTTGATTTATACTTTTTGCTTTCTTTTTTGGTGGCCATTTTCTGGCTTTCTGCAACGTTAGCGGTCTTATCCTCAGAGGATTTGAGATTGCATTCGCTCTGATGCGTGCGTCGTTGGAATTAAAATTTATCTTACATAGCAGCAAGCAAATACAAGATGCTTCAATCTTATCATATACGTGCATTTTAGACTTGCGGAATGAAATCTGGTCTTATTTCGATTCTTGAGCGTTTCTTTTTTTTGTTGTACATAGCGTCATAGTTAAAAAAAAGTGCTTCTTGGTGTCGAATAGAGGCTGACTTTCGTTGCTGGTCCACAGCGTTGCAACCGTGCCCACAGCTCTGATTGGTAGCCACAACGAGCTTCCCTCTTTATCTCTTATCCATCTTACATGGGTCTTTACAGCACATCAAGTTCAGCCTCGGCCTGCTAAAACAGATCTTGACTTATAAAGTTGATGCTGACATGCAGCAGGCGTAGTTGTTGTCATCATCCATTCCGACAACCACTCAACTAATTTGCTTTCCGGTCTCAATAAAAGGTCGTCTAGGCGGTGCCCACCGTTTGGGTCTATTTATCTCTCTCTGCATCAAACAAAGACACAAATTGCTAGCGGACCAGTCCCCATGGCGTCGCGTCCTTTCATTGACTACCCTCTGCCGAAGGAGTCGGCCGACGTGTCGTACACACGGCAGGAAGACAGTAACCCCGTGGTGCGCGGTCTGCCTCTTCTGGCCGTGGCGGCGCTGTGAGCCTTTCCGTCAGCCTCTAGGGCTAGGAAAATTACGAATTGTGCAAAAAGGGGAGCATGTTTTGCTGACGAGATCTAGCGTGTCTAATCTGGGCGTTGTGAACCGTTACTTGTTCCGCAATGCTGGCTTCGACCGGATTAAATATCTACCTGGCCTCGAAAAAGAGGTTGCAACCTTGCGGGTACATTACAGAGCCCTGTCACTTGTTTCCCGCTCTCTTCTACGTCTGTCCGTTTCTTTAAGAAGAGTTAAGTCACCGTGTTAATGATTGTGTAGCCACGGGTCATCCCGACGCCGTCCGACGGCGATGTAGGCACTGCCGGCATTGTGTCATTTGGCCCCAACATTCTCGAGCCGCGGCACACGGCTCACCCGGATGCGCGGTACTACTCGGTGGCGGACTACCACGCGCTCTACCGGTCGGGCTCGGCCACGCCGGTGGACGTGGCCGAGGCTCTGCTGCCGCTCGTGCAGCGCGGCTGCGGCTCGGCCTACGAGAAGGCCTTTCTGGTGACGCGCGTCGAGGAGCTGCGAGAGGCGGCGCGGGCGTCGGCGGCGCGCTGGGCGGCGGGCGCGCCGCGCGGGGTGCTAGACGGCGTGCCGATCACGGTCAAGTGCGACATCGAGGTAGAGGGCTACGTGTGCACGTTTGGCATGGAGGTGCGGCTGGACGACGAGGCCTTTCGGCGGCGGTTCCCGGCGCTGTGCACGCCGGCGGCGCAGACGGCCTGGCCCGTGCAGAAGCTGCTGGAGGTGGGCGCGCTGCTGGTGGCGCAGAACAACATGCACGAGGTGGGCATGGACACGACGGGGTGCAACGTGAGTTTTTCTTGTGATTTTTTTTTTTTTCTGTTTTCTGTTGCTGATTCGTCTCCTCTCGGCTGCTCCAGCCCGCCACTGGAACGCCCATCAACTGGTTCAACCCCTCGTACTACCCCGGCGGGTCGTCGTCGGGCGCGGCGTCGGGCCTGGGCGCGGGCCTGGTGCCCATCTCCGTGGGCACGGACGCGGGCGGCAGCCTGCGCATCCCGCCGAGCTTCAACAGCGTGTTTGGGCTCAAGCCGACGCACGACCGCACCATGGTGATGGACTCGGCCATGTGCGTGTTGGGTCCGATGGCGGCGACGGCGGGCGACCTGGCGGCGGCGTACCGCACGATGGCGCAGCCGGACGCGGCGCACCCGGTGTGCGGGCAGTTTGGCGTGTCGCAGCCGCCGCGGGCGGGGGCGGCGCGGGTGCTGGGGGTGCCGCGGGCGTGGATCGAGCAGGAGGCGGACCCGCAGGTGCGGGCGGACTTTGAGCGGCTGGTGACGCACCTGCGCGACGCGCGCGGCTACAAGGTGGTGGACGTGGCGCTGCCGCTGCTGCAGGGTGGCCAGGCGGCACACGCGCCGTCGTGCCTGGCCGAGGCGCTCGACAAGGCGCGCGACCGTGCCGCGCCGCGCCAGGACGACTGGCCTGCGCTGCTCAACGCGCAGAACCGCATCCTGCTGCACGTGGCCCAGCACACGTCCAGCGTCGACTACCTCAAGTTCGGCCAGGTGCGCACGGTACTGATGCGCCATCTGGCGCACCTCTTCTCAGAAAAATATCCCGAGGGCCTGCTGATCCTCACGCCCACCACGCCCATGGCCGGCTGGCCCATGCACCCCAGCGACGCCCGCTACGGCTTCATGGACGGCAACATGTCGCTGCGCTGCATGCGCTACGTCTGGCTCGCCAACACCACCGGCTGCCCCGCCCTGTCCGCCCCCATGGGCTACGCCGACCCCGCCCAGGGCGACGGCCGCGTGCCCATGGGCGTCATGGCCATGGGCGAGTGGGGTGCCGAGGAGCAGCTGCTGGCCTGGGCCGAGGACGTCGAGAGCTACCTCCACGACGCCTATCCGGGCGGCCGCCTGCGGCCCTCAAAGTGGGTGGACGTGCTGGCCCTGGCCAAGGAAGAACACAAGAAGAGCAGCCAGGATGAGGCTGCGACCAAGGGCGACAGCGCTGCCGGCCAGGCGGCCGAAGACGAGTAGTAGCGAGGACGCCTTTTTGTTTTTGATTTTTGGGCTGCTACAATTTTTTTGCAAGGAAATTTCTTTTACTGTCTTATCACTTTTGGAAATTGATCTCTTGGAACTCCCAGGGTCTCTCTAGCTGTTAAAAATAGTTTCTTCTTTCTCAAGAAAGGTATTAATGGATGTTTCTCACGAGCATTGATATACGAACTGTGTCACTAGCACTGTAGACACTGTATGTCGAGGCTATATCACATGACTTGAGAATGACCCACAAGTAGCTCTTGAAGCTTTGGCCGCAACCGACGTAACCGCAAGCCATCTAACGTGGGGGCGAACCAAAACAACACGAACAAATCACGCAGGTGGGCAAACAAAGTACTTATTTCGCAGGGAACCTACTCGGAAGACGAGAGGCTTCGTACAACCCGAACTAGAAACTCCTTGGCACATTCTTCGACTCCTTTTCCTCCCTGAGCATGTCGACGAGACGGCTGCGGCAGCGACGGCAGCAGCAGCAGCACCACCACGACCACCATGGCCTACGACTGGGAGGCGCACCGCCAGACCTGCTACGACCTCTACATCCAGGAACGCCGGCCGCTCGAGGATATCATGGCGTACCTGCGGGAGCGGCACGCGTTTGCGCCGAGTAAGCGCGCGTTCCAGACGCACTTCCGGCAGTGGAACTTCCCGCCCAAGCAGCAGACGCCGGCGCACCGTGACGCCGAGCTGGTGCGCCGCGTGCACGAGCTGTGGGCGCGCAACCTGCCGCAGCGCGACATGCTGCAGGCGCTGCACGACGAGGGCTTCGACATCCGGCTGCGGCAGCTCATGCGGCTGCGCGCGCGGCACCGGTGGCTGCTGCGCGGGCCGGGCGGGAGCGGGGGCGGGGTCGAAGACGACGGAGGTGACGGCGGCGACGATGACGGCAGCTACGACGATGGGGAGAAGAGAGGAGAAGCGGTCGAAGCTGGCAATGCGGCGGGGGATGAAGAGAAGAAGGAGGCGCAGCAGCGCCGCGCCGTGCCGGCAGCTGTCTCTGGCTCAGCTCCCCCGGACCCCGACGGCGGCCGCGATGCCGACCCCCTTGTCACCAAGACGGAGCGCCTCCAGCGGCGGCAGGCGGAGTCGGTCGAGCGGCTAGCGGCGCGCAAGAGGCGGCGGCACACGCGGACGTGGGCAGGGCTACCAGCGGACCCGCCAGGCCCGCCGCGGTTTCCGTCGGAGACGACCGTCGACGAGAGCAAGGCGGTGCTGGGCCTGAGCGGGACGGTGGCCGAGACGGCGGCGCTGTACCATGAGATCCGGCAGCGGTTCCAGCAGATCTGTGCAGATGCGGGCGTGGCCAAGAAGACGGAGGCGGGCCCCGCCGCCTGGGAGGCCGTCAAGGCGCAGCTGGTGGCAGCGACGCCGCACCTCCAGCGGGTGGTGGCGGCCGGCGCGGCCGCTGAAGCCGGCGATGTCACCGCCAGCGCCAGCGCCAGCGCCGCCGATGAAGCAACGCTGCTCAACAACCCGCGCACCAGGCTGGCCCTCGACGTGCTCTGCACCGACATCGCCAAGCGCATGCGCGGCGCCGACCGGCACCGCATGACGCTGGCCGAGGCCAAGAACACGCTGGGCATCGACCCGCGCCAGTCGCGCGAGGTCCGCGCCGCGCTCTACCAGGTGCTGCGCGACGACCACTTCACCAGCAAGCTCGAGGCCGGGCCCGAGCACTGGCGCACCCTGCAGCGGCGTTGGTTCGCGCACTGCGCGCTGCTGCGCGACATCGTGGGGCCCGGCGGCGGCAGCGAGGGCCGTGCGGACGACGATGATAGCAACGACACAAAAGATAACGACCCACAGCGAGTACAAAAATGGAAGGCGGTGGAAGCACTGGCACGAGACGTAGTCAAGCGCTGGCGGGATGACCAGACGCATCGACGACGGCAGCGCAGCAAGAAACTAGGTGTCAGCGCTGAGGTCAAAGGACCAGGCCAGGAGGCAGCAGAGGCGGAGGTGGCGCAAGATGCGGAACGACCGATCTCAGCTGCCAAAGCAACAGAAGCAGCATCAGCAGCAACAGCAATAACAATCCCACCTATAATTGAAATTACGACACCGGCGACGCCAGCATCAATTAATGCGGGCGAGGATGAGACAGCCAATTCTACGGCAGAAGACAACGATGAAGAGGATGAAATGGAACAGGGCTACAATATGGATGACGGGGAGGAGGACGACGATGGCAGAGATGGCGAATACGAAAACAACACTGCGCTCAGCATAGCTGACGTTATGAGCGTGGGCAGCTATGCAATCAGTCCACAGCAGGTTGCCGTCTCTCCGCTTAGTTCGTCGCTAGTACTGGTAGGAACACCTGCCGCCAGCCAGCAATTCTCGCCCGTCCAGCCACATTCGCTCGTCCCTCCGCCTCCGCAGTCTCTTCCGCCAACGCCGCTCTCCTCGTTTTCGACGCTTCGCCAGGAGCACCATCTCGACCACTCCCTAGACCACACTTTGCACGAGCAACCGCAGCAACATTCTATGCATGTCTCAGCGACGGCTACACCATTATTATCTTCAGCAACTCTGCTTGATACCTCTCAGATGAACTTGAACTTGGATGCGGTACAGATCAGCGCGCAGCTGCACCAAGCTCAGCTGGTAGAAGCACAGCTGGGTGCGCATCTCAGCACGCAACATCTCGAGCAACACCTCGGACCTCATGTCGGGCTACGCCTCGACGCGCAGCACCACCACCCCAGCCACAATATGGAGAACCCGATGCTTTTGTCGCCAGCAGCGGCTGCCCCTTCGTTTGTGTCTCCCCTTCACTATACGCCTTCGTTTACCGATTCGGCTGTTGTCTACCAGCAACACGAGATGCAGTCGCCCCTAGGACCTCCACCTCCACCACAGAGGATTGCTGCGTATTTCCGGCTGAACCCGTCTTCGACATTCTCCGCGGCGAGTCCATTGTGGATCGACACGCTGAGCAATCCGCCCTCGGTAGCTGAGCTGCGCCATGTTGCGGCCAGCAAGTATCCGGGGGCGCTGTGTGGTCTTGTACAGGGCGTCCTCCCCAGCAGGCACGGAGGAGGCCTTGGCGTGCTGGTTTCTGGGAGAAGCCGGAGGGACAGTGGCGCAGCGCATGGGCGAGGCACGAACCACCTCGGAGTGCTAGACGAAGAACTGCGCGACGAGACTAGCATGGTCAACGGCGACGGCGATAATGAAATCAGCAATGAGAATAACGACGAAGATAGCAGCGGCAGAGGCGGCATCATAGCCGATGATGTGCCGCTGCAGATCAGCACAGATGAGCACCTCCAGGTATTCCTAAGCAATTTTCTACCGGACGAATCTCCTACGTTCGTAGTGCAGCTTGTGCAGCCGTGGACCACGTTATGACAACACTTTGTTGCTATGCTTTCACGTATGGTTGGTATTTTAACTGAACACAAGGGGAAGATCTTATTTAATGTTTGGAAATAGAAGAAACTTGTATGATGTAATATGTATGATTAAACGAAATTTACGAAACGGGACAAAGAGAATAGCTTGGCCCATACGGAACTGGAAACAGGAAGGAGAGAAACCTCAAGGCGCAGGCGCAGGCGCAGGAATTAGTAAAGGCAATTTGGAGCAAATATTATAATATTGACTTTAAATTTTGCACAGTTGGCAGACGCTCAGCCTCAGACAGTGACAAACCTTGAAAGCCATCCACCCAACAGCCTTTTCCGCCCTTAAGCATCTATAGCACACGCTTCTGTATTAATCCCGTACGAGAGACGCACTTAAGCAACGTGGATACATGTTTACCTTCTCCTAGCCTTTATTCAGCCCTGTCAAATCGTTGCCTCTTCCGACGTGTGTCGTTTAAATTGTCCTGCCGTTCTTCATTTTCAAACTCCAGTAAAGCCAGGCGCCAGTTGTCCTTCTCGTCGAAAACGGCACCCTTGCCGAGAAGTAGTTGTGCAACCGCACTCTGTCCTGTCAAGGAAGCCCATAACAATGGCGTCCGGCCACAGTTATCCTCCGCCTTGATGTTGGCATTTTTCTCAAGAAGTAACTGCGCGATTTTCGTATGACCTCTTTTCGCTGCCCACGACAGCGGTGTTTGGCCCTCCAAATCAGCCGACTCGGTGTTGGCACCATTATCGAGGAGCAGCCGTACAGCCTCGCCATCTCCATTCTCAGCAGCCCTTGACAACAGTGTCCGGCTTTGCTTATCAACCAAGTCAATATTGGCGCCCTTGCTGAGAAGAAATTGTAGCGTAAGCTTGTCTTTCCTCCAAACACGTAACAATGCTCGGCCGCTCCCATCCATCCACTTGATCTTAGCTTCCACATCGAAAAGCAGCTGCACGACGGCTGCATGTCCTTCGCAGACTGCGTACCACAAGGGCGTCCAGCCCCGCTTGTCTACCGAACTGGCGCTAGCGCCGCTGCCGCAGAGGAACTGCACGATGTCCGTGTGTCCTCCGCCAGCGGCCCACGATAGTGGCGTGCGGCCCCGGATATCTGCTGACTCAATATTGGCACCGATATTGAGAAGGGCCCGCACAATGACTTTGTTTCCTTGTCCGGCAGCCCACGATAACAATGTCCGGCTCCGTTTATCCATCAACTCAGTAATAGCACAGCCATTAAGAGGCAGCTGTGCGTCTTCGTTACAATCTTGTGTTGCTGCCTGCGATGCCGGCGCTATTCCAAGCTTATGAACCAACAAAGTTTCCGCGTGGCCATTTAGAAGGAGCTGTACAACAGTCTTGCGATCCCCTGCGATAGCCCGAAATAACGGCTCTCGACCTTCCACATCCGCCAATTTCATATTAGCCTGATGGTCTAGAAGTAGCCGCACGACGGCTCTGTGGCCAATTGCGGCAGCTTGCGACAGAGGCGTATAGCCCGAAGCATCCACCAGGCTAGTGTTTGCGCCTTTATTAAGAAGCAGCTGCACGACCTCACTTTTCCCTTTGCTTGCAGCATACCACAGTGGCGTACAGCCCCATGTATCCGCCGAGTCGATACAGGCGAGGTGATCCAGAAGCAGCTGCACGATGTTTTCGTAGCCACGCGCGGCAGCTCCCATCAAAGGCGTATAGCCAGACTCGGGCGCTAAACTAGTGTTTGCACCTTTGTCGAGGAGTAACTGTACGATATCCCTTTCCCTTTCGTTTGCAGCGTGCCACAGCGGCGTACAGCCCCGTGTATCCGCCGAGTCGATACTGGCGCTATGGTCCAGAAGCAGCCGCACGATGTCTTTGTGACCACTCACAGCAGCCTGAATCAAAGGCGTATAGCCAGAATCGGGTGCCAAACTAATGCTTGCACCTTTGTCGAGAAGCAGCCGTACAGTCTCCTTTTCCCCTTTGTTTGCAGCAAACCATAGCGACGTACGGCCTTGTGTATCCGCCGAGTCGATATAAACGTGGTGATCCAGAAGCAGCTGCACGATGTCTTTGCGGCCACCCGCGGCAGCGTTCATCAAAGGCGTATAGCCAGACTTGGACGCCAAACTAGTGTTTGCACCTTTGTCGAGAAGCAGCCGTACAGTCTCCTTTTCCCCTTTGTTTGCAGCAAACCATAGCGACGTACGGCCTTGTGTATCCGCCGAGTCGATATAAACGTGGTGATCCAGAAGCAGCTGCACGATGTCTTTGCGGCCACCCGCGGCAGCGTTCATCAAAGGCGTATAGCCAGACTTGGACGCCAAACTAGTGTTTGCACCTTTGTCGAGAAGCAGCCGTACAGTCTCCTTTTCCCCTTTGTTTGCAGCAAACCATAGCGGCGTACGGCCTTGTGTATCCGCCGAGTCGATATAAGCGTGGTGATCCAGAAGCAGCCGCACGATGTTTTCGTAGCCACTCGCGGCAGCTCTCATCAAAGGCGTATAGCCAGACTCGGGCGCTAAACTAGTGTTTGCACCTTTGTCGAGGAGTAACTGTACGATATCCCTTTCCCTTTCGTTTGCAGCGTGCCACAGCGGCGTACAGCCCCGTGTATCCGCCGAGTCGATACTGGCGCTATGGTCCAGAAGCAGCCGCACGATGTCTTTGTGACCACTCACAGCAGCCTGAATCAAAGGCGTATAGCCAGAATCGGGTGCCAAACAAGTGTTTGCACCTTTGTCGAGAAGTAACTGTACGATATCCCTCTCCCCTTCGTTGACAGCAAACCACAGCGCCGTATAACCACGTACATCCTTCGAGTCGATATCACCGCCATTATCTAAAACCAGCTGTATAATATCCTTATGACCCAAATTCGCAGCCCATGGCAACAAATCATAACCAACGATATCGAAATTGGTGTTGGCACCCCTTTCGATAAGTAATTGTACGGCCGCCCCTCGCTTTTCGCTGATAGCATACCACAGCGGCGTGTGGTCATTTAGATCCACCGAATCGATTTGGGCGTGACTATCTAAAAGCTGCTCTATAATGGCCTCATAACCCCCTTTTGCAGCCCGCGCCAGTGGTGTCATACCACTCAAGTCAGCCAAGTTAGTGTTAGCGCCCTCAGCAACAAGCAATCGTACAGCCGCCTCTTGTCCCCTGTTAGTAGCGTACCACAACGGCGTGCGACCATTGCCATCTTGAATGTTGACATCTGTACAAGTTTTATCCGAGCCTCGTAAAATAGCTCTTGGCGGACTCACCAGTCCGAACATTGATAAAACATGTACCAGGTTAATATTTTCAAATTGACAACCAGAACAAACCGGGGCATGGACTGTGTGTTTACGACACCATTGGTTTCGAGACAGTTCATATAATACTGTAAAATCAAAGTACAACCATCTGTATACATACCACCATCGTTGTATTAAAGAATTAGATGGCCAGCCAAAGTATTCCAAAAGACTTTCGTGATCGATACCACACGCATCACTCTTTTGCGCGTGTGTTAAGCACGACATTGTGGCATAATCCAGGAACGGAAGATCCTTGACACGTATCTCGAAAATTGATTTGCTGATTTCATTCATTGCTAGGTATCGCATGCAAATGCTGAATAGTCGAAAATGTGACATTCCCATTACAGAGGTCGGGGTTGAGTTGACGCCTCTATCTAGAGCGAGCAGACCCTTCTCAACAAAGAAATCCTTAACGGACTGGTGGATAAAATGGACCTTCCACGTAGAAGTGACTTCAATTAGACCGCAGCTGAGAGCTCGAATTCGTCTTCGCAGACGTGCATCATCGTGTATGAAATCCTCTTTGCTTTGATATTCTTGCAGTGACCGGTGTGTGCAATCGACAGTGATGGCCATAGCCCATCGCAGCTCGCTGAGAAATAAGGGGCGCTCTGCGAAACAGATCCACTGAATCAATTTCAAGGAATCTGGTGTCATTTCCGGGATAAGGCCATTGTATAGCCCGTCGAGCTCCGGAGGGATAGAAAAGATTGTAGCTTTGATCTTCTCTGGGCTTTCACCATCTCGTTCGAGATCTAAGACTC
This sequence comes from Hawksworthiomyces lignivorus, assembly GCA_002917075.1. Classification (NCBI taxonomy): domain Eukaryota; kingdom Fungi; phylum Ascomycota; class Sordariomycetes; order Ophiostomatales; family Ophiostomataceae; genus Hawksworthiomyces; species Hawksworthiomyces lignivorus. The sequence continues at coordinate 195,741 of NTMA01000008.1, forward strand.
GCTTCACTACAAAGCTCGCCCACATAAACACGCCCGCAGCACGTTGTGTGATTATAGTTGGAATTGAAGTTGATGTATTTTGCGTATAGAACTCAGAAAGTTGATCGACTACGAAAGTCGAGATATCCTTTCCATTTTCCTTCTCGAGGTGTATTTCAAGCACGCCATCCAGGTCCAAAATCGGATAGTGGCGGCAAGAAAACAAGATGCGAAAATCGCAAAGACCAACCGATGACGGTGGAAGACTTTTAAGCAAAGACTTGAAAGCTTCGACGAGTGTGACCGCACTCTCCTTTCCGCATTCTTCTAACGCATCGACAAATAACAAAACAGGGCGAGACTTTAGGACTTCCGGAAGGGATCGTTTGAAAAAGTTATGGAGCTCTGCTTCATGCCACGTCCACGTTTTGCCCGGCTCGCCAATATCCGCACGTTTTTTCTTATATGTGTCGATGAGATCTTTCAGTGCGCTAGGGACTTCACTGAGGATCTGATGCAGGAGGGACCGGAAGAGGCCAAGAGGCGACTTTTGCAACGTGTCACCACGGCCATGACAGAAAAATGAGAGAACAAAGGCATCATCTCTACCTTTGTCCAAAGCATATTTTATCAATGTTGATTTCCCAGAGCCTGGCTTGCCTTTGATCCAAAGTAGCCCTCGATTGCAAGTGGTCCATTTGATGTATGTCTTGTGTTGAAGTAGCCACTCGCACGTCCCGGCAACAGCACATTCAATGCCATGAAACCGCTCATCCATCTGCGGAAAGGCTAGCGACTGTAAGCATCTCTTGGTTTCTTCTTCGATTTTGGGTAGAGTCTGAGCTTTGAAGAGAATTTAGTAAGTACATTTCTTTGGAAACTATTTGCTAATTTTCTTACCGACTTGTGACTTCCATCTCAATAATTCCCCTATTAGCCTCTTAAACCCAGTCTCTTCTACAGATGCGAATTTGACCATGTCCCTATGGTTGGCATGGACGGTGATAAGAGCGTATCCTTGGAGTGTGGCAGATCCCTCGCACACAACTGGCCCCAGTTTGTCGGTTAGAGGTAACTCTTCAGAGAAGCATGTCACCTTGATACTTTTACCGCTCTGTTCGACTTCTCGTATCATACCCAAAAAATCGACCTGAAGGGACTCAAGGAACTGATTGTCTGTCTGCAAAACCTCCACCAATTTCGTATTGACAGACGCTACGAGGCCGAGAGCAGAAAGAGGTATTTTAGCCCAGTCAGCCATCCAGGCACCCTTGTGGGGCGTGCCCATAAAGGCAATGCCTTCGGTGCAGTCGAATATAGCGCGCAGGTGAGGCTCTGGATTGTTTCGCGACTGGAGAATGGCTCTCTTGCAGACGAGGCCGCCAAGGCTGTGGGCGACGAAGAGAAGAGGGCGAGCTGACGCGCCACAACTGGCGCGGTCTGTCGATAGGTCGTGTAGGAGGTTCGTGGCATGATTGATCAGCCGGTTCGACGACGTGGCCGAATTTCGTGCAATATAAGCGTCGTAGCCGTACGTGAGGATGCGGGCGTTTTCTAGTTTCAGAGGGAGGAGAGTCTCTGGCCAAGGCCTGGCTTGCCCAGAGGCGGTCCAGGTGCTCTCCCGGTTCCCGGTCAGGCCGTGGATAAAGCATATGTCGACTGTGGCGTCTGGACAGTCGTGCAATACTTCGACTCCATCTGGGAATGCAACTGCGAGAAGGCTCTCGGGTTTGCCTAAGTCTGTGTCGGGCTGCGGTTGTGAGTTTGGCAGAGCCTGTTTGTGGCTCGCCCCCTGAGAAGGATTTGGTTCAGCCTCGGGAGCTTGTCGCCAAAATAGAATCCTTTCCATTTCGAGAGCGTGCCGTCAGATTAAATCATCTAAGAAAAAGGTCTCAGACTGATGCTTAATCGGCTATGCTGTAGTCTGAAAAAGCCGGCCGGCCGCATGTTAATGTCCATACAGGAAAACAGAGGAGCTTTCTGGGAGATAGGTCGCGAGGGGAAGGAGAAGGGCAGGCTGGGCGGTTGGGCGCCAAGCATATCGTCCAGCTGTCAGCTCGATGACGTTGATTAGCAGCCATTCGCCCGGTGCTCGGAATCGTCGCCGGAACATCATTGAACTGGTCAGGCACAATCTTCTGCAGTTTTAGGCTACGACAAGGAACAACTCTCAGCACTCTAAACTCGGTAGAGCCCAGGCCGATTATCTTCTATGACATGTCTCTTCCCCAGAGAAAGGGGAAAATTGTGAAGAGATCAAGGCTGCGAGGCTGCGGCCCTCTCGTTTTTTAAGACACTCCAAGAACCGCGCTCTCAAATTCACTTTGCGCAACGATGGCCACTACCATTGAGGCTATTTCCCCCTTCAGCCTTTCAGACTTTCGTCTTGTGCTTCTCGTATGTGGTCTAAATAGGGTACACTTCCGTTATGTTTAATACTCCACAGTTTTGTTCATGTCGGCTTTTGCAGTGCATCTCTCCTTTTTCATTGGCAATGCAGATCGGCAGCGTGTTCCGAATTGCCTAGTCAGGTGCACTCCCAGTTGCGTTTAACTTGAATAAGAGAAGCGCCTACTAAGCTGCATCTATACGGAGTACGCATGCTCGGCATGTAAGTATTTGCGCAAGTTGTGCAAATGCTTTTTGTGTTGATTTGCTGACGGAGTGGCTGTGCAGTTATGACGACGACATGGTCTCTTGGCACCATGGAAACGAAATAAGAGCAGTCAGCTGTTTTCGGTCGCCGTCGAAAATGGGACGGCGTGGTAGATGGCGTATTCAAAGACTGCGGAGGTGGCTGTATCTGATGAGGAATCAGTTCAATTTGTGTTCTCTTTCTCATTAGTTTACAGCATTTCCTTTAAGTGCTCGCCTCTTTGTGTCTTTCTTCAATTCCATCTGCCCTTGTTGCACAGTGGCAATGCAAACGGAGAGAGAGTAATCTTAAACTGTAATCTGGGCCCAAACGTCTGTTGGAACTTAACTTCTTTCAGCTCTCGCATATTTTATCCTTCTTCTCCTTTCTTTTTCATCATCTCTATCTTTTTCTGATTGTCGTCTGAGTCGAAATTCTCCCTTCACAGACAGCATCCCCGCCATTTCGCCGCTACGATGTGCTTCGGCTCCAAGGACCAAAGCGGGTCCGGCGATGCGCCGCCGCGTCCCGTCCAATTGACGGCCGCCGCCGCGCCCAGCAGCGACAAGAAGAGACCTGAGCAAGATTATGCGCCTCCGGCGGGCCCGCCGCCCTCAGCGAGCCGACCGCAAGCAGGCGGCAGCAGCGACTATGCGCCTCCACCCGGCCCGCCACCGGCTCGTGGAGGTGACGACTACGCACCGCCGGCTGGCCCGCCGCCGGCTCGCGGAGGAGGAGGAGGAAGAGGAGGGGACGACTACGCGCCGCCACCTGGGCCGCCGCCGGCAGCCTCTGGTGGGGCGCAGCGGCCACAGCACGACTGGGAGACGGCGGTGCCAGACACGGCGCTGCTGCCGCCGCCGCCGAATCTATTTTCGGGCTGGGACCGGTCGCCGGCCAACAACGCGACCGAAGAGCAGGCGGAGGCGGGCGAGGCGTGGTGCCGGCAGCACCCGCTGAGCTTCCCGCCGCTGGACCTGCGGCAGGACGGCCCGTCGGGCAGTGACAGCGCCGGCGGCGCCGGCAGCAACGCGGCCGTGCGCGCCGCCATCGCCGCGCACAACCTGGGACTGCTGACGCCGCCCGGGTTCCGCGGCGAGCTGCGGTGGATGGCGCCCGGCCGCTGGGCCGGGCGCACCACCAGCCGCGACGCGCCCGACTCCTGCATCCTGGCGTATCCGCCGCTGTACGCGCCGAGCCTGCACAACCCGCTCAATGGCGGCTCGGAACGCTCAGGCCGGCCGTTCACGGCCTACTATGAGGTCTATGTGCGGCCCGAGGGCAGCCGCCGCGACGAGGTCAGCCTGGCGCTGGGCTTCGCCGCCCTGCCGTACCCGGCGTTCCGCCTGCCCGGCTGGCACCGCGGCAGCCTGGGCGTGCACGGCGACGACGGCCACCGCTACGTCAACGACATGTGGGGCGGCAAGGACTTTCTGCCCCAGCCCTTCCGCGTCGGCGCCACCTACGGCATCGGCATGTGCTTCGCCCCCGACCCCCGCGCCAACAACGGCCTGCGCGTCGAGGTCTTCTTCACCCAGGACGGCCGCCGCGTCGGCAGCTGGGACCTGCACGAAGAGTCCGACTCCCAGCAGGACCGCCCCGTCACCGGCCTCGAGGGCTTCCACGACTTGAGCCTGGCCATCGGCTCCTTCAGCCAGGTCGCCTTTGAGGTCCGGCTGGACCCCCATATGTGGCTCTACAAGGACGTGGACAATTAGAAACGAGGATAAAGGGGGGGGAGAAGAGATGAGGAATGTGATTTTTCGTTCGCGCTGCCTTTCTCATTTACGTTACGTTATTTTTTTTCTCTCTTCTTTTCACGTCTAGTCGAATTTATTGGCCGTCCTTTTCAGTGGGCGAAGCTGGAACTAGCCAGCGGGAGGAACACAGTTGCGCTGCATCAAGTCCTTTCAGGGTGGTCATTATACCACAAATGCACCATTGCATATCTTACGGTCGTTTTATTGTACGCAAGAAAGAAAGTAGTCGATGATTGAACGCTTTACTAAAAGAAGCCTGGGCGAAACAAACGCCAAATAGTGCTTGTGATATACCAAATTCTTCAATAAACTCCCCATAATTGTACCCCCTGTCCCATGCCTTTCCGTATCAACTGAAAACAAAGAACACAAAATATTTAATTAGTTCAGCCGCGGACTCCGCCGCCGCGACAGGCTCTGAGCAAACACCGATGGAGGCATGTTCTCCCGGCCGTCGAGTGTCATCACCGAGCTGCGGAGGCTCTTAGCCTGCTTGAGCGGCGGCGGTGCCGTCCCCGCCCGAGTGCTTCGCCGGAACGACGGTATTATGTTCCCGTTGGTGCTCATTGCCAGCGACGCCCGAGGCGAGTTCGGTGCGTGCTGCTGCAGCACAGCGGATGCGTCAGGATCGTTAAAGATGACAGGAACCGTGGACACGTCGGCAATCGTTCTGCTTGGCGTCGGCATGCTGTCGTGGAGCTCGCTGTCTAGATCGTCCTCCAAAATGCTCTTCTGCTCATCTCCTTCCGTACTGCTGTTGTTCGTATCGCCGCTGCTGCCTCGCATCTCGGCAAGGAGAACATGGTGTGGCGCAGTCCGCGGCAAATCCAGCGGATACTTGTACTGGACCTTCTCGGGCGTGTCGCCTGTAGGCACATACTCCCGCAACGTCGTGCTCGTCACTTGGGCGCGGAGGTCGCTGAGCGGCTCGCACAGTGTCGTCTCCAGAGGCGCCAAACTCTGGTGCATCTCGTCTGTGTCCGCCTTGGTTTCATCAGCAACGTCTGCTGCGCGGTCCGCCGCCTGCTGCGCGTGGCTGGCCAGCTCTGAGAACGTAGTCGCCAAGGCTTCCGATATCTTTCCGACGGATTCGCTGTGCTGTGTGGCGTGTTCTGCATTGCGGGTCATAGCTCGTGCGACGAGCTGGTCGAGATCCTGCATCTGCACGTCGAGGTCGCTCATCTGCTCGCCAACGACGCGGACTGTCTCTGCATGAACCGATTTTGTCGTGTTCTGGATCGACGTGCTGTGGTCGTCTGCGGTCTATAGAGCGCACAAGAGTTCCATCATTAGCTTGTGACTTCACCTTCTCAGTTCATGAATGGTTCAACTTACCGCCCAGTCCCCTTGCAGCTTGGACTTCAAATCATCGCGCGACTTGCTCACATCTTGAACAAAGCCGTCTCCGGTAGTATTCCATGCATCCATCCCCTTGGCATATACCTCGAGGCCTCCCTCAAACGACTGGTTGGACTGGACCATGCGCTCGCGGAGCACGTCGGCCTTGGCAGCCAACCGCGACTCCTGGATTTCGGCTTGTGCCGTAATCAGGCTGCCGATCTGGGCGAGGAGTCGTCGCCGGTCCTCGGCGGCTTGCCTCCGCTCCTCCTCGACGGCTTCTTGGATCTGCACGGCAATGGACGTGTTCGACTGCACGATCGCCTGGCTGGCTGTCTCTACTTTTTGCCGCAGGATATCGGACTCGGCCCGCTGGGCGCTCATGTGCTTCAGCATGTCTTCGAAGATTGTCTTGAAATCCTTGCCTAGCGTGCTGTATGAAGAGTGAAGCTGTTGAAGGGTCAGTTGTGCCCGGTGGGGGAGACAGGATTTGGGCTGCTAGAGAGAAAGATAATGGAAAAGGCCTCATTCTTACCTGGTTGTGAAACGTGCCAAGCTCGCTCAAGACATCCTCTGCGATCCGCTCCGCGGCAGAGGCGATTGCCTGCAGGCTCTCGCCGACGCGGCCCTGGATGTGGTCGCGGACGGCGCGGATCTCTTCTAGGACCTTGTCTAGCTCCTCTTTCGACGCGCTCTGCTCCGTCAGCAGCGAGCATTTTGAGGCCTCAAACGACGCCAGGTTCTGGTCCAGCAGCTCCTGCGTCGAGGAGAGGCTCTGCTGGCCCTCCTGGACAAACGACTGCATGCGCTGCGAGATGCGGGCAATGTGGCGGTCCTGGGAGGCGCGCAGGTCGAGGATGCGGGACTCGACCAGCCGCGTCACCTCGGAGACTTGCGCCTGGGACCCGGCCCACGTGTTGCGGTTGACGCCCTGCAGGTCGGACTTGCGGCGGTTCTTGGCGCGGAGGCCGTCGATGTCGCTGACGGTGCGGTTGAGGGTGGCGACGAGGTCGCTGCCGATGGCGGCCAGCTTCGTCTCGGTGGACTGGTGCGCCTGGCGGACGTGGGTCTCCTCGGCGAGCGACTTGCGCGTGGCGGCGAGGACCAGCTCGGTGTGGTCGAGGACGCCCTTAGTGTCGTCTAGCTCGGCGCGGGTGCCTTCGTGCTCCTTCTTGAGCCCCATGAAGTTGGAGGTGAGCTCGAGGAGCTCCTGCAGCTTGTGGCGCAGGTTGTTCTCCATGGTCTCGATCTTGGCGGCCTGCTCCTCGGCCAGGATGCGGCGCGACTCGCTCTGCACGGTCATCTCCTCGTAGGCCTCGTTGGACAGGTAGACGCCGTTGCGCTGGCGCGTGATGATCAGCTCGCTCTTGAGCTTCTCGATCTCGGCGGTGAACTCGCGCAGCAGCGTCTTCTTGTTGATCAGCTGGTTGACCTGCGGCTTGTTGCGAATGTTCTTGGCCCGGAAGGCGTAGTCGAGCGTAGAGATGGTCTCCTCGAGGTTGCTCTTGGCGGTGGAGATGGTGGCGATGATGCACGTTTTGGTGCGGCCGCCGAGCGAGTCCTGCAGCAGGCGGGTCAGCTTGGACTCGCGGTAGGGCACGTGGGCAGTGCGGTCGACGAGGGCGTTGATGACGCGGCCCAGCGTGAGCAGGCTCTTGTTGATGAGGCCGGCCTCTGCGGCGCGCTTGTTCTCGGCGCCGGAGCGCTGGATGTTCTCGCTGCCAGCCAGATCGACGAGGTTCAGCTTGCCCGTGCTGAAGTAGTCTTCGCCGGACTCGGTCAGGTGCTTCGTGTGGACGGTGATGGTGAAGACGGTGTGGCTGCGGCTGCTGAGGTCGTTGCACTTGGTCGCGGCGACTTGGCGGCGGACGCTGCCCTCCTGCAGGCGCTTGATACCATCGGCGGCCGACGCGATGTGGCGCTCCTCCATGCCCTGGACCACCGTGGCGGCGTGTCCCTTGCGCGAGTTGTCGTCGTAGATCTTCAGCTTGCCGCCGGTGCCGTTGTCTGCATCGGGCGAGAGCAGGTCGCGCAGCTCTTCGTTGTACAGTTCGATAAAGGAGCAGCGCACGATGCTGTCGGACTCGTCGCTCTCGAGCTTGTTGAAGAGCGACTGGAGAACGCGCGGAATGATGCCAGCGGCATCTGTGAGCAGACCCAATGTCTCGGTCATGTCGCCGGACATGGTGTATGTCTTGCCTGTGCCGGTCTGGCCATAGGCAAAAATGGTGCAGTTGAAGCCGGAGAGCATCTAAACGAGGAGAGAGAGGTCAGTCCGAACATAAAGTACAACAAGAAAAAGTAACCGAACAAAAGGCGAGACAGAGAAAACGCGTCGAACGAACCTCGTCCAAGATGGGCTTCACGACGTCGTCGAAGATCATGCTCTGGTCGGCGGCCGGCGAGAAGACGCGGTCAAAGTTGTAGGTTTTGTTGCTCAGGGCATTGGGGCCCATCATCAGCTCGACCACCTTGCCCTTGGCGCCGTCTGTGTTGACGACGACGGCGCTGTTCTCGCGGACTTCGCGCTCGTTGCGGCCGCGACACCGCACAACGACATTGATATTGGTCTCTTCGTCGACTGCAACCACGACAGAGCCGGGATCGGCAGTCTCAAAGTCGCGTTCCTTCCGCTTTATGCCAGCGGCTGTGGCCGTCGTGGCGACGGACATGAGGGATTCGGCGGGTGATACGGCGCCGGCACGGCCAATGCGTGAGGTGGCGGCTGCAGAAGACGAGGTTGGCAGATGTGAGGACGTGAGCTGGTGCCGTGCAGTCGACACCCGCTTTGTCTGGCGCACACCAGGCCGTGACGCGGCACTGGCACCGGACCGGAGACTAGACACCACTGAGGATGCATTGGTGGTCCTCCGCGAGGGCTGTTCCCGCGTGAAGGCCATCTGTACGGAAGAGAGAGGAGGGGAGGGGAGAGGAAGGAAGAAGAAGAGGAGAGGAGAGACGTGAACACTATGATGATGTTGATATTGAAGGAGCTATGTGGGATAGGACTCTGTCTGTGAAACTATTCGTGTTGGGATAGAACAGAAAACCCAACCGTAGTCATATAAACTATGAAGTCAAGGAAGAAACAAGCTCAGGTCAATGTTCGCTAGTAGAGATAAAAAGAGACCCTTGCGGAATGCTGCGTGTTGAGCGCTGGGTAGGGTACGTAGGCTTAGGGTAGAGTCGCGGGGAAGAAAATGCAGGGATGGGAGACTATTCAACGGCACTGAATCACGGGATGCTGCTGCATATTCATCGCATGCGCGGTATTGACAGTCGTGGTTGGGTTCTGACAGGGGAATTTTGCCCGCATATGGGCTTGTTGACATTCTGCTGGGATGAAGCCGAAGGACGTACATAGTCATAGGGCGGCGGGCAGCGGTGAGTGTCTCGCGGCTGTTGGTCAACAAGGGTGTGGCGCTATGTGGATGTGAGCTGTTGGCCTGGCAACGGTCAAGCCACAACGCGAAACTACCCTGAAGCTCCCAAAACAGACTAGCGTGACGTCTTCCTTTCCGCCTAGAGAGATAGCCTGATAATGGAAAGTATTACCCCACCCTGCCTGAGTAGTAGCAGAGCAGCAGGAGCAGCAGCAGAGCCAGCGCTTGCTCTTTCCCTTGCAGATGACCAGATGACGTCTCGAGCTGCCCCGCCGCTGCGGCCACGAGGAAGGCGCGGCGGAGAGTGACTCCCAGCACCTGCTGCCAAGATCCAAGGGACCTCTTCATAGCATCTTCGTAGCAGCGTATCGCCGTCTTTGCGTAAGCTTATAGTATAATACTGTTTATTGGTATAGGAGAGTAGACCTTCTCTCTCTTCCTATTCTTCCTCGTATTCTTCTCTGATTTTGTGTTTCACAGTCTCATATTCTTTCTCCCCTCTCTCCCTGCACTGCCCACGACTTTTACGAGTACCATCGATACCGGTCTCTTGGACGGATGGATCCTTGAGGGCCGAATTGCACCTTGCATAGCTTCTTCACTCTCCCTCGCAAGCACTTCTTTCCTTTGATCTTCTCGCCCTCCTCTTTCGTCATGACGCTCTTCACGGCTCAGCTCCACCCTGGAAGGGCCTTGGGGTTCCTTGGTGCGTGCTACACGAAGCAAAGACCTCACATTGTGTTTTAAGCAGGTTTGACTAACAAGATCTCTTTTCCAGTCCTCGGCGCTTCGCTGCATGACATCCTCACCCGCCTCAAGGCCGAACCGCAGTGCTTCCCCAAGCTCGACCTCACGTACTCGCCAACCGCACCCGTCCAAGACCCCGTAATCCTGACCTTACCGGCAAACGGCCTACGCCTGCGCTTCGACGGCCCTGAGCAGCGGCTGCGGCTGATCGAGATTCTCGACTTCACCAAAAACCACATCTTTTTCAAGGAGCAGAACAAGGACCGCGACCTTGTCAAGCCCGCTAGCAGCAGCAGCGGCGGCACCGAGACCGTTTCTGGACCGACGTTCCGGCACATCTACTCGCGGTTCCTAGGACCCACCTACGACGGCGAGTTCATCCCTGGCGGAGAAGAGGGCAGCGGCGGGGCAGCAGGCACCTACGTCCTGTCATACCCGGGCGTGGCATTCACGTTCCCGATGGCGCCGACTGCATACTCACCCGACAAGGACGTGGTGTCGCTGCTGTCGACACCGAGCAACCTGGTAGCGGTGTCCATGGCGGTGTTCAGCGGCGACTCGTGGACGCAGGCGCGCGATCACCTGTGGACGGAGGTGCTGCCGGCTATCAAGATGTTTGCACCGCTGGCTCGGGGCAAGGACCTGGCGCCGGACGAGGTGTCGCTGGTGAAGATTCACGGCGGCGGCAAGCTGCAGCTCTTTCGCCGGTGGGCGGCGCCAGCAGCCGGAACGGGGGCAGGATCGTCGTCTTCGGCAGCAGCATCGGCAGGAGCAGGAGGAGCTGTGGCCATGCCACCGTCGGCGGCAGCCACGTCTTCTGCGTCCGCGTCTGCTCCGTCTTCCTCGTCATCGTCGGTCTGGATCTCTCTGGGGGAGACGACGCCGCAGGAGCTCGTCACAGAGCTGGGTCCGCCAGACGCCATCTACCGCAAGAGCGACCAGCGCATGTACATCCACAAGATCCGCACGGCTAGCAGCAGTCGGACGCGGCCAAACGGCGTAGGCGGCGACCACCTGCACGGCCGGCGCCAGGACGACGCTCTAACCGACACGGACCAGTCGTCGATTCCTACGGCATCTTCGGACGACGAGGACGACGACGAGGCGGCGATCGAAGACGAGCTTCTCACGGGCAACGTCTCGGGCGAGTGCTTTTTCAACTACTTTTACCTGGGGTTCGATGTGCTGGTGTCGACGCCGACGTCGCCGTCGCGGCCTCCACCATCGCAGCTAGGCGTGTCCGAAGGAGGGGGAGGAGGGGGAGGGGACGACGGGACAGGCACAGCGCCGACGTCATCGTCACCCTCCATTCCCGAGCGGCCGCTCAAGACCGAGGCTGCCGACCGGCTGGTGGCGACCAAGGTCGTGCTGCATGGCAACGTGCCTGGGTCGTACCCGTTCAACCGGCACCGGCGGTGTCGGTGGGAGATTGCATACCTGGGGGACCGCAGCGCAGCTGCCAATGCGGAGACGCCGTTCCCGCAGATCGAAGCGCACCTGCACGAAGCGTGGCGCAGCATCTACGGCTCCGACGCCGAGGCCCGCCAGCGCCAGCGCGGCATGGTGCTGAACCGCGGCTGGGGCGACAGCCCCGGCAGCAGCATCGAGCTTCTGGGCGGCTGGGAGGAGAGCCACCGCGGGGCCAAGGGCGGCGCTGCGAGCGGACGCGGCGTCAAGGGCGGCGCCGAGGACTCGACAACGACGCTCTACGGCTTTCCCGGCCTCGTGTTCGAGGTGCTGCGGAACGGCTACGTGAGCGCGCTGACGGTGTTCTGAGGAAGGGGAAGCGGATGAGAAAGACGACGAGAGCTGCTTCTGTCTCTGCTGGGTTCTTTTTCTATTATATGGTGGCGTCCTCTAACAGGCGTTCTCTGGTTTTGATTAGCATAGGACAGTGCGGCCGCTCTCGCTCTCCAGAGCACAATGGCGCCTCGATAGCATGAATCTTCAAATGTGACCTATTTCATGAGCTTTGCCGTCCCTCTGCTTACGTTTCCCGCTTTGTTATTTTTGCCCTTCTCTTGTAGCATGTCTCGAATTGTGCATCGACGAGTCGGCTCATCCTGCCAGCCAGAGCCCGGTTTAGTCTCTCGATCAGTCCATCCAAGCAAAATCTAGTGAGAGCCTTTTTTACCTCGTAAGCTTTGGCAGCTACAGCCGGGGGGATGGCATCGAGGCGTGCCACAGAGCGCAAACAGAAACAAGGCCGCTCCCTGGATCTACGTGTACTATGGCCAGCGATCCCCTTGATCCCCTTGACATCCAAATTATTACCTTTTTTAAGGGGAACTATTAACTTTCGAGCACTCGTACAACGTTCAGAGATGCAGAGGAAATACATACTACTTTGTATTTTATGAGTGTCAACCAATTAAATGGGGATACCTTGTATTGAAGTGCAACAGTGTGGGAGCACACATCTCAGAGAATAAAAACCATAGTTATGCCATCCAGTTTCAGTCTCCCAGGCTTACGTGCATTTGCTTCTAGGGTCAGCACCAGCTCGTTCATGACGCACAACAATGGATTGTCGAAAGGGTCCTACACCTGCTTAGACCACAGCTGCGTCATTTGTCTTCTTCCACTGTGGCGACCACGATCATTCAGACCGCAGCCATTCGAAAACAAAAAGAAAAGTCTAGTAATACTTCAAGCAAGAGAATTTTCCTTTTACAGTATTACAAAAACTGGCACTATTTTCTAAGGGCATGGCTGGTCTAGATGAGTGTCTTTACGAGCTGTGGAATACGAGATGTTGCATGAGTACATGGTTAGCAAAGCGAAGGATGAAATAAGGTTCTCAGCAGCGTTTTTTTTAGCGCGCAATGAGCCTTCGAGAGCAGTGCCGAACTCACCAAAACTGGGGGGAGAGCCTCTGGACCCTCTGGGCCCTCTAGACCCTCTGGACCGCTCCGCGCTGGGCGATGGGCGATGGGCGATCGCTGCCGCTTTTGGTGGGTTGGCAGAGGCAGGGGGGTTTTTCCGATCGTCTGAAATTCCCTGCCTTGGGCCCCCTCAAAATAGGCGGGACAGGTCAAGAAAGTACCGCTGCAGTCGGCTGTAGTCTGCTGTAGTCTTGCTGCAGTCTGCTGCACACATGCAGGACTATGCTTACAGAAGGCCGAGCCGGCTTCCACCGAACTGGTTACGACTACTGACAGAACGTCCTCCACCTCCAACCTCCATCATACATCCACCACACATCCACCACACCAGCACACCATCCACTAACTACACGTACACCACCACTACGATGTAACGACTTTTCTCCTCTTTTTTCACATGAAGTTTGATTTGGTCGCCGCATCTGCCAACCTGATTTTGCGTTCTCTTTTCGTCTCCTTTTTTTTTCTATTTTATTTTATTTCATTCTACTTCTATTTTTGATTTGCCGCTTCTCTTTGTTGTTTCGTCCATCTTGTTGCCGTTCCCACTACTTTCACTCTCGTTGTTCGGCTTCATTCAGTTCCCATCTTCTGCTACTGCGCCAATTTTATCCTCCTTTTCATCGTACTCCTCTTCCTCATCTCAGTCTTTTTGCCTCCCCGTCTTCGGAAAATGCTCTTCGAAGAGCGGCAAGTTTCTAATTCTTTGTAGCCATAGCCAACGTCATCCTAGTTGGCTCCCCTTTTCACCGCATCATTCATGGACATGTGACGACGTTTCGACTCTTGGTTCTACTCAACTCCTTTTCTATCGAGAGCCTCTTCCGCCCCTCTGCTCTTGAGGCTTCCTATCCATGACCGACAGCCTCCACGAGGCCGGCGATCTGCTGTCGCCGCAGACGGTGTCAACCCCTGGTGCGAGGGGGAGTCGCCTGAGCGGTGGCAGCGGCCGCAACATGGCCTCGCGGGACTCTAGTCTTGCCAGCTCGACCAGCACCGCCTTCGACACACCCGAAGCCACAACGCCGACGGCGAGAGCGTCTACAGAGATCGACAGTCCGCTGGCGTCGCTCCATTCACCGACTTCGCCGTCTTCCAACATCCCCACGATGACGCCTGCCACGTCGAACGCACCTGCCCGCAAGTCTCAGCACAGCTCGTCTGCCGCCCGGTCGGCTGGCCATCGCACATCCCACAGGCACCACAAATCCAGCGGCGGCTTCTTGCTCGTTGATTCGTTTGATGGAGCAGGTGCAGGCGGACACGGTGGTGGGAGCAGCAGCCGGCCGGTTCGTGCACGCTCCAACGGCCGACGGGAGGCTGCCGCCGCCGCCGCAAGCACAAGCAACTCTGGCCGCACCAGCGGTGATGGAGGCGTGCGCCATGTCGAGACGCCCGACCAAGCACCACCCAGCCTGCCTCCAAGGCCTGTGGCATTTGCCTCGAACGCTGCACGGGCAGTTACGCCCGACAACCCAGTTCCCTCAGCAGCAGCGCCCTCGTCGTCGATGTCGCCCGCTGTGCCCGCCGTGCCCACCCAGGTCCTCGATCTCGACTCCGCCCAGATCGTGAATATGGCTCTCAACCTGAGCGAGTCGCGGCGCCTGGCCGCGCGCCGCAATGTTCCTAGCCAGCAGGTCCCTCCGCGTCTGGCGCCACTACCTGACAGCGCCGTGGGCGGTAGTCTGCGGCAGCAGCTCCAGCAGCAGCGGCGGGTCTCGCGCACGATGTCGCCCCGGCCTGAGAGGAGCGCCGGAGGCGGTGGCCGCAGCGCCTCGGGCCACCACCACGTTACCGGCCAGGCGTCTAGCCACTCACCGCAGGCTTCGCATAGCGGGCTGCAAGGGTCGCTGCAGCCCGCCTTTGACCCCTTTTCTGACGGCGCCAACGCCAACGGCGGCTCCTACCGCTACCACTTCTCGCCGTCGACGCTCGCCCGCGCGCAAAAGGCCAAGGACCACCTCGAACTATTGGCGCAGCAGCGGCGCCTGCTTCAGTTTCTCCCGCCGCTGCAGCCGCCTCCTGGAGCCGCAGGGGCGTCCCGGAGCCGGGCCACCAGTCTCACCACCGCCCCAGAGCACCATCAGCAGCAGCAGCAGCAGCAGCAGCCACCTGGTTCGAGCAGCGGCACCACCGATCTGTCAGTTGCCGCGCCGCCGCTGCGCCTGGGCCGGCCGTACAACCCGCTGCAGTACATCCGCAACCGCAAGGTGCGCGTGCGGGAGCGCAAGACCATCGACGGCCAGGCCCAGGGTTTCGGCGACGTGGCCCGAACGGTCGAGTGGGTCGACGAGGTGGCCCAGTGGGCTGCCATGGGCGGCAGTAGCGCCGCCGCGACCGTGCTATCTGCGAGCGGCGTGCCGATGCTGCAGCTGCCGCCGTTTGTGCCGGCGGACACCATGGCGGTCGGCGGCGTGCAGAGCTCGCCGCCCCAGATCGCTCGGGCAGCTGCAGCGGCCGATGGCGGCGGTGGTGGCGGGATGCCAACCAAGGCCAAGCTGCCGCGCGTCGACTGGGTCGTCGACCCGGCCGACATGATCGCAGACGTGTACTGGCTGGAGCAGGACGACAACAAGAAGCTGGTCGAGGACCGCCACTGGCGCCGCGTCTTTCCCCAGGACCCCAGCCTGTACCGGCCGATGTCGCGGCTCGCCGACGACGCAAGCGGTGCAGCCGGTGCGGCCGGAGGAGGTGTTGCTGGTGCGGCATTTGCTCCACAGCCGCTCGGCGAGCACTTTGAGGCTGCAGCCGCAGCCGGAGCAGGGATGTCCGCGCGCTCGCGGGATCCGTCGCCGGACCACGAGCAGGACTCGGCGCGCCAGCGCGCGCGCCGGAAGCTCAGCGACCTCAAGGAGCTGCACCACCACCGCCACAACGGCTCGCTGCAGGGCCACGAGCTGCTGCTGCGGCGGCGGCGGCGGCTGCGGCAGGGCTCCTTCTCGGACACGTCCGACTCGGACAACAACAGCGAGCGGCGGCGGTGGGCGGCAGCAGCGGCGGCGGCGGCGGCGAACAACCGCGGCCGCGTCGACTCGGTCACCAGCGGCAGCGCCGTCGGGGGCGTCGCTGCGGCCGCCTCGCCGGGCGGCCTGCACAAGGCCATGTCGGACATCCTCTCGCGGGAGGCCCGCGACCGAGAGGCTCGCGACCGGGAGCGCGAGCACGACAGCGACCGTGACCGAGACCGCGAGCGCGAGCGCGAGCGCGTGCGCGAGAACGGCTCGTCGTCGCCGCAGGTGCGGCAGGACCACAGCTCGTCGGCGTCGCCGGCGCCGGCTGCTTCGATTGTGGCTACCAAGGATGGCGCCACAGAGCAGCGCCCGTCGTCGAGCCTGCCCGTGGACACGCCTACCAAGCCTGGGACAGCCACGCGCTCCAGCCTCGAGGTGCCGCCCGCCGGCCGCCGGCCCTCGGTCGACTACTACAACTACGACTCGTCGCGGCCGACGTCGCCCGACCTGCGCCCGCTGTCCCAGGAGGGGCTCGGCTTCGTGCCCGCCATCGGCGGCGACCTGTCGCCGCTGCCCAGCCGCGCCGCCTCGCCCGCCTCGCGCCACCGCTTCCGCAAGGTCAAGAGCATGTTCCGCGACCACAGCCGCGAGCGGGATCGAGAACGAGACCGCGCCGACAGCGGCGCCGCCGCCACCGCCGCCGCCGCCGCGCTGCCCGACCGCACCGTGGAAGAGGCGGAAGACGACAGCATCGAGATGTTTGTGCCGCGTAACCACCAGTCCACTGCATCCTCCGCGGGCGGCCACGGCGTCGCCACCATCGACAGCGCGCTGTCCGCGCCCCTGTCGGCCGCGACGACCACCAGCACCGTCGCCGCCCTCATGTCCGGCGAGCCCTTTGGCAGGCGGCCGCACAGCCCGGCGCGCAAGATCCGCACCACCCCGGGCACCTTTGAGACGTACCGGACGCACGCCAGCCTCGGAAGCGTCGGCAGCTTCCGCCAGCTGCACAGCAGCGGCAGCAGCAGCCGCCACCCCCAGCGGGCGGGCGATGACGGCGCCAGCGTAGGCGGCGGCAGCACTGCTTCTGCCAGTGCTGGCGCCAGTGTCGGCGCCGGTACTACCGGCAGCAACACGGGAGGAGGGCTGCGCGGCCTGTTCCGCAGCGGCGGCCCGCGCATCGGCACCATGCTCCAGAGCGGCATGGCCAAGGTGGGCGACGCGCTGTGGCGGCGCGAGGCGGGCGGCGAGCAGTCGCAGCAACAACAACAGCAACAGCAACAGCAACAGCTGCTGCTGCTGCCGCCCATCGCTGCCAGCACCGGCGGCTCGCCGTCGTCCACGTCGGCCAGCGAGGACGAGTCGGAGCTGGAGGCGGCGTCGCGGCGCGGCCGCTCGCGCAACTCGACGCTGCCCTCGCGGTCGCCGTCGGCGCACGCCCAGGCTGCCGCCGAAAAGGAGCTGTCCTCCGCCGCCGCCGCCGCCGCCGCCGAGAACAGGTTCCGCTACCTGGACGTCATGCCCACGTTCCGCCGCCTCGACAGCCAGGGCAGCGGCGCCAGCACCGACCCTATTGCGCGGCCGCCGAGCCGCCGGTCCGCGCGCTTCGACCGCCTCAAGCCGCCGCGCATCGACGTGCGCGACGCGTCGCCGGTACCAGCAGTGGCTGCAGCCAACAGACCTGGACAGCAGCCAGCAGCGACGGACGGACCTCTGTCGCACCAGCGCGGAACGTCGCTCCAGGAGTCCGACCTCTCGGAGAGCGACGTGCAGTCGCAGTCGCGGCGCAGCAGCACCCGTCCCGGCGAGGGCGGCGCCAGCGGCGCCAGCCTGGTCGCCGTGCCCAGCAACAACAGCAGCAGCCGCAGCCGGCCGCGCTGGTCCGTGTCGCAGCCGGTGTCGAGCCGCGGGTCGCTGTCGCGCCGCGAGCTGGCCCGCTTGCGCGCCTCCATGTACAGCTCGGCGGTGCTGGCGCGCGAGCTGACGCGGCGGGCGCACGAGCCGCGGGTGCGGGCGGCGGCGGCAGCGGCCAAGGCCAAGGCCAAGAAGGCCGCCGCCGCCGCCGCCGCTGGCGAGGAGGGCTACCGGGGCCGGCGCAAGCGGCGCGGCTCCGTGAGCAGCAGGAGCAGCACCGACAGCAGCACCGACAGCGACAACGACGCGGACGACGACGGAGACAATGGCCTGAACGACTGCGAGGAAGCAGACGCTGCAGATTCCGGAGTTGCGTGCTGCAACGCCGTCGTCGTGCGCGGCCAGGGCGGCGCGCCCGACCTGACGTGGGCCGACGTGGCCGCATGCGCGCCCGACCCGGCGGCGCTGGCGCGGCGCCCCGTGGCGGCGGACGAGCTGTTCCCGCTGGCGGCGCAGGTGCTGGGCGGCGCCGTGCAGCGCAGCGGCCAGGCGTGGCAGGCGGCGGCCGAGTCGTTTGTGGGCGTGACGGCGTCGGGCCTGCGCGCCCGGGTCGACGGCGTGCGCGCCCGCGTGGCCGGCGAGCTCTCGGCGGCCGCGCGCGCCGCCGCCGACGACGCCGACGAGGTCAGCCGCGACCTGGTCGCCGTCCAGCGCCTGCGCGTCAAGCGCGCCGAGGACGGCATCGAGACCATGCTGCGCCGCCGCCGCCGCCGCTTCCGCTGGGTCCGCCGCGCCGGCTGGCTCACCGTCGAGTGGGTCCTCGTCGGCTTCATGTGGTACGTCTGGTTCGTCGTCATGCTGGCCCGCGTCGCGCTCGGCGTCGGCCGCGGCGCCGTTGCTGGCGTGCGCTGGCTGCTGTGGCTGTGAAGGGCAAAAGGGAAGGCGTCCTTTCTCCCTTCCGCCTCGTATCTCTCCTCTCCGTCTCTCTTACTATCTCGTATATCTCTCCTTTTTTTTTAATGTCACGATGCATTGGCATTTGCATTATGCCGGGGTGGGTGTTGGCCAGAAGCATAAAGCATAGCGTTTCCTTATTTCTTTTCTTCTTCCGCCACGTCGACATCTTTTGTTCGGCCATCCCCCAAGCCCATAATGAACAGAAACCCATCCCAGAAAGAGAATCGGGGGATGGCCGCTATATCTTTTTTTTTTCTTCTTTGATTTGTTCACGGACGATACCCAAAGACCACTTACTCTTGCTTCTGTAACCCGTTCCAGTACGATACTTGTAATCAGCAAATATTTTCGACTTCACTCAAGAGATATCCCAAAAAAAGTTCTGCATTCGATTGTCTAAGATCACATCTAAGATCACAATCTCGTTCTTTTACTATTATTTTATTGAAATTAACATTTTATTTACCGCACCTCGTCGCCGAGTATTGTCTCCGCTTCTGCCACTGCCAGTGCTCATTGAAACCCTTTGTGTGTTCGTTCTTCGTCTGAAAAAAGAAAAGAAAGAGAAATGGCTGTCTTGAAATACTCTATGGTTCTGTTTTGAATGTGGTAAAGGGGGACAATAAAAGACGTATACTGTAGAAAAAAACAAACGCCGAATGGGCAGCATGAAACGGAACAGAAAGGAATCAAGAGTCAAGTAAATAAAACAAAAGAAACACCCATGAAATATCGTACACGGCGCAGAGAAGAGAGCTCTCCGGATTAAAAAAGAGAAGAAGAAGCAAAAAAAGAAGACCGCAGATGCTCTCTCTCTCTGTCCACCGTTTCCCCATCCCCTTTACTCCAACCGCTTCTTGCCCTCCTCCGCGTTGGAGTAGCGCACCGTGCTCAGCCCCCGCTCGTGCCGGGCCACAAACGGGCCGATCAGCTTGTCCTTGCGGGCCTTGTTCATGGCCTTGTTGTAGTCGTCCACTGTGGCCGGACGGGGGATCAGCTTCGGCCAGTTGACCTGGAGAGAGATGTCAGTCAGTAAATTTTTCTCTTTGAAAGAAGGGGACAGGTTTTGAACGCACATAGAGCTCGCCGCTGCGCAGGATAAAGTGGGCGCTGTAGGCGGCGACGGCGGTCCAGAAGAGGAGGAAGACGCGCATGGGCAGGACGGCGGCGTCGGGCAGGCGGCGGGTGAAGAGGCCGACGAGCAAGAAGAAGACGGCAAAGGCGAGCACGTAGGGGACGGCCTGGATGAGGACGGGGCGGCGGTCGGCGAAGATCTGGTAGGTGGCGGCGACGGCGGCGTCGCCGGGGGCGTAGGCGCCGAGGAAGAGGTCAAAGGCGTCCTGGCGGGGGCCGTCGAGGAAGTTGTTGCGGCAGTAGCGGGTGAGGGCGATCTGGCCGTCGCGCAGGGCGCCGGCCTTTGTGCGGCGGCCGAGGCGGGTCATGTCGGTCTTCATGGCGCCGGTGCCGGCGTAGCCGAGGGCGACGCGATCGGCGTTGTCGGCCCAGAGGTTGCGGAAGAGCAGCTCAAAGGTCGGGTCCTGGTCGACGAGGGTGGCGCCGCGCGGCATGAGACCGAGGTCGGCAAACATGCGCTCGAGCGTGTAGCGGGCCAGCATGCTCTGGACGACGTTGGTGCGGTCGAGGCAGTCCATGCAGTTTGTGCGGACGACGGAGGTCTGGGCGCTGCGGGTCTCGAGCAGGCGGCCGGCGCCGGCGGGCATGTCGACGGCGCGGAAGTATTGCTGGGCGAGCAGGGCGTCGCGCATCTGGTCGAGCAGCAGGCGGGCGCGATCCAGGCGCATGCCCTTGGTCTCGCTGTGGAAGTCAAAGTAGATGTAGTGGACGCGGTCAAAGATGTTGCCCCTGCCACCGGCGGCGGCGGCGCCGGCGGCGCCGGCGCCGTCGATGGTGTGGAACTTTTCGCTGGTGACGCGGTCGGCCTGGGTGCTCTCCTTGGGCGGCGGGGTGACGACGTGCTCGACCATGCGCTCGTACGCCTCCTTGACGCGGCGCTCGCGGCCCTTCTGGTTGACGAGGTTGACGAGGTAGTTGTCGCCGTAGATGCGGACCTGCTCGGCCAGGTGGGCGCTGGCAGCCGGGAAGGCGGCCTCGATGCCGCGGGCGTCGCTGCGGACCTCGAGGCGCGGGGTGTACTTGAGGTTGTTGATCTCGCTCCAGAATACGGGCACACTGCCGCGCGTCTGCACGTAGGACAGGACCTGGGTCTCCTGGCCCGGAGTGCTGCCGCCCGAGAAGCCGCCCATGCCGCTGCGGCCCGAGTCGTTGAGCACGACGATCTGCTCGGTCTCGTTGTAGTTGGCGACGTGGCCCTCCTCGTCGATGCCGCGAGAGAAGAAGCGCGTGCCGGCGCGGAAGCGCGAGCGGCGGGTGATGAGCACGAGGGTCAGCGGGCGGCCGCGGAAGGTGGTGGGGTGGATCTCTAGCATGCCGAAGATGACGGGCAGGATGTAGGGGTCGATGCCGGGCTGGGCGCCTGGCTGGCCCCGGGCGCCGCGGCGGCGGAAGTTGATGAGGTCGGACTGGACGAAGCGGTTCCAGAAGAAGCGGTCGTCGGCGCGCATCCACAGCGGGGTGTCGGCGGCGCCGGGAGCGTCTTGCTGGGCGGCCTGACGCTGGAAGCTGTTGCTCAGGTCGAGGGTGTAGGAGTAGTACATGGGGCCGGACTTGAGGAAGCTGCGCAGCAGGGAGAGGAAGCGGTCCTCGTCGTGGTCGTGGATCTGGCGCTCGTGGACGGGGAGAAACTCGACCTCGATGACGCGGTGGATCATGTGGCCCTTGAGGCGGCCGACCTGCTCGTCCTTGGTGATAACGATGACATACTTGTCTGCGGAAAGAAGGAGGGTTAGTATCCAAGAAAACAGAAGAAAAAGAGCCTAGAAGGGAACATGGGGAGGTAGACTCACCAAGCCGAAGCTGGATCACACCAAGAATGCCCTTAATGCTGGAAACGCGTGTCACGCGCTTGCCAGACAAGAGGGCGGCATCATTCAGACGGATCTCGCCGGTAGGACGGTCAATGGTCAAGGCCGGAGCATCAGGGGTAGAGGGCGACTTGAAGATGTAGCAGTCTGAGGCGACCTGGACGTTGATGTCGCGGAAGGGGAACGCCATGGCGGAAGATGTGTAGGAATAGAAGAGGAGAAGAAAGGAAGGTAAGAAAGAAAGAAGAGAAAAATGTAAAGGAGCAAAGAGAGAGAACAAGCACTGAAGGAGAGATGAGGCTGGCCGAGACCGCCGGGGGGGGGGGGAGCGGAAGAGAAAAAGACCGGAGTGGCCGAGTGCCTGGCAGCTGTTTTCGTTCCGGACGAAGGTGGAAGCTCTTGGGACGGGGAGGGGAGCAAGATTAAAGGCGTGGGAAGGGGGGAGGGCGAAATGGACAGTTCTGCAGTTGTGCCAAGCTTCGAAGCTAGCAAATCACATCGGCGTAGCCAGGAACGGTGGCGCCGTTGGGAGCTTGTGGTTTGGTGTCAAAGACAGTTTGTCAAAGACAGTTTGTCAAAGACAAAGGGAGGGAGGGAGGGAGGTAGAGATAGTAGTGCAGCTGAGAGGATGTACTCGTAATACTCCGTAGTGGCATGGGAATTGGAGATGATGATGGCCTTGTCGTCTGTATAATAGACTCTGCTGGTTAGTTGCATAGTAACACGTAATTTGCGAGCTTCTAGACCCGGCAGCCGCAGTCGCCAATAGTCGCCAGTAGTCGCCAGCTGATTCGCTAGCTGATTCGCTAGCTGCTATTGCGGTGTCGTCACTGGTCACTGGCTGGGCAGGTCGCTGTTGCCCCGTCTGGGTCAGTTTTTTTTTCCTGTTGGCAGTCGTACTGGTACACGTACGTGCGTCACAGCAAATTCGTCATTGTAATTGGCTCTTTCCTCCAATTAGCGACCCCACCTTCCTACCAACCAAAAAGCTGGTCCCTGCCTTCTTTGGAGTCAATCACGTGCGAGGGGGACTTCGGGTGCGAGCAGCTGACTCAGTCAGAAGGGGGCATGCGTAATGACTCGAGGAGCTGGGCGCTAATAGGCCCCTCTTCCGCTGTATTTTTCACTATTTCACTCTGCAACTCCCTCCTCCCAGACCGCCTAGCGAGCTGCAGGTCTGAGGCCACTACTGCTTCTGCTGCTGCCATCAACTGCTGCTACTGCCACTCCTGCTGCTCCTACTGCAGCTAACTGCCACTGCCACTGCCACTGCCGTTGCAGCCGCCGTACGCCGTCGTCGACCGCCAGCAGCCGCTGCTTTTCGTCTCCCTCTGCCAGGCATCAGCGAATCCCCAGCACCAATTTCGCCAATTTCCCTCGCCGTCGCCCTCCTCGCTCCATTTCGCCATCCATTCGCAGCTCTCTCGTCTCCCCCAAACCAAAAACCCACAACAACAACAGAATCCCCATACGAGCAATCAGGGCAGAACAGACCATCGGTTTTTTGTTCTTCCTTTTTTTTTCTGCGACGATCGCCATTCTATCCGCTCTTCTCTCTTCTCTGCCACTGCTGCTGGTGCTGGTGCTAACTACTGCTGCCAACTACTGCTGCCGCCGCTGCTGCCCCCGAACCTCCTCCCTCCCTCTTTGTTCGCAGCCTTTGCATCATTGTCTTACTTCACACCCACCCCTAACCTCGGTCCTAGCCTTGTTCATCATCCAGAACCGAGCTCCTCTTATTTTCCTGTGACCGCCTGTGTCATCGTCTGGCCCTGCTGCATAGGATCCGTCTTCCTCCCCGGCAGCTCAACCGCTCTGACGAACCCCCGAGAGACTTCGGCCCTTTCGAGTCGCTTTCGCAGCCGCTTGTCGACTGACCATCTTGCTTATCAGAAGCACCTGCTCTCCTCCACCACCACAACCACCACCACACTCCTCACAAAATGGCTGCTCGAGGTCCTCCCGGCGCACGCGGCCTCAACAACCGCTTTGCCCAGTTCAAGCTGGTGCTTCTCGGTATGTCCTCCCTTTCCGTGTCTCGGGCCGTCCGAGCCTTGCCGTCTCATGTATGCACCACTTTGCTAACATATCATGTGCCAGGTGAATCTGCTGTTGGAAAGGTATAGCCAAAGAGCCATTTCTTTCTTCTGCCGTATGGTAATGTCCTAACTCCGTGCCTCTAGAGTTCCATCGTCCTCCGCTTCGTCAAAGACCAGTTCGACTCCTACCGGGAATCCACCATCGGCGCCGCCTTCTTAACGCAGACCATCTCCCTGGACGAGAACACCACGGTCAAGTTTGAAATCTGGGACACCGCCGGCCAGGAGCGGTACAAGTCGCTGGCGCCCATGTACTACCGGAATGCAAACTGCGCCGTCGTCGTCTATGACATCACACAAGCAGTATGGCCGCCCTTTTTTTTTTTTTCTGTCCGTCTGCCTCTCAGGACCCCATGCTAACATAATATCCTTCCAGTCCTCGCTCGACAAGGCCAAGGCCTGGGTCAAGGAGCTGCAGCGCCAGGCCAACGAGAACATCATCATCGCCCTCGCCGGCAACAAGCTGGATCTGGTGTCCGAGCAGCCCGACAAGCGCGCCATTCCCCGCGCCGACGCCGAGGCCTACGCCCGCGAGGCCGGCCTGCTATTCTTCGAGACCTCCGCCAAGACCGCCGAGAACGTCCAGGAGCTGTTCACCGCGATAGCAAAGAAGCTGCCAGTCGACCAGGTCGGTGCCGGCCGCGGGCGGCCCGGCCAGCGGCCAGGCGTCAGCCTCGCCCCAGAGAGCTCCAACACCCAGGCCGCCGGGCCGTGCGCCTGCTAAGGGGCCTGTGGCATCGGCTGGGAGAGGGTGTGTGTATGCATGTGTGTGTATGCGTGTGAGATACGCACGAGGAGACGGCGTACGAGACGTGCGGCGATGTCGTCTTCACGGATGGAAGGCTGCGCTTCACGCTAGAATCAGACGCAGCAGCAGAGAGACGCAGATGCAGACGCAATATAGACTGGCCACACGGGGCAGGGAAAGTCCTGCTTTTTTTATCCTTATAATGTCTTGTTTTTTTTTTTATTATATCGGGTGCCCCCTGTCCTCTTTATATTTTTTTCTTGTCTCTTACTATTTTCTTCATCAATCAATACCGGGAGCCCATATTGAAGGAGAGTCTGCTTTCCTTACCTCTTCATCAGTTTTGTTTATATTTTTTTTTCTTTTTTTTTCTTCTTCTATCTGGCTTGTTGGTATAGCACAAGTTTTCTACGAGGACGTCTTCGTCACTAGCATAAAGACGAGAGATGCTCACAGGGAGAGACGTCTAGAGAGCAGAGGCCCCAGAGGAACATTTACAGCAAGCCTCCTCATCCCTTCGGCAGACACCACTAGATGCCACAATCTAGACCGCAGCATGGCTCGCCTATAGCATTGGCCTCTCTTGTCGTCTTCCTGTGTTCCTGTGTTCTTTTCCTCTTTTACTCGTTCTTCAGTGCTGTAACCCCTCTTGTCTCTCTTCCCTTGTCCATTTCTGTCGCTTCCCGCTGTACAGTATGCAATAGAAAGCCGCCGCGTTGCAGATGGAGCTTGGTAATCCTAATAATAAAGCTGGATTTTCTGTTGTGTTTGTTGTGTTGATTGTGCTCGTCGTGTTCGGGGCCCATCTCTGCCCTAGAGGCCTAGCTCGTGCTCCCCTATACCTAGTTTCCGATTCGTCTTGACGCCCACAGAACTGCCCCGTAATACGTAGGACAGATGCGTTGTCGCCTGTCGTGTGGCCCTTTTCCTGTGACAGACTGGAATGGGGTCTTGTTTGTCTCCGATGCATATTCCCAGTGCATGCCCCCCCGGTGCACGTCCCCAATGCATGCCCCCAGTATTATTATGCGCCTAGCATGGCCTGGCCTGGCCCCAAGTATTGGTTCTGTTTCGGCTCTGTAAGCTGTGTGCTATATGCACAATGCCGCTATAATGAACCTGCTTAGGCTTCTAGCGCCTATATGCAGCTAAAGCGTCAGTGGTGTGGTTTTTGCTGATGAATTCTCCATTTATTTTGCGATTTAATTTAATTCTACCCTGCAAGCCTCTAGCTATTGCCGACGTTTATCGCTCATCCGTCATTTTTTCTTCTGACACGCGGAATTGGCCATTCTCAAAATCCTCACCCAATTCGCTTTCTCCATATCTCTCCCTCCCTCCCTCCAGCTGCCACGCGCCATCGACCCCCCCGGCTGCATCAATTATCTCTCCTCTCTTCTTTCGTTTTTATTTCCTTCTTTTCTTCGGTCTTTTTTTTTCTTTCGTCTTTGCTTTTCTTCTGTCAATTGTTTTCTTCTTCCGGTCTTTCCTATTCGTCCCTCCATCTTCCGCCCAACATGCTCCGGACTTCCCTTCGGTCCGCGCGAGCTCTGGGCTCCCGGCCCATCGCCGCTGCAGCTTCAGCTTCTGCCCCACGCCTGTGGCGCACCGTTGGCGTGGCCAGCCAGGTAAGGCATATGCTTGGAAGAAGCTTGGAAAGCTTGCTTGATGCAATGTAAAGCTCTGCTCTCGATGCTCATTGACACGTGTGATCCCACAGAGATTCTACGCCGATGCCCCAAAGCCGACCACAACAGCTTCAGGTTCGCCATCACCTCCAACCTCTTCTGATCCCTTCCATTCTTAGATCAACCCACTGACTTCCCGGTTCGCTCCCTCCAGATGCCGTAGCACCAAAAATTTCAACACCACCACCGCCGGCTCCTCGCAAGCGCGGCTTCTTCCGGCGGCTGCGCAACTTCGTGCTGACTCTGAGCTTCCTGGGCGCCCTGGCCTTTGGCGGCGGCGTCTGGTACTCGCGCGTCAACGACAACTTCCACGACTTCTTCACCGAGTACATTCCCTATGGCGAGCAGGCCGTGCTGTACCTTGAGGAGCTCGACTTCCGCAAGCGCTTCCCCAAGGTCGCCGACCGCCTCGGAGCCGGCTCACGCCGCGACACCGGCGCTGACGTCCACGTGCCCGCCCAGAGCGGCGCCTCCTGGCGCGTAGCCGACCCGCAGGGCAGCGGCAGCCGCCAGTCGGCGGCCGTGGCCAACAAGAGCGACTCGACGTCGTCGTCGGCGCCGGCAGCTAAGCCTGCTAACGGCAGCAAGAAGGCAGACGCCAAGCCCGCCGCTACTGCTCCTGCTGCTCCGGCTGCTCCGGCACCTGCCCCGGCTGCGGCTGCTGTGGCAGCCCCCGCCGCGGAGGCCAAGGCTGTCGCTCCCGCGGCTGCACCTGCTGCTGACAAGACCGACAAGGCCGACTCTACGTTCAAGGCGCCCGAGGTGGACGAGCCGTCGCGGTGGCCGCCGGCGTCGCCCATCGACCCGCTGACGGTCAACGACGCGGCGGAGCCCGTGGTGCAGGACGTGGTGCGGCTGCTCAACGACATCATCACGGTGATCAACGCGGACAAGGCGAGCGACAAGTACGCGGCGGCCATCGGCAAGGCCAAGGCGGCCGTGGGCAAGGTGGGGGCGCAGGTGAAGGCGGTGCGGGCGGCGGCGGAGCAGGACGCGGCGGCGCAGGTGGCGGCGCGCACGTCGAGCTTCGACAAGGCGGCGCAGGAGCTGCTGGCGCGCGTCGAGGGCGCCATGGCGGCGCAGGAGCAGGAGTGGCGGGCGCAGTTCGACGCGGAGCTGGCGAGCGCGCGCCAGGGCTACGAGGCGCGGCTGGAGCTGGCGACGGCGCGCGAGCGCCAGCTGGCCGACGAGCGCCTGCAGAACCGCCTGCTGGAGCAGGCCGTGCAGATGACGCGCCAGTTCGCCGACGAGCTGGCCGCCCGCGTCGAGCAGGAGCGCCAGGGCCGCCTGGGCCGCCTGCGCGACCTGTCCGCCGCCGTCGCCGACCTCGAGCGCCTGACCGCCGGCTGGACCGCCGTCGTCGACGCCAGCCAGCGCGCCCAGCAGCTGCACGTCGCCGTCGACGCCGTGCGCGCGCGCCTGGCCGACTCTGCCGATTCCGATTCCGACGACGACGATATCTTGCCCCGCCCCTTTGTCAAGGAGCTCGTCGCCGTCAAGGAGACCGCCGCCGGCGACCCCGTCGTCGACGCCGCCATCGCCTCCATCCCCCCCGTCGCCTACCAGCGCGGCGTCGCCCGCCCCCGCGAGCTCGTCGACCGCTTCCGCCGCGTCGCCGCCGAGGTCCGCAAGGCCGCCCTGCTGCCCGAGGACGCCGGCGTCGCCAGCCACGCCTCCAGCTACGTCTTGAGCAAGGTGCTCTTCCGCAAGCAGCCCGGCAGCGGCAGCGGCAGCGACAGCACCACGGCGGTGGCCGCCGACGGCGACGTCGAGGGCATCCTGACCCGCGCCCAGGCCCTGCTCGAGGAGGGCAACCTGGACGCCGCCGCCCGCGAGGTCAACGGCCTCTCGGGCTGGGCCAAGACGCTCAGCCGCGACTGGCTCGGCGAGGTGCGCAAGGTGCTCGAGGTGCAGCAGGCCCTGGATGTGAGTGGCTTTTCCTTTGTTTTTTTCAACCGTTCTTGTCTCGTGGAAAAGTATCATTGCTGACTTTCTCTTTCTAGGTCATAACCGCCGAGGCTCGGTTACGGAGCCTGCAGCTGGAGAAGAGCCGATGAGCGTGCCGCAAGGGCCGCGGGAGCGTATTAGATAGAAAAGAGGAGGAAGGCTAGAATAGAGGAGAGAGGATCATGTATATCGGCATCCTCTGTCTCATTTGTTTGCTGTAGCTGTTTTTCTCTTTTGTTTTTCCACATGTGTATATTCATTCGACAACGAGAGCAAAGGGACGGGAAAGGGGGAGAAGACGAGACAGCGGAAGTTTCTGTACGAGAAAAAGGCGAACGACGTTTCCGTGTACAATTAAAAACGAAGAAAGCGTTAATAATCTACATATACATATAGACAGCTTCTGCCATAGGACTACTCGAGGAGCACAGCGGGCGCCATGTCGCCGTTCGTAATGCACCTCCCATTCCTGTTCCTAAACAATTAATCGTAGACTGACGTAGCAGGCATCTCCAATTACATATCTGCGTGCTGTCCCGCAACGACCGTCCATCCAGCGCCCGAGCATTCCACTCTAGCTAGACGTGCCCGAAGTGTCCATGGCCTCCACGGCTTCCACCACGGCCTCCCTGGCCCTGGCCCTCTTGTTCGCCTTCTCGCCCGGTCGTCGCCGAGGTTTCTTGTCCTTGCCTCGCTCGCCGCGCCGGCGACGGACTGGCTGCACGTCGTCGTCGCCACCAATTTGCGCGCCGATGTCGATCTCGGCGTCGTCACGGACGCCGCCACCGCTACCACTAAAACCCGGTCGTGCTGCTGGCCGCGCAGGAAGGCTCATCGCGCTAGCTGCTGGCGGCAGCAGGGCCGGCGCAGGGCTGGCCGGGTCTTCCAAGTGGACGAGCTTCAGGTGCCGCACCAGGTTGGCCCGCCGAGTGAAGCCGTCAGTAGCCCTGTCGCACCGCTGGTGCGGGCAGTACCAGTAGGCGGGCGGCTTCGGCAGCTGCGGAAGCTTCGTCCGTATGGCCAGCCCGCCGGCGGCCTCGCTTGCCGTGGCGCCGCGCTTCGGTGGCCTGTCGCGGAACCGCGCCTGGAACCGCAAGAGCCCGCGCCGTCTCCAGAGATGCAGGCCTCCGTCGTCGTCTTGGGTGCCTTTGCCTTGGTCGCCGTCGCCGTCCTCATTATCGTCTTCTTCTTCGCCTTCCTCGCCGCCCTCCGTATGGACGGCTAGTGTCTGCGCAGGGTGTATTCTCCTGTGCCGGCGCAGCCGCATGACTGCGCCAGACAGGACGACAGGCTGGTCGCTGCTGGCATCCGTGTCTGCATCGTAGTCGTGTGCCGCGTTCTCGTGCAGATGGGCAAACCGCGCGGCACCCGGCCGGGGTGCGAAGACGGCGGATGCGATATGCCCGCTAGGTATCTGCCTTGCCCCGTCTCCGCTGTTGTCGTCGTCCCCTTCCTTTTCTTTCCCATTTCGTCTCGGCCCCTGCGACAACACAGGCTTCTGTGCGCTCTCCACGCCGCCCAGCGTCGACAAGACCATGCTCTGGCCGAACAGGTCGGCACAGCGCTGCGCGCTGCGGGCCAGCACGGCGCCGTCGAAGCCGGCCAGCGCCGCGGCGCCGAGCACGTCGCTCCAGTCGCGCAGGCCTGCCGCCGCGAGGGGGTCGCCAGGGCGCCTCTCGGTGTGTGGCGTTTCCGCGCCGCCGCCGCCGTCGCGGCCGCGGCCGCGGCTGGGCGCAGCTGGATTGGCCGGGCTCGGCTGCGCGGCGGCAGCAGCAGCAGCAAAATCCTCCGTCTCTGCTGCTGTTGCTGCTGCTCGCTCCGCCGCTGGTTCGCTCCGAGCCCGTCCTCTCCTCCTCTCCGGCGTGGCTGCGGGAGCGTTCCTGTCGTCTGCGTTCCCTGCTGCGCTCCTCGCACTCTTCTTCGGGCTGCCCGTCTTGGACGCGGCCTCGTCCGAGCTGTCCGGCAGGCGTCGATGGCTCTCCCGCGCCAGGCGGATCCGGTACGCCTTGTCGGTCTCGCCCGGCAGCTGCTCGCGCTGCTTGCGCGGGCGTCCCGGTCTGCGCTTCGCCGGCTCCGATGGGCCAGAAGGCGTGCTCTCGGCCGTGTGCGAGCGCACTAGGTTTGGCCTTGTCGGGCTGGCCCTGGCTTGCTTCACAGAACGAGCATCTTCCGCTCCAGACGACACGTACTTCACTTCATCGTCGTCGCTGTCGTCGTCGTTGCCGCCACCGTTTGTCGTAGACCTGTGCGTAGCCTCAAACGTGACCGCTCGGACGTTGTGCAGCACGGTCAGCAGTCGGTCGACCTGGACGAGCATGTGGCGCACGCTCGGCCGCAGGAGGCGGG
Source organism: Hawksworthiomyces lignivorus (assembly GCA_002917075.1). NCBI lineage: Eukaryota > Fungi > Ascomycota > Sordariomycetes > Ophiostomatales > Ophiostomataceae > Hawksworthiomyces > Hawksworthiomyces lignivorus. The sequence goes on from NTMA01000008.1 coordinate 226,000, forward strand.
CAGACAGCTCATCGTCCGCCGACACGACTGGTCGTTTGCCATCTGCTGTTGGGGGCTTCTTTGATCGAGGCGCGTCGTCGTCTGTCGTAGCGGCGTCGTCTCCTGTCCGCGCATGCCTTCCTCCTTGGTCGCGTGCTCTCCGTTTCTCTCCTCTGCCTCTTTCCCTGCGCTTCCTCTTGCGCCTTCCGCTTCCGACAGCAAATCTCCTCCGCCGCCGGAAGCGAATCTTGGCCATCCGCAGAATGGTCGCCGTCAGTATATCTTCCAGAAGCCGACCCGGCGGGCTCTCCATGCCGGTGGGATCCAGCTGTGCATCATCTTCGAAGTCGTCATTTTCATTGCCACCTGCGTCTCTGGAAGCCTCCTCTGCGCCAGCTGCCTCATCCCTCGTCCCGTCTTCCGCGTCGTCCTCGTCGTCCTCATCCCCGTCTTCCTCAGACGGAGCACGCGCGAGGAACGGCGCCTCATGCGGCCGCAGCGGCCATGCCGTCCAGTACGGCTCCGGCGCCCAGAGCCGTGCAAGCACGTCCTGGCTCGACGACTCCTCGTCGCTCGACTCAGCGCCTGCCTCTCTCTTCATGTCGAGCTTGGCGCGCTTTGCGTTTGGTCAGCAGAGAAGAAATAGAATACGAATAAGAAGAACGAGAATAATGGAGCCTGCTTCCTCACTGTGATGCTGTCTGCCCGCTCTCGCTGCCAGTCCGCTGCCCGCCGCTTGAGCGCGTGCACGTTGTACAGGTGCGCCGCCAGGTCGCCCGCGCGGGCGCCGTGCATGGCGTCCACGGTCAAGCGCTCGGGCTCGATCGTCTCCAGCCACATCTCCTTTCGCGTCTTCTTCTCTTCATGCGCGGAAGAGGCACCTCTGCCGCCTACTCCCCCGCCTCCACCCCTGCCGCCGCTGCTGCTGCTGCGAGGCGGCCTGGAACGGGATGCGGCCTTGGACGTCGCCCTATTTCTGCGCCGGCGGTCCGCAGCCTCCTGCCGGCGGCGGTTGATCTCCCGGGCCTCTTCGTCATCGTATCTCCGCTTTTTCCTTGGCTGATGCATAGCACCTTGCTACATTTTGTCGCTGTGCTGGGGGTTTTTTTTTTGGCTGCACTGCTGCAAAGATTGCGGCTGGCAGCCCAAATATGAAAGACTGTCAGTCGTTTGCAGCAAGTGAAAATTTAAGTGGGGCGCATGTACACCGCAGAGAAGACCTTCACGAGGCGCTCCAGCAGATCGGCTCACAAACTCCACATGCCATCTACGGAGTATGCCAAGAAATTGCTTCTCGGCGTGAAAGATTCTAACCAATTCAGAAATATGTTTGTGTTACAAAGGCACGCTATATACGCCTGCTGGCCTTTTTTTTAGGGTCATTTCATGTATTCCTGGTAGATGCGTGGCTCGCAGCGTCGTCTGCTTCACTGTGAGATTCTACGAATCATCTCTGCCTGTCCTACAGCCTTTGGGAGAAGAGAGATTGTGCCCTGACGAATTTGCAACACATTACTCCGTAGATGATGCCAGGAATCGGTTGTATGTTAAGGGATCTGTCGAGATAGGGCAGATCCTGGCAGACTTGTTTGCCCTATTGCTAACGCAAATGCACCAAGGGAACCCCTGCCGTCATATCCAAACTACCCGTCATGGTCATGTCTTCGTATATCTTTTGCACTGCTCGTATTTGAACGCTGTACTACTTTTTTTTTTTTGGCCCACATGAACGGGTGTACCATGCATCTCACAAGACGAATAGAGCAAGCTCTCCCTCAACCACGACCACCGAACTCTTGTAGAATCGTCCCAAGCTCAACCATGCCCATTCGTCGAGTCATTTCACTGCAAGTCTCCTAGAGTGCAACTATGCGAAAAAGTGACAAGCGAGTTCCAGCTGAATTTTGTCGTTGGTTTGTGAGTCTGCATTCTCGTAGCCTCACTGCTTTGTCATGTGCAAGTCACCAGGGATATGTTTGTAAAGTACACAGTGGATGGCCCTTTGGCGGACAAGTAGAAGGCGAGGGAGGTATACGTTGCTTTGGCCTTGAATGACGTGCTGTACGAACGCCACTCCCCAGGGTTCGCCAGAGCCAGTGCGATGTCGATGTCTCCCGTGAGCCAGTTGATATCGGACCCGGTGCCAAGGACGTCAATGTAGTAGTCGAAAGAGACCGTGAACGTCTTCCCAATGCTGGTAATAACCGATTCTAAAGCCTGAACGTATTGGCCGCTACCGACGCTCATGCTTAAGCACGAGGCAGGCCCCTCGCACTTGGTCGTGACTGCAATCGAACCTGTGCCGAACGAAACCCAGTCTGTCTGCCCTTGGCTAAAATCGCCATTGTTTATGAGATTCGTGCAGGTTGGTGTAGGTGGCGACGATGACGATGAAAATGATGATGACGATGATGGTGATGGCGATGATGGTGATGGCGATGATGTCGATGGCGATGATGACGATGACGATGACAATGATGGCAAGCTTGACGAAGACGGAGCGACGCTAGACGATGAGGATGAGGATGAAGTTGAAGAGACCGCCGGTTTACACCGGGATGCCATAGTCGTCGACCAGGACAGGCCAGCCGCCAACAAAGTGACAAACCGCATGATTTTGTGTTTTCCTTTATTACAATACACAGTTGTTTCGTATATTATGAATTAGTTGGTAAGAAAGTTCATACCGGAGACTGCAACACAATTAAAAACAGGGAAGAAGAAAACAATTCAATCTGAACAGCTTCGAAAAGGTGAACAAGGAAAGTGAAGAAGTATTTTTTTTCCCCTTCGTCTCTTTTGGTTACGATACACCTCTATCGTAGTCCTCGCCAACGAGTATACTACTCGTCAAATCGTGTACACGCATATTAGAACTCCTTTTTCCAAGTCTTCAAGAATACGATGTAGTATTATTGTTGGTTCCTGCATGGAGAGGCACCAATGACTCTGTCTGTTTGTTATTGGTAGAGCCCGCAGTCTTTCAATATGACGATTCCAAAAGAAGAATACAATTAATTGCTAGGCCTCCACGGCACCGAATAATATTCTTGTTAGACTAGCACCGATTAAGATAGAGTATTGAAACAAGCCAGAATAGGATTAAAAACGGAAAACTAGAAAGAAACCCATTCTACACGCCATACTCCGTACATGTACTAGAAATCATAAAGGCCCGTGGCATGAAATATATATATATATATATAATAACCGAGCATCCGGCTCGGGCTACCCGGTTCCTCTAGTGTGCGTCTCTGCGCTGGCAAGCATCAAGGTGATCAGCACCACCGTCGGCCATGTAGCGGATACCACATGCAAACTGCAAACACATTAATAACCTCATGGTCTGACGTAGCGACTGTATAACGAGGTCCTGGTCATTAGCCTTGTCGTAAAGACGCGTAGTATCAGCACTAAGCAGCGCCTAAACAGCCCTAGATGGGAGGTTGGGGACTGAGGGCTGTTATCGTTTTGCAAGGCTTGTATATTTGAGGCTATGTCTCTTCACTATCTACAGAATGGTGCATCACGATAATGCTTTAGGCTCCATACAAGTGCATTGTGCGTAGACAATCGCGGCTGATTTGTGCGAGTTCCTAAGAGATCATGCGGTACTGCAAGTCTATTGTGTGCAGGAGGCAGAAGTAAGAGGATGGGAGACATTGCTATAGGAATTTACCAGAGACAAAGCCTGCCAGAGCAGCGATTACAGCAAGGCAGAACAGCACAGCATATTCCAGTTGCTAAAATAGATAATATTGCTGGAGAAGACAATTCTATGGCCGTGCATCTTCCGTCTATGGAGTATAAAGAAGCTTTGAGATGGTCAATCCAAATTGTGCCCTGCAAGGACTGGCGAACGCAGAGCAGGGCAATAAAATCATGATAGCTTATAATGCAGAGATACAGAGACAATCTATAGATGCATTTATGTATGAGATTGCTTCAAACAAGCGGTATTTGCGTATGCATGTACAACAAATTTCAGATCTACTGTTCATGTCCTACGCTCACGTTCTTTTCTAAACCACTCCCACGAGCACTCGCCTATCGGCCGCCTATCGTCAAACCAAGATGAGCACTCCTCATATCTAGCTGGTTTGGGGCGAGCGTTGGTCGATGCAATAATGCAATAGCACTGTATGTAGCATTCCTTGTACACTCTGCAAGATTCGAAAGAAGCAAAAACGCCTTTTATTGCCAGATAAAAAAATTTGTGGAAAGAAAAATTCTATGCTACAGTCCCGGTGCATCCTTTTTTTTTTTTTAAGAACTCTTCTTTTTTCTGCTCCCCTGCAGCGGAGCTCTTCATGCGGCGCCGGCCTTGCCCTTGGCCTGCTGGCGCTCGAGCTTCCGACGCTTGGCGCGCAGCTTCTCGTCGGCGGCGCTGCGCTTGGTGTTGGTGTAGACCATCTGCTCGTAGAGCTTCCGCTTCTTCTTGGGCAGCATGCCCTTGGCGCGCTCGAGCTCCTCGGCGCGCTTCCGCTCCTGCCGGGCCAGCACCTTGCGCGCGTCGGCCTTGGCCTTGGCCCGCGGGTCGGCCGCCGCCTGCTTGCCGCCGCGAACAGGCTTGCCCGTCAGCTCCGCCTCCAGCTCCAGCTGGCGCTGCAGCGCAGACGACGCGGCCTCCTCGTCGTCCTCGTCGTCGTTGTCGTCCTCGCCGGCGGCCTCGTCCTCGTCGCCCGAGAACCCGCCGAACGTCTTGTCGGCTTCTTCCTCGTCGTCGTCTTCGTCGTCCGTCCCGGCCACGTCCATGCCGCCGTCGTCATCCTCTTCGTCTTCGTCGTCGTCCTCGGCCTCTTGCTTCTTGGCCTTGCGGCCAGCCTTTGCCTTGGGCGCCTTGTCGGCAGCGGCGCCAGCTTCTTCTTCGTCGTCCTCTTCCTCCTCGTCCTCCTCGTCCTCCTCGTCCTCCGCCAGCGCCTCGGCCTCAGTCTGCTGCGCCGCCAGCGGCAGCGACGGGTCGTACTGGCCCTGGGCGGCCTTGACAAAGGGGCTCAGGTGGGGCGGCAGCTGGGCGCCGGGCGCGTACAGGTCCGGGCGCTGCAGCTCCTCGGCGTTGACGCTGTCCCAGACCCACTGGGGCTGGACGTAGATGCGGCCCGGCACGCGGCGGTGGGCGGCCAGCTTCTGGGCGGTCTGGTTGTCCTCGGTGTTCTCCTTGTCCTCGCCCTCGACGGCCACCTGCACGGGCGGGCGGTCGACGATCTGGTGCGTGATGGACGGGTCGCGCTCGTCGGTCGTGTAGGAGCCGCCGCCCAGCACGGCGTCCCAGCCGATGCGGCGGCAGCCAAAGGCGCGCAGCAGCAGCTCCAGCGGCTGGCGCGGCGTCTCGCGCGACAGGTACACGGTGCAGCCGGCAAACAGCGCCCGCGGGCTGCTGGCGCTGTACGCCGGCTGCGGCAGCACGTCGCCGCCGGGGCCGGCCGGCTCGAACTTGTCGATGGCGTCCGACGGCCGCACCTCGTCGGCCTCGTCACCGCCGCTGCCGCCGTCTGTCACAACCTGGCCCGTCTCCTCCTCCTTGAGCGTCCGCACCAGCTTGTCCACCTCGGCCTGCACGGCGGGGTCGGGGCCGTGCGCCGCGCTGCTGCCGTCCTGCGCCGTCTCCATGGCGTCGGCGTCCGCTGACGAAGACGACGGCAGCACGGCGGCGGCAGCGGCGCCCTCGAGCGTAAAGGCGCCGAGCTCGGCTGCGCTGTCGTCCTTGCTCGTGTCGAAGCGCGGCGGGTACTTGAGGCCGGTGGCCGTGTACAGGCGGAAGTTGACAAAGCCCAGCAGCGTCATGTAGAACTCGACGAAGCTGCCCATGATGCGGAAGTCAATGTCGCCGACCACGCGCTGGTTGAACTTGTAGGGCACCAGCCAGGTGACCGTCTCGCCCTGCAGGCTGGCCTGGTAGTAGATGCCCTTGATAGACAGGAACGACTTGCGCAGGCTGTGCGACACGATCAGGTAGTGCTGGAACTCGAGGCACAGCCGCTCGCACCGCGCCACCATGCGCGCCGGCACGGCCGCCGTGGCCGGCAGGCTGGCAAACAGGAACAGCATCGACAGGCAGTCGTCGAGGTCGCGCAGAGCGTCAGCAAAAGTCGGGTAGCGTTCGCGCACCACGTGGTCCAGCGTGTAGCGCGGCCGCCCCGTCTTCTCGGGCCGCGCGGCGTTCTGCTCAAAGCGCTGGGCGTCCGACACGTCGCCCCGGCCCAGCGCCCGCGCAATCTTCTTCTCCAGCACCTTCTGCTCGCGGAACCGCTGCACCAGCGGCTCGTGCAGCAGGTACTGGATGTCCTTGACGTAGTAGAACGTGGTCGACGCCGTCGACGACTTGGACACCTTCTTCTTGCTGCGCGGCTCGCGCGGGTAGATGCCCTTCCAGATGCACAGCTTGCGGAAGTCGGGCAGGCTCAGCTGCAGCTTCTTGACGGCCTGCGTGCGCGTGATGTAGTTCCTGGCCGCACCGGCCTCGCCCTTCTTCTTGGACCGCGCCATTATTGAAACAAAAAGGAAGACAGCTGGCCCGATGGAATGGGGGGGGGGGGGGGTTGATGCCAACTGATTTGCTCGTGTGAGGTTGTTGAGTGTGAAGTTGGAGAGGAAGAAATCTTCTCTCAGAAGGCGGTGGGGAACTTTTTTCCCTTCAATTGCTGGCAGTTTTTTTTTTTTTTCTGCCATCTTTTTTTTTTTCTTTTTTTCTTTTTTTTTTCTGCCACATTAAGCCGCTTTCAGTCTGGGCGGTCTTTACTGCTCTTCACCGCCTTCTACCGCCTCTGCTTAGGTGGGTCTCCACTAAAGCCACAGAGCCACTCAGCACTTAGCCCTGTCCAATTGCCCGTATTCTAAGGCAGCTGTAGCCAATTGGCGCGCGGCGCGTCCCCCATATGGCCAGCTATACGAACAGCGAACAACTTCAAACTGTTCTCTCCTTTTGTGTACCTCCCACCATCATCATCAATCTCCTTTCTTTCCTTTCTTTCCTCCTGAACCCAGTCTCTCCCAGTCATCCGCAATGCGACTTGCTGGGCGATGAATGGCGGAAAAACCACCATGACCTTGGGGCGCACGGCCGGCCTCTACCTGGCTGCGGCCGCCGTGCGGCTGGCCCTCTTCACCCTGTTCCCCGGCTTGCCCGACCTCCTGACCGGACGCGTCGAGATCTCCACGCCCGTCACCAGTTTCAAGCGTCTGCAGGAGGGCCTCTTCCTCTACAATCACAATGTATCTCCCTACGACGGCGGCGTCTACCACCAGGCGCCCCTCCTGCTACCGCTCTTCTCACTCCTGCCCAGCGGCACCGGCGGCGAACCCCTGCCCATCTTCGCCTACCTCCTCTACATTGCCGTCGACCTGCTGAGCGCTGACGCCCTCGTCAAGATCGCCGAGTCCGGCGAGGCAGGTGCCTCAGCCCGCTTTACATCGCCGCGGCGACAGAAGCGGTGGAGCGGCTATATGGTGGCAGCTATGTAAGTTTGTTATCCCGCCCCTGTGTTGGAAGGCAATTTGAGAGAGAGAGTGGGGGTCTTTTGAGTGTCGTCTTGGTCTAACGCGGCATCCGCACACAGCTACCTGTTCAACCCGTTTACTATTGCCGCCTGCATCGGCCGGTCCACCGCCGTCTTCTCCAGCTGCGCCATCCTGCACGCCATTGCCAAGGCCGTCGCCGGCGCGCCCCTCGGCGCCATGGTCTCCCTGTCCTTTGCCGCCTACCTCTCCATGTATCCTCTGCTGCTGCTGCCGCCGCTGCTGCTCCTGGCCTTTGACCGGCGGCGGACCTCGAAGAAGGAAAAGAAGGCCGTAGAGGCAGCATCGTCGTCATCAACGCCGTCCACCCCGCCAGTCTCCTCGTCTTCCTTGCCCGCCCTGCGCTTTGCCGCCGTCCACGTGGCCGTCGTCGCCGCCTGCCTGGCCGCCCTGCTGGGCATGTCGTACCTGGTGGCGGGCGGCTCGTGGGCGTTCCTGCGCTCGACCTACGGCGTGCAGCTGACGCTGTCGGACCTGACGCCCAACGTCGGCCTGTGGTGGTACTTTTTCATCGAGATGTTCGACTCGTTCCGCGCCTTTTTTGTCGCCGTCTTCTGGCTGCACCTGTCCAGCTACGTCGGCGGCCTCTCCATCCGCCTGCGCGCCCAGCCGCTCGCCGTGCTGGCCCTCCTCACCGGTGTCTTCGCCATCTTCAAGCCCTACCCGGGCGTCGGCGACACCGCCCTCTTCCTCGCCCTCGTGCCGCTCTTCCGCCACGTCTTCCCCCTCATGCGCTACACCTTTGTCGTCGCCGCCGCCATCATCTACGCCACCTTTTTGGGGCCGGCCTTTTACCACCTGTGGATCTACGCCGGCAGCGGCAACGCCAACTTCTTCTATGCCATCACCCTGGTCTGGAGCCTGGGCCAGAGCCTGCTGGTGTCCGACCTGACCTTTGCCGTGCTGCGCGACGAGTGGGAGGTCGAGCGGCCGGAGATGGTCGGCAAGGAGATCCGGCAGATCTGAAAGAGGGGAGAAATTTAGAGAAAAGAGAGAGAGAAGGAAAAAAAAGGGGGATGTAAGTAAGTGGCTGCTAACGGTTCAGATCAAAAGAGGCGGCTCTGCCTTAATTTTTTATCCATAGATCATAGGGCTGTCTATTCGAAGATATGAGTTTTTCATTGCATGTAAAATTAAAAGATAGCATGGTGCTTTCAGTAATGTACAGGTCGGAATATCGTATGAGTGTAGATTTTTATTATAAATTATCCTGTTTTTGTCCTTGGAAAAATGTCTATGTAGAAGAGTGTTTCTTTTAAATTTGCGCCACGCAAACGCCGCCCATGCCATTTATCGTAACAGCGTTAAATATACAGACATGCAGAAAGTAAGCACACGCACACGCGAGGCTCACAGCATGTTCAGCATGGCGCCCGCCGCGCCCAGCCCCAGCAGCGTCCGCGGCACCCGCTTGTACACCATCAGCGGCGCCCCAAAGGGCGGCAGCCGCCGGTAACCCAGCAGCAGGCCGACCGCCACGGCGGCGCCGACGGCGGTGGCGCAGACGGTCAAGAGGCGCTGGCGGCGGCGGACTGTGAGCTCGTCAGCATCGTCGTAATTGTAATCATCTTCCTCGCCTCTTCCCCCCCAGTGCTCCTCCTCGATCCACACCTGCCGCCATAGCCAGGCCAGCCCGTCGCCGCTGAGGCCGGGGACGCTGTGCACGACACCGTAGAGAGCGCGCAGCCACAGCGGGTGGCGAGCGCGCCGGACGGAAGAAGATGGTTGCGATGGTGGCGGCCGCTGCCGCCGCGGCTTGGCCTGCTTTGCTGGCTGCTGCCACGGCAGGGCCGCGTCGTCTGTGTCCGCCCCGCCTCCGCCGAAGCACGCCTGCCGCATGTCGGCGACGAAGACGGCCAGGGCGTGGTGGTGGCGGCGCAGGGCGTCACGCAGAAACGGCCGCGGCACGTCGGGAACGGCCATGAGGGCAAGGTGGCCAAAGGCGAGGCAGTCGAGCGATGTCGGCCGCAGAGGAGGCGGCGGAGAGGAGGTGGCGGCAGTGGAAGGGATGGCGCTCTCGGCTCTGCTCTCTGTGCTCTCGCCGCCGCCGCCCTGCTCTTCTTCCTCTCCTTCGGGCCGCAGCAGCAGCCGCTTGGCCCCCTTGCGCTCCGCCAGCACCGCCAGGCAGGCGCGGGCCGCCTCGTCCAGCCGGATCTGCGCCTTAGCCTCGGGCGTCAGCGCCTTGCTGAGAGAGGCAGAACTACCGGTTGCGGCAGAGTGCCCGGCAGCATGCCGGATCCGGTCAGGAAACGAATTGAGCGCCGCCGTCAGCGCCGATGTGGTGCGGACGTCGTCGGCGTCGTCCCGGTCCGTGTCGAGGCTGGAGAAGCCAAGGTGGGCCGCCGCCGCGGTGTGCGCCGCCCGCAAAGCCGGCGGCTCCATCCAGGTCAACGGGAACGGCAGGATGCGGCTGTAGGCTGGGCGCGTGGCGCCTGCCCAGTTCACCGACGACACGTACAGCGAGAGGCCGACCAGCGGCGCCGCCTCAGCGCGCAAAAAGGCGGCGTACGCCGCGCTGTCGGCGGCCGCAGCCGCGTTCAGGCCGGCGTCGAGGTCGATCACAACAGAGGAAGGCGACGCAGATGACTGCGCCCGCAGGTAGGCGACGACTGACTCGTACCCGGCGGCCACCCAGCGGCCGGATTCCGCATCGCGCAGAGCGGGGAGAGGGTCTGCAAAGAAGTGTCAGACACGAAAGGCAAACACGTCCCAAGAGAGCAAGACAAATTTCAGGGAATCTCCTGTCAGGGAAACTTACGGGGCAAGGCAGATGTGCTAGTGGTGACCAGAGACCAGGACCCTCGCGGCAAGGCAAGAGAGAGGTAGGCGACCGCGGCCAAGCAGTCTGGATCAACAGACGGCAGGCCAAAGGCCGGGCCCCAGGCGTGGAGCTCAAGCGACATCGGGACAGAGTGAATTGGGAGGTTCCCGTTCGCTTCACTACTGCGGAAGACGGAAGAAACAAAGCAAACCAGACCAGCTCGTCCCGTCCTGCATCTGCGGCGGTCGCCATATGCATCAAGTCCTTTGCGTGGGGTTGAGTCGCTGAAAATTCATTATCTCCACGTGACCCTTATCTCTGCTTCCAGGTACTGTATGTAGAAGATTGCGCCACACAGCAGTGGTGCACCCAGTAATAGAGGATGCGCATGCAGTCAAAAGCTATCTATAGAACCTCCCCACCAGCAGCGAAACTAGAAGAGCAGATCAGCATGCATTTGTTCATGCATCCCAGAGGCATATGCGGTCCAATTGCGTGGGAAATCTGGCATATTCGGGTAATGAGATAGACCTATGGTGTCTCACATCTGTAAGCTATTTGCTGCTCACGCTGCTCATGCTGCTCATGATTTACCTCTTTGCGATGTGCGGTTTTCCTAAACGCGATAAACAAATCCTCGTTAGAGCGTAGCCATCATACACTGTCATCCCCAGCAGAGCGCACAGGCCAATGTTAAAATCTCTCTCTCACCTACGGAGTATCCTTCTTCGTATTTCCGCTCATTCGTGCTACCGAGAAGCCCCGTCTTTGATGCCGAGCATCGAAGGCCGAGGGTAAAGTACGTGTACTGTACATGTAACGGGACTTCCCTATCTAACGATCTCCACCGTTTCTTCTCAATCCTGTTGTCATCCCACCACAAGACGCCCCACGAGGGAGCAGACACCTTTGTTTCTGGTGCGAAGGCAATTTACAAAAAGCTGCCAAAAAAGGAGCCGATGCTCCCGGAAGCGGGAGCGGAAGGGAAGGGGTGTGGGGATGATAGGGGTGGAGCACCAGCCTTGTTTCTCTGCCTACGAAGTCTGCATTTGTAATTTAATGCTCGCAATCTAAGACGTAAGATGCTCTCGTCAAAAGAAAAAGGGACGAGCTCTCTCCTGCTGTCTGTATGCATAGAAAAGTACTTGGCAGGAGGACACGCTCTGCTCACGCAGAGTAGAGAGCGCACGGGGTATGCGCAGTCTCAGAGCTGTGGATCGAAGCAGTGGATCTCGTAACAAGACATATCACATATAACAAATGCAAAGTCCCTCTTTTCGTGATGTATGCTAGAAGTGGAAAAAGGCCGTAGGAAGAAACAGGAAAGGCGAGGCAATCTATCCTACGCCAGATATGAAAGAGGATCCCAAAAGAGAATAAAAGCGGAGGTATCATACCAGAGCTCTTTTCACGTCGTAAACCGTGACAATATTGGATGTGTTTAACCCCGTTCGTCTTGGGGCGAAGAGAAAGCAGCGGGGAGACGGTGCCAATTTCGGTTGGGTGCAGCCTTGGCCGCTCAACGATGCGCAGAAGCTGGTAGTTTATCCCGCCTGGGGAAGCACAAACGGCGGATAAACTGCGACACTTTAAGGGAAGCAAATTCAATCACTTCGGGTTTGGATGTAGAGAGATAATGCAAGCCCGATAACTCATCGGCCGTCTCAGCTAAAGCCGCCGATGACGACATTGACTTTTTGAGGGGGGAGCGGGGGTTCCGTGGGCAGCTCGCTCTCGGGAGTGGACATGATATTACTGCATATTAGCAGAGACCACGTAAACAGGACAGCCGCATTCCTGCATGCCGAGAGATAGAGGAGGGGGGCGTGCGTGGAGGTGAGTAAGAAGAGGGAAAAGAAGGAAAACAGAATACGGGAATCGGGAAAAGGGGAAAACGAGCTGCGCTGAGAGGAGGGGGTACAGTTGCCTGGCGACGAAGAAGCTCGCTTCTACCTTTCTACTGCAGCAGACATGTAATATTAACAAGAGAATTAGGTAGAGCAGGATGACGATCAGCAATGAAAGCCGAGCGCGAATCAATGGAGGGATGTGGTACTGCGTATAGCAGGGAAACCACGGGCACGCAAAGGGGAATCTCGACAGTATCCAGCGTTCTGGTTGCTACTTAATCCACGTCGCACTACGCAGTAACATCGTCAGCCGCTGATTTCCTGCGTACGTAGGACTCTCTGCCGGATTTGTACTGCTCGTACTGGTAAACGTAGAAACTCGTAATCTAGAGCTAGATGCCAGCTGTAAGGAAATGAAATGGTCCCTTTTCTTGTGGGTCTGACAGATATAACACAGAGTGTTAGCCCTTTCGCGAACAAACGGAGCTCTCGGGAGGTAGGCAACACAGATGGACAACAAGTGGCATCATTAAACGCATGCTTTTGTCAAGAGGACGAGCGGCTAACTCGGACTTGCGATACTGACAGCTAAGGATGCCGAGGAAACCTGCTAGCAATCCGTCCACCGTCTCTCCTTTCTCGCTTGCAATGTGTACGGCGCAGGGGTAGGCCTCAATCTTTTTGCCTCTTTCTTCATGGATGTTCAAGGCTTTGGTCTTCTCAACACGATCAGATGGGATCTGCTGAGGGGAAAAAAGTCCTGGCACAGAAAGGGGGAAACCAGGTCGCTAGTGCAGACGTATCTGACATTGAATGAAGATCAGGCAGCGAGCGGCGGAGAAATTGCTCCATCCTCCGATAGATGGCTGGCTGTGTACTCCGTAAAACACGCTTATCGTATGGAGACGTATTGCATGGTGGTCAAATGCGCAACCCCATACTATTCATAGCAAACTCATTTGCTGTAGAGCAGGGGTGTCCAAGTGTGGAGCTGCACTGGCCAATTTGAAAATGGGTCAATTTATTCGCATCGTATATGGGATGACAGGCTGGCAGGGCACCAAAACGATTTGGTTGCGTATGTATGCGCAAGCCCTGTGCTTTGTGCCGCATCTGCAGCAACTCTAGTGCACACGGACGAACGCATTCTCGTGGCATGATAGCTGACAACAAAAAAAAGTTTTCTGTCAGCGAATTCATATATACTATTTTTGTTGAGGAATATGCGACCTGTGATATACGTAAATTATTTCGTATGATTTCATGACAAGCCTTTCGCACTTGGCGGCTGACTTGGCCCCAAATGGCCACCAAGGGAGAGGTGACGTTAGAGACCTGTCAGAAGCGTAGTCGAGTTGCCTCTTGTCATATTTCTGTCATATTCCAAGTTTTGAAACATACAGGATCAACTAGCTTTTCCAGAGGCAGCACAACGCAAACTAGCCTTTCACACATCATATGACTTTTGGCTTGCATGGACACAGAAATGGCACCAAGAGGTTAAGGATAAATCACTTGCGCGTAGATAATCAATTCTGTAAGGGTATATCGGCGACGACTGTGAAAAAGGAACAAATCAAAAGAAACCCAATGTTTCTTTCTGAACGACGCCGTGACCCATGCTCTCTATGATACAATATACAATCTTTTTGTTCGCGACCCGCTGCAGGGCGAACAGATTGTCCAAAAAGATTAAAAGACGATTATTCCCTTTCTAATTCTCGACCCAATGTAGTAACACGCCCCCACCGAAAAACGCACGCACTCAATAGGAAAAGGATTCATGCTCATAAACCAAGTGTGAAACTCGAAGGGGTTGGAAGATGTGTAAATAAAATTCAGTAAGGTGTAAAAGAATGTTGATTAAAACAGAAAGTTGGTCTCGTCGTAGTGATACAAGTTTGTCGTCTCCAAAAGTGAAGGTCTTGAAAAAGTTGTTGCCGTGAAAAAAGGGAAGTTCGAGAAAAAAGTGGCGATGTTGCTGCTTTCCTGCTCGAGCCGGCTCGACCAGGAAAACAAAAGTGACCAGATGCAGCACTGGGAATGCGGCTGCTCGCAAGGTAAAGATGTGTTGCAATGCATCTGCTGCTCAAGCTTGGAATGAGGCCGTCGTTCTGTAAGGCGCTCGAGACTCAACACGTGGAAATGCAATATACATGATGGCATATGCATTGCCGCCGGACCCTCGTACGATGTGCAATCGCATGACGTATGTTTTCTTGTAGTTGGCGCCCATTCGTTGAATTCCGTTTCTTGGAGCAAGTTGTTGTTGTGTAGTGTAGCAGAGCAATGCAAGTAAGTTCTAAAGAGGTGCACCTATGACTTGGCGTTCCGCAACCGCGAGGTTGCGATCCATTTGCGATGAAGCTGCAAGACAGCCACGCTGCTTAGCCGCGTTTTGGCAGAGGCGGCAGCGGGCGACTTGGCGGCGGGCCGGGGCAGGGCGGCAGCTGAGAAGGGCGCTGCTCAAGAGGAGAGAACTGTGTTGACGCCATTGCGAGATGTGTTGATTGTTTGTTGTGCTGATAGAAAGTTGCTATTGACGAGTCAAGTAGACTGGCGAGTTAAAGCACTTATATGGTTGGTAAGTTGGTTGTTCTGAGAAGCTGGAGTGTTGTAAGTTCCGTTGGTCCTGAAGTGAGCCGATTGTGGTGGAAGTCTCAGATGTTGTTCTTGAAGTAGTAGAGAAGAGAGGAAAGAATATCGAACAAGAAGAAGATGAAAGAAGGGATGGGGAGGAAAGGCTTGGGACTTATATGGACATCTCAAGGGAGAAAAAAAAGAGTGGAAAGGCTTGGTAAGAGAAGAGACGAGAATGGAAAACCGGGCAGGGCGTGTAAAGTAGCCTGGCACGACTGACAATTTCGTGAATTTTGTCATTGCGGGAACAGTTATTATTGGAAGGAAGTGAAGGGGGGGGGGGGTGTGTGCTGTGTGATGTGTAGACAAGCTAAGATCGCCGTTTCGAGATGATGGGACGGGAGTTGATTAGTGGGCGTGTGTTTCTTACAGTTACGGAGCAGACACGCACAAGATACATGGCGATGGCATATAGAGACCGCAGCGGGTGGTGTACCTTTATTGTCAATTAGGCCTTGCGGCAGGAATATGCGCAAAGTAGTCGTGTGAACACGAAGAGCGAGCTATAGGGCCGCAAGTGAATGCACTAAAATGTGCAGAGGAGAGAAAACGGGCGGCCAAAAACCAACAAAAAACCAGCTGGAGCAATGAGAACATGGGCCTCTCTGGCTTGGGACAGGCAGACAGGGGCAGTGGAGAACGACGCTGAACAGGGGTGTGTGGGGGGGAACAAGGGGCAGGGGAGACTAGTGAGAGGTGTTACGAGCTTCACCGCATCAGCTCCGTTTTGGCTTGGAACGGACAGACGGACGCTGGGCGCAGCCAAGTGCGGCGTAGGCATACTTTTTTTTGGCTTTAATATTGCATGTACGCAGTATGTACGTATGTCTTTGTGGAAGTAAGCGTACATACGAAAAGGCGGAAGGACCGCCTGTTTAGCATTGGCAATAGGTTGCAAGTGTCTAAATTGAGTGCTGAGTGCTGAGCATCTTACCACCCACCAGAAAATAAAG
Organism: Hawksworthiomyces lignivorus; assembly: GCA_002917075.1. Taxonomy (NCBI): domain Eukaryota; kingdom Fungi; phylum Ascomycota; class Sordariomycetes; order Ophiostomatales; family Ophiostomataceae; genus Hawksworthiomyces; species Hawksworthiomyces lignivorus. The sequence continues at coordinate 241,698 of NTMA01000008.1, forward strand.
GCAAGAGTACGATACTAAAATAGGCAACCACACAATCCCTTTCCATTTATTCCAGCTTATCCATAAGCCTACGTCGCATGTATGTGTGTGTACTGCGCCGTGCCACTGCCTCGAGACGCAATTGTGATTTCCGGCCCTCTCTCTCCCTATTTTTATGACCAAGTTTGTTAACTTATTGCCTCTGCTTCGCTGCTTTCCCCTCCTTCTGTTTCCTTCCCGTGTCCCATCCCCCGTTTGGCCTCCTGGCCGCCTTTTGCGGTCTCAGCCTGGTCGCTCTTTCCCCAGGCCACTTATCCGAATGGCATGTTGCGCCGGCAGGGCGCATCACATAATCTCAGGCACGGAATTTGACTTCTTTTATTGTAATTCTTTTTTTGTCATTCTTCTGTGTCAGGCAGCTTTTGCGACCGATAATGCGATCGGTCCTTCTTCACCGCTCCAGAAGGAAAAGACGGTTTACCATTTCTTTTCCCGATTCTACTTCATATGGTCCGTTTTCTACTGCCCAACAAATTTTACGGTGCATTAGATGGGAATTAGATGTAAATTGAAATGGCAAATGAGCTCCCAAAATTTTTTTCGTTCCTATCAAACCAAAGAAAAAAAGAGGGCCTTCATAGCTTAGACTAGGGGGCATGGTCTCGCTGTAAAATGTGTGCATTTTAATCACCGTGGTGCATAGCAAGGCCCCAGTCCAATTTCCGCCACTTTTTCGTTCAGGGCATATTTTCAAAGGGACAAGTTGGCCTGTAATATTTGTCTTGGCGGGAAAAAAAAAATAAGCAAAATCGCCTGCTCTAGCGCCATTGAAAGAGGTTGATTCAGGGCGCAATTGAAATTACAGTCGTAGGCAGCGAGATCCGCCCCCTGGACGTGTATCACAAAGGAGAAAAATTAGGGGGACAAGGTTTGTTGAGCTTTTTCCACTGCCGAGGTGTCCGCTAACATTAAGAACCGAGCCGCTTGAAAAGATCTCGTAGGCGCCATTTCCTGTAAAATTGCTTCAGCAGGGTTACCGCAATGCGCACTACCGACAGCCGCTATTCCATATTCTTGGAATTTTCTCTCCTTGGATACACAGGTTCACGGATAAAGCATACTCGCAAAGAGCGCCCGTAGTATCATTTCTGCGAATATTGGTCTAGGCCTGCGTTTTGCGTTTTGTGCTCCTATTTTGCGCCTATCTACATTTCTTGCTTTGTTCATCAGGATCGGCTATGAAGGTATCGCAAGCGAAACGAGGCCTAGTGATGATACGGGCGGCTTCAATTAAAACCCTAAACAAAAATTTAAATAAAACGGAGGAACGGCGAGATCCATGATGCAATTACAGAGCCGTGTACGAGTACGCTAAGTGCGTCACACTACACAGACTGTGGATATGCTTGATATTCTTTTTTCTTGTTACTTTTAGCATTCTCCGTAGCTTTTCCTAAAGACCTTCTCCACTGCTTCTAGCGTGGAAAAGAGCGGTCGAATTAGGGGACGAAGTGGACCTCTCCTAAGACATAGTTATCCCACTCTGTCTCTTATTCTCAACGGTTTCTTACAGGACCGTCAGCACGAATCGCAAAAACGTGGCTTTCCTGGGGACGTGGTCAGAAACAATCGAACAGCCGGGGTTGCCGTTCGGCCAAATAGGCATACTTTTGGGCGCCGACTTCTATTTTCAATATGCCGCGCCAACAGATCAAGGAAAGCCGAAACAGCAGCGTACGAACCATGTGAAGCCGTTCGATCGTATGTGTGACGGGGAAACCAGTCCTCGTAAACTTCCTTTTTCCAGACGCGACGTAAGCAAACTGCGGACGCAGAACAGGCGATTCAGAACTCGCTGTTGCGACAAAATTGTGCCGTACCTGCCCATCTGCCCTGCGCCCGACGAACCGCCTTGGCATTTTGTTTGGCAGCGTTTCTAGTCAGCTGTGACAAGTTGCTGCAGAATGTCACCACCCATCATCATCGTCATCGCCCAAGACCCTGGTAATGTGGTGGCTGTACCGCTAATACTGCGGATAGCAGACTGCGGAGCATGTACACTTCTGGATTACACTCGTATTACCGCATACCGAGTTTTTGGTGGAGTATGTAGACACTGTGGGACAGATGACATCGTCGAAAAGGCGGGCAAAGAAAGGCGGGCGAAACGTCATAAAACTGCAAGCCCGCAAATAGAGCCGACTGCGTTGAGTGTCTGCATGTAAGATACGTGTACGTAGTAGTCGTAGAAGAAACCCACCCCTTCTTCCGAACCTAGCCCGAAGGTTCATTGCATCATATCACCGCCATGCGATGACCGGTACGAGTGTTGGGAGTCTAGACGCGGCGGGACGTCCAGATTGAGTAAACTTGCCTGATTCTTTGTTTTGCGTTGTGGTACCTGATGTTTCTTTTCTTTTCTTCCTTCTCATTTCGCCTTGTTTTTATTGCCGACCTGGGACTGGTCTGCGAAGGCTGACTTGGAGGGCACGGCAGAAAGTGTACTACTCGTAGGCGACCCAAAACAGCACAAAAAAAAGAAACAAAAAAAGATCACAACAGCCCAGGAAAAGTAACGCAGCCTGCCCCAATGTGTTTGTTTTCCCTGATTACGGTGCGCCACTTAATCGTAGAGATTCCTGTTATTCCAATTTCCGATTTGGCCTCAACCAATGTTTTTCGGGACCACATTTCCCACACTTTTTAGTTCCTGTCGATCATTTGTTTCTGAACAGATTGTCTCGGAAGATTATGGATGTTTACTGTTTCCAAATAGCGAGCAAAAGGCGGCTCGTACAGCAGCCAAGCAGCGCAAGAATACAAATATTTTCCGCAACAGAGGGCACGGCTATTCCCATTTTGGGGTGCTTTATTCTTCCCCTCCCAGCTTGCCGGAGACGAGAGAGACATGACACCATCTTCCTTCTCTATTGTTGGGCAGAAACTTCATACAGCCCTGGCGGGGCCATGCGAGACGAGAAAAAAATTAAGTCAAACGCGCTTCGGGCGCAATCGTGCTGCTTAAAATCTTGCTCGCCTACACCGTTTTTTGTCTGCTTTTGAAACCGGGGGCTGCCTGCAGCACAAATCGAGAAATGGGCAGTCCCGTGAATCAGGTTAGGAGCGGCGCTAGCAATGTGCGATGCGTTCATTTGGGTTGGGCTGTGCGCGAACGCACTGCCTGCATTGTGGTTGTGTTTTTGCACCTTTCTTATTTTATTTCTTTTTTCTGGAAGGCGAGCTTCGTCCAATCCGATGAAGCCCAGAGGATACTGCTCAAGCGGTCACACGCCACGAGGAGAGGAGGAGAGCCCTGTCCGCCTGAAGCCGATGTAACCCAATCAACCTTGTGAACACCTTTGTGCGGAGCCGGAAAAACGGAGGATGGAGGGAAAACGGAACAAGTTACGAGCATATTCGAAATATCCCATGTCATACCAGAACACGTATTTCAAAGTGAGTCACAAATAGTAAAGTGGATGCTGTTGCAAAATGCAGCCGCCCCAACTTGGCGTGACTTGGCGGTTCGATGGGCACAAAAAAAAAAAAGAAAGAATGTCGATCAATATTACCCCATAGTGTTGGCCCTCGCACAGATGGTTATTTGTGATCTCCGTAACTTTACAAATATAGAGCCCTAGCCGTAGAGTGGCAAGCGCCTATTCTGAAACGGTGCGAACAGACCAGACTGGCGGCAAATCCAGGGGAATTGAAATTGAAATACTGGGACATGTTAGAGCTTTAGTGCCCTTTGCATGGTATACGGAGCAAAAAAAGCACGCTGTCTCATTTGCAAACCATCTTATCGCTGGGCACTTTAATTATCAGAACGCGTATTTTCAGGTGATGGACAAGGCTGGAAGACCCTGCCACGTCGCCTAGGTGATGAGCTCATCCTCGTTGTACTTTTCGTATTATTTTAATTTTCGTGCCGGGTCTTTTTCAAATCCTTCTCCTCTCCCACCCCGGCCAGAGCCTTGCGGCGCACGACGCGCAAGGCACCTATTATCGGACCACTCTTCGCAGCGGTCATGCAGATATGCACACATGCACATGAACTTTCCCGTATCGTACATGATTTCGGCTTGGTGCATGCATACTGGTGCAGAAGAATAGCGCAGGTTAGTGTAGTGTCTTGCACACGTGTCTCTACATTATGCAAGGCATAGCATCATCCTATGCGGGCACCAGCGAAACTCTCGCTTCTCTTTCCCCTCCTACGCGAATTGTATTTTTGGACACGGGACGGGACAGGACCGAAAACTCAACTGTGAGCAAGCGCAACACATTGCGCCGAGGAAAAGGGAAAAAAGTGAACGAGAACGCGGCGTTGTCGTTTCTGTCCTTCCGACCAGCAAAAACCCCCACAATTAATTACACTGCGTACAAGATTATGTGAGATTGGTATTTTTTCCTTCTACTAACTCCCGCACACTATAAGAAACATGCACGTTGCCGTTGCGGCGCAAGCCGGCTCAGAGTGGAGGAAGAGCGGCACGAAATGTGAAGATGTGATGAGAAGTAGAAGAATCTGGGAGAAGGTCCTAAAAATAAGACCTAATATTCCCGAACGTATTGGCAGCGATGTTCCCTGTTCAGGGAACCAAATCGCAAGGACTTGGCGCTTTGTCGCAGCCGAGTCGAGTTTACGGTGAGATCATGTTACGGACTCTTGGCGTTGGTACTCCGTACGGATCTCATGTTTCTCTATTTCCGTTTCTTTTATTCCTCTTTTGGTGCTTCGGCGCTTCCCCAAACCTTTTCGCTGGGGGTCTAGGCGAGCCGCCGACTAAGAGGAAAAAGGACCGAAGAATCGACGCTCGGACGATGGCTGAAGAGAGAAGCGGGAGACAGCTCTATGAACATACGTCGTACGAATGCGCCAAAGAGGCATCGTGACCTAGACTGGCCCGTAAAACATGGCGGAACAGCTAAAAGAGGACAAGATAAGAAAATTAGGAGTGGAAGAAACAACAGGCCAGAAGGAAAAAGAAAAGAAAAATGGTAGTTGAAAAACTGTCGACGGAGCGCCGTCTCCGAGTGCGTCGCTGCGCGATCCAGCTAAGGCAGAGGGTGACCCGCACCAACGCTGTGCGACGCCAAGAAGCAAACCAATGGCAGCGGTTTACGATGGCGAACTAGAGAGAAACAATTATTGATAACGGAGGGAGGGAGGCCATATCGCCTCTGTTCCTGTTATCAGCTTCCTTCTGCACCCATCGGCGCATTATGTATGTACTGTATGTATGTACATATGTACATACGTACAGACGAGTACCTGTAGGGATACGCTGAGGCTGTGAGGGTGACATTGCAGATTTTGGGTTCAGAGAAAACCGAAAGAGGAAGCAAAAAGGATTGCCAGCAGCAGAGGCAGACAGCCGGGGGGGTGCCTCTCTTCCCAGCAGTCCGGGAACCAACCAATTGACCGCATGCCCCCCCTTTCGCCATTTTGTTCTTGCGCAGCGCTCTGCTGCTCGTCACTTCTCAAATCACCGTTGGACTTGTCTCACATCACTCGCAGCCCACGGACCTCGCCGTAAGGCAAGGGGGTCGCACTGCTCGCAGCGTCCACATTCGTGCAAAAACGGACGCAAGGGATGAAGCTTTTCGCCTCGTTCTCATTTCGTCCTTTGCCTCTTGGGGCTCGAGTCGCGACACTAACGGCCGTCGGCAACTTGGCGCCCTCAATTCGAAAAGAGTCGAAGGGTTATCAAGAAGAGGGGGGACAGGTGCAATGTTACAGTACAAGTCACAAAAGAGTCTCCAAAAGGATTCATGGCGCGAGCTCGCAGGGCATGGTAAAACCGTATTTCGTATTTCGATAACCATATTTCACGTTTCGAACATGGCAGTAATGCCACCTACGTACGACGGCAGAGTACACAAACCTCGGCATGCCATCTGTCGGCAGACGGCCCTGGATGCCGCCAAGCTGAGACGTACAGTACTCGTAGCTTGTTCAGGCGCTGTGCGACGCGCCTTTATTGCATTCGTAAGCAGATTCGCACGTGTACGCAGCTTCCCGTACGCATCCACCTTCGGGGCTCCCCTTTGTTCCCCTGGCACCTTTTTTTAAGGCCACAGCAGCACTCCCGAGGACGCGCCGGTAGTTGCTCTCATTTGCTAGCCACGTCGCTGGGTGCCAATATTGGATGTCACTGGCTGCCTCTTCGTCCCTCCTAATAGTCTTTTTTATTTTCTCCTTGTGGGCCTCTCAAATCGACGAGGGCTTCGGATATTGATGTTCCAAAAAGTCATGAAGTTTCCCATCTGGTTTTGGAAGGCATATTTTCTTTTTTCGCATGTACTTGCTATTTCTTGGTTAGTTCACCCCAATTTTTGCCTCCGTCGATACTTGAACAGGTTGTCAGCCCGGAAGGGCTCGCATCCTCTCTGTTGGTCCGGGTCTGGCCGATTGGCTTGCGAAACGGAAGACTCGGTCCAGGGGGGCGCGAACGAGATGCTGGATTTCCGGCATGTTGGATTTCTATTGGGAAACACACGATGCTGCAGCATGCGCAGCACTTTGATGTGAATGGGAACACCTATTTCGTACTCGTATGCGATGCAACAGAAATACGGCAGGGATGGGTCAGGAACAGACATGAGGCAAGCCTGGCACAAAAAATTGAAGAAAATTTTTTTGCATTCTGTGCTATTCCATTTTCTGTTCCTGGTAATATTCCACTCGCTCGGCGCTGAATGGACGGGAGGCAAAAACCAAAGAGAGCCAAAAAGGGAATTTAGTATTAGCAATCAAATGGACCCATGGACATTCCCCAGTTTTCCCACGTGGAAAACGTGAGCCAGGGGTCAGGGGCAGGGCTCGCCCTGCTGGGAACAACTGCCTAGCCGAGATTTGTCCAGGCCAGGCACTTCTTTCGACGGAAGATACGTTGCATATTCTTTTTATTTGCTTTTCTTTTGTTGCGCACCCCTTTTTTACGCATTCATTCTAGAGCAGCATGCCTATGAGGTGGCCGGAAACCTTTTTTTCAGCAACTTCAAGACGTGCGTATGTACCAAATTATGTCCTTGAATGTAAACCAGGTCTTGCATCTGTCTCCTGGAATGCGCCGTGGCGTCACATTAGCCATAATTGTTCTCCGTATTCAGAATCCCTCCAAGCACTCGCAGCCTTCCCCTGGTCCTCTTTCATAGCAGAAACAAGGAGATGCAGTCAGCCTGCATCAGTCTTACATTTATTGCGGCGCTATTGGCGGCTGTATAAAGCCTCTCCGCAGAGCTTGAAGTGTGTCCCTTGAAGATGGCGTTTTCCTTTTCCTTCAGTAGCCAGCGTGTAGTTGCCATTCTCGTCCTTGTGAAACTTACAATAGATGGCGGCAGCGTGCTTCCTGCCAGACTGGCGTGTTGCTTGATTTGGGTCAAGACATTGACGCTTGGGTGCAGGCTTAGAATGCCATCTAAATTCAAAAGCGCGCTTTGCTAGCGTCGATTCGACAGTCAGCTTCCGCATGGGACTACAAAACGTGCAGAAGCTGGCAGCTGTCCAGCTTATGGCGGAAAGATTCCAGGTGGCCTGAGCGCACCAAGGCCAAGTGTCTCGATGAGAACCTGACGGCAATATTGATTTCGACATTGGTCTGGCGATTGAGTTGCTGGAGCAAGATGTGCGCAGCCTGCTACTTCTGAAGGGCATTAGAGCTGAGAGAGAACAAGTGAATCTCGCATATCTGTTTCAATTTGGGGCAATTGACTGCTCTACCTTGTCTCCGTCTGCCTTTCCGCATACAAAATAGCAAACAAACGGAAAGCAGTTTGAGGCATCTCGTATCATATATCCATTATGACGTGACAAACGCCACCGCACCTCTGCTGCCCCAAACAATCAGTCCTTGCCTCTGGCACGAAACATCTGGCGCCGCATATCTGCTGCAGCTACCTCTAGGCACTGCTGCTGCTTTACCAGGAACAGCTCGCCGTCCGTTGGCGACTCCATGTGTGCCCCGTATCTAACAAGCAGTAGCCTACAATGCTAAACAGGTTTTCCTTAGTGCATAGCGGAACTTAGTACATGGCGGAATATCGCCGTACCGCGGCTTTGGTCCCAGACGGGGGACCAAGTTCGGCGCACTACAAACCCGACCACGGCGGCGGCGCAAAAGACTAGCCGCTGCAAGAGGGCTCCACCGCTCTGTGCCGCCGGCCATAAGGTACGCTACGGGCCCCTTGGGGCAAACTCGCGTGGCTGGCAATGGAACTAGTACACCGCCTTTGAGCGTGTAGGCAGATCGATCCAATCCGTAGCTCCGCTCACGACACACATCTCCTTGTCAGGAACAAGAGAGGAAAAGGCTCCGAAAATGAAGCTTCCTTCCGTAAAAGAGCAAGACAAAATCAACGCTCAGGAGTGGTACGTTGACTTGCGGCTCACCTCGTTCTGCGCAAAAGGAGCACCCAGGCATATCAGAAGGGGTTCTTCCAATTCCATCAGAAGAGCGCCAGCCATTTTTAGCTACAGAAAAAGGATCTCAACACGGCAACCCCTGGGACCGCTATAGTACGATGTATTAAGAATGATAGCGTTCTATGTGGGTACGGAGGCTAATGAATAAGCAGCTTCGAGAAGAACTTAAAAAATATCAAGGTATGAGACTCCGTACTCCGTAGGATTAGTTGTTGGGGATCCCCTTGGAATGAGATGTGGAGCCAATCTGATAATTAAGTGAAATTGAAACGGTGGTATTAGGTGCAAAATGAATGAGTAATTTAGGCCTGTAAATATTTTCTAGCCCTAAAAGAAGGCAAGCAATTAGGGGTGCTCTAATATGAAAAACCATCTTGATTTTGTGCTTCTTGCGTAGTACTTTGTGCTCTCATCTAGCCTGGCTCATCGACCATGTTTACTTGCTATGGTATGGCATTTGTATGCCAAACACGAAGCAGAAACGGTACTGTGGGTACTTCGAATATTGATGAGCTCCTTTCCCAGCAATGCAGGAAGCGAATATTATATTCACATACCGCTGCATGCTGAACAGCACATTGTTTTCTTCATCTGATCGCGTTACTTCTATTTCCTCATTTTTCATTTCTTTTTTTCTTTCCTCTTGGATTCTTTATGTGGTACCGTTTTCTTGCGCCCATGTTGTGTACGATACAATACTTTTCCCTATTAAGCAATGCCTCTTCTGGAATTATTCGGTGCATTATTGGTTCGCCACTGGCTGCGCGTGGTTTTGGTCCCAAAGAGACAACTTTTGGCTCAATGTCTCAGTGGCCGTGGAAGGGCGTTTTGCCACCTCCTGAGCCCCGTGCTCGTACCTGCAGTAGTATGCGTGGCATTTGCCCTATTTTGACTCTTCCCCCGGTCAGATTATTTACGACGGATGGACGTCTGCGTGCGTAATGTGTCCTCGTTTAGAGAGCACGTTCCAGCAGCCCCGCGCTTCATCTCGCCTAGACGAGCAGGTTTCAATCATTTCCCGGCTTTGTGGAGCACTACATCGTAAAAAAAAAAATTTTCCTTTTTTCTTTTTTCAATTTGGCCGCCTTCTGCCAGGCTTCTACCCGCCTTCTTTAATTGTTCTGGAACAATTCTTCCCGAAAACGTGAAAAGACCCTCCCACTAAAAAGGCATCTCGCAATGTTGAGCCGTGCTTTTTTTCATCTTACCCCTTTACCTAGTCCACCAGAGAAGAGAAGGGGGGGCGAACATCTCGACGTCGGCGAACTGGCCGTCGCAGTGG
>NTMA01000008.1:251405-350867 GCA_002917075.1 Hawksworthiomyces lignivorus
GGGGGGGGGGGGGGGTGTCTGCATCATACCAAGTCACAGAATACGAGAACTCATCGCCTTCTTTATTTATTTTGTTGAGTTTATTTCATATTTTGCTCTATTTTGGAATGATGGCTGCCGAGGATGACATTCTGCCATGACACGTCACATGCGTGCCCTGTTACCGTTTTCTGTCTCGGTGAAGCGCCGTTTCGTATCGATTTTTCGGATCGCCCTAATCGTCCCATGCTGGTCACATCTGGTCACCTGGCCAAGCGTGGTGACGACGATCGATGTTTTGGTTTTTTGTTCTAGGCTGCTCACGAGACCATGTCGTAGTTGGAATAAGGACAGACGGGCTGCCAGTAATGTCGCAAAACGGAGACCCAGGTTTTCTTTTTCTTCTCTCTCTCTGATTTCCGACCTCTGGCGACTCCGGAATGACAGAGCCTGAGCACGACATCATTGCCACCGCGTAGGGACCAGTCAGTGCGGTTGACTGCAGCCGCCTTCCTGTGCTGTGCCTGAGGAGAAGCAATGTGTTTTGAAGGCTATTCCTGTATGAGGGTACGAGCTGCATAATCTCTTCCACTCGCTTCCGTATGACGAGGGGAGTAAAGAAGGCAAGTGGTCTCCTGTACCACCTGTAATGATGTAACCCAAGGAAAGAATGAGTTTGGCCAAGGTCGTGGCGCGTTTGAGCAGAGCCTGCAATCCTGCTTTTGTCCGTAAGATAGATGAATGTGCATTCGCATTGGCCCTGAGCATTCGCAGCTCGAGCGGGACCCGATGTAGATTGCATGCCATTAGTTTTTCACTTTCAAGGCGCATCATCCTCATCAGCGGAGCCCTGCGGCATCTGCGTAGAGGCGATCCAGTTCTCCATCGCTGCCAGGCCGGCGGGCTTCCTCGCTGCTGCGGCGGCGCTCGCGGACGGCGCGGCGCTGCTGCTCGGGGATGCTGTTGCACCGCTGGCGCCTCCCGCCGCAGTGCGCTGCTGCTGCTGGGACGACAGCATGGTCTGGATGCTGCGGCCGCCGCGGGGGACGCCGCGCTGCTTGACCACGAGGCAGAGGACGCGGCCGTAAATGGCGAACCCCTCGTAGATGACGTCCACGGCGAGCTTCTTCTTCTTGCGGCCGTCGTCTGCCGTGTCCAAGTCTGCGTCTGCAGCAGTCAGCCGGGACCGCTTGGCAGGCGGCCGGTGCAGGTCGTCATCGTCGAGCTCTTCCTCGTCGTTCTCGCTTACAAACAGGGAGTCGTCGGAGTCCTCATCGTTGTCGTTTGCGTTGCCTGCGTCGCCTGCGCCGCCGGGCCCGCCGTCAGAGTCGCTCTCATCCAGAGAGACGACCTCGTGCTGCTGCCGCCGCCGCCGCTTGGATCGGCGCGTGCCGTACGCATCGCTCTCGTCGCCGTCGCCGTCGTGCGCCTGCTGCGCCTCACGGATGTCTGGGATGTCATTCAGCAGCACAGGCTTCTCCTCGTCGCTGTCGTCGCGCAACAGGTGGGGCGGCGGGCCAGAAGCGACCAGCGGGACTTCGCCGTCCTCGTCCACCTCTACGCGCATGCCACCAGCCGCATCGACATCAGCGTCGACGTCGATGGGCGCGTCGCGCGCGGCCCCCGTCAGCCGGCTCGAGTTGGACACGAGCCGCGTCTGCGTCTTGTCACGGACTCGCCGGTGCTTGTAGAGCAGCGAGTGGCGCGTGTCCGTCTCGGTCAGGAAGAGCGAGACCTCAAAGTCCTCTGGGTGGCACGGTCAGCTGTCACGTCTCAAAAACGAGGTAAGGATGGGCTTTGAGTAACTGCAGTAGCTGCCTCTGCTGCGCACCTTCGACCAGAACGTCCCGGATGGCGCCCTTCTTCTTGGTGCCCTTCTTGCGAGACCGCTCTCGCTCCTCCATCAGCTTGGGCAGCACCAGCGGCCGCACGCTCTCTATGACGCGCGGCAGAACCGGATCGCGTGGGTTCAGCAGCCACGACTGGACCAGGGCCGGGTTGTCGACGTAGATGCGGCACTCCAGCACCGAGTACTTGGTAATGCGGAGGTAGCGGCGGAGGGGGGCCATCGTGCGAGTCACGGCGCTCGGTTGGCTATTTGTAGGAAATCTCTGACCGTAGAGCCTTCGCTGCTGGCAGTGATGTGCTGTAATAATGAATGCTGGCTCTTTGCCACCTGGTGAGCGTGTGACGCTGCAGCCTTGTGAGCCACTCGTAATGTTATGTTGTGTCTAGATGCATAAATTTCGTGATGACGTTAGGCGGGTTGTCTGAAATGTGGGGTAGCAGCAACGAACGGTCCACTAAAGTGGCGGCGATTGAGTTAACTATCACAGCTCTAAAAAATTGTCGGATGCTCAGGTACTGCAGAACGTCTCTTCACAACACCACCGCATACTTCTCAACCTCGACGCCAGCTCCCCGGAAACCATTGGCACATTCGTCTCTCGCAGCCCACATTATGCGGCTGCTGGGAACATGGCAAAGTCATGGGCATCGACGCTGAGGCTGCCCAAATCCACATTTCCGTGCGTATCCACCGTACAGCTTCTGGAGCTCTCACAGAGAACGTCCTGCTAACGGCATCGGCTCCAGACCCCGCCCCCTACCTGAGCTCCGCCCAGCGTACCTCAAGCGAAGCACCGACGAGTTTTACAAGTGGCAAGAGACCAACCGACCGGCAGCCAATCCCTTTATAGTCCACGATGGTCCGCCCTACGCCAACGGCAGCCTGCACGTCGGCCATGCGCTCAACAAGATCCTCAAGGACATGACCCTGCGTGTCAAGGTCCAGCAGGGTCGCCGCGTGCGCTACGTGCCGGGATGGGACTGCCACGGCCTGCCAATCGAGCTGAAGGCCTTGGCAGCGGCATCCACCACCTCCGACGGGACAGCGCTGCCGCCCGTGGCCATCCGCAAGGCGGCCCGCGACCTGGCCTCGCGCACCATCCTCGATCAGATGAAAGAGTTCCGCAGCTTCGGCGTCATGGCCGACTGGGACGCGCGCTGGACCACTATGGATCCGGCGTACGAGGTGCGCCAGCTGCGGCTGTTCCAGCAGCTCGTGGAGAAGGGCCTCATCTACCGGCGCTACAAGCCCGTGTACTGGTCGCCGTCGTCGCGCACGGCGCTGGCTGAGGCCGAGCTGGAGTACAACGAAAACCACATCTCGACGGCGGCATTTGTCAAGTTTCCTCTTCTCTCCGAGAGCGGGGAGAAGGAGGGAATCCGCCTACCCGGCTACGATGGGCGTGGGGCGCGCCTATCGGTGGTGATCTGGACGACGACGCCGTGGACGCTGCCGGCGAACGAGGCAGTCGCGGTGCACCGCGACTTTGACTACGCGGTGGTGCAGCTGGGCGACGGCGACGATGGCATCAGCGAGCACGCGATCGTGGCCGAGTCGTGCTTAGAGTCGTTTGCGCGCATCTGCTACCCCGAGGAGGGCACGCCGCTGCCGACGGTGGTGGCGCGCGGCGTGCGCGGCGCCGACCTGCTGCGGCTGCGCTACATGAACCCGCTGCGGGGCAGTCGCGCGGGGCCGCAGCCGATCCTGCACGCGGACTTTGTAGTGGCAGGGTCGGGCACGGGGCTGGTGCACGTGGCGCCGGGCCACGGCTTCGACGACTACGACCTGTGCGCGGGGCACGGGCTGCCGGTGCCGGTGCCCGTGGACGACGCGGGGCGATTCACGGCTGAGGCGTACCCGGATGACCCAGCGCGGCTGGAGGGCCAGCACGTGCAGGGGGCGGGCGGGGCGGCGGTGCTGGAGCTGCTGGGCGGCGCGGGGGCGGTGGTGGCGACGCACGCGTTCCGCCACAAGTACCCGTACGACTGGCGCACCAAGCAGCCGATTGTGATCCGGGCGACGGCGCAGTGGTTCGCCGACGTGGCGGCCGTCAAGGCGCCGGCCGTGGCCAGCCTGGCGGCGGTGCGCTTTGTGCCGCCGGGGGGCCGCACGCGCCTGGCCAGCTTCGTCCAGGGCCGCAGCGAGTGGTGCATCTCGCGCCAGCGCGCCTGGGGCGTGCCCATCCCCGCCCTCTACGGCGACGACGGCAGCGTCGTGCTGACCGCCGACTCCGTCGCCCACATCCTCGGCGTCGTCGCCCAGCGCGGCGCCGACGCCTGGTGGGCCGACCCCGCCGACGACCCCGCCTGGGTCCCGCCCGCCTTGCGCGCCGCCAACCCGGCCGTCGCCTACCGCCGCGGCGCCGATACTATGGACGTCTGGTTCGACAGCGGCAGCAGCTGGGCGCAGGCTGTCGACTCTAACGGTGGTGGCGGTGTTCAGGCTGACGTCTACCTAGAGGGCTCGGACCAGCACCGCGGCTGGTTCCAGTCGAGCCTGCTGACGCGCGTAGCCGCGCTGTACCGCGCGCATGAGGCGAAGGAGGGCAGCAGCGGCTCGCCCTCCTCCTCTTCGGCGATGGAAGAAGACACAGCTACCCTGTCGCCGTTCAAGACGCTCGTCACCCACGGCTTCCTGCTAGACGGCGAGGGCAAGAAGATGTCCAAGTCCTTGGGCAACATTGTGACCGGAGCGCAGGTCATGGACGGCACGCTGCTGCCGCCGCTCAAACCTAAGAAGAACAAGGGCCGCGGAAAGGACAAAACCAAGGCCAAGGACGGACAGACCACACCTGCAAACAAGGCCGTCACCTACGACGCCCTCGGCCCGGACGCGCTGCGGCTCTGGGTCGCCGGCAGCGACTACACGGGCGATGTCGTCATGAGCGAGACGGTGCTGCAGGCCACGCATGCCGCCCTGGTCAAGTACCGCGTCATCCTCAAGATGCTGCTGGGCTCGCTGCGCGCCGAGGCCCGCACCGCACCCCTAGCCGCCCTCGACCGCATCGCCCTACTGCAGCTGCGCGACGCCATGGCCGAGGTCGCCGCCCACTACGACCGCTTCGAGTTCTACCGCGGCGTCGCCGCCCTCAACCGCTGGCTGACCACCGACCTGTCCGCCTTCTACCTCGAGGCCGCTAAGGACCGCCTGTACTGCGCCGACGGCGGCGGCGTCCTGGAGCCCCTGTTCCTGGGCCTCACGCGCATGCTGGCCCCCGTCGTGCCCATGCTGGTCGAGGAGGCCTGGGACCACGCACCCGTCTGGCTGAAAGAGTAAGTTTTTTGCCGCCGAAGGGATATATACAGGCAGCTGACCAGAGGCTAATCTTTTTTTTTTTTTTTTTTTTTTTTTTTGGTTTCCAGAAGCCACATCCACCCCCTACAGCAGCTGTATGATGCGCCCCTCTTTGATGAAAGTCAGCTGCAGGCAGGTAGCACAGGCGACGACGACTCCGCAGAGCTCCGCGCAGCTATCCCGGCCATCTTCGCAGCGCACGCCGCCGTCAAGGCTGCCCTCGAGGCCGCCCGCGGCGACAAGGTGCTGGGCTCATCGCTGCAGTGCTCCGTCGTGTTGCAGCTGCCCGAGGGCTCGGCCGCCCTAGTGCGCCTGCAGCCCTACGCTGGCGAGCTCGACAGCATGTTCGTCGTGTCCGCGCTGGCCCTCAACGCGCCCGTGCCCGCCGCTGACCAGGCCGCCTGGCGCTACAGCGCGCCCATCCAGCTGGACGGCGACGAGCAGGGAACCGCCTGGGTGCTGCCGCCGCAGCAGCACAAGTGCCCGCGGTGCTGGCGGTATGTGGCCGAGGAGGAGGACCACCTGTGCGACCGCTGCACCGACTTGGTGGTGGACTAATAGGAAGGAGAGATCAGATAAAAGGGGAATTACAAGAGATAGAAAACAAAGCAAAGAGTAGAAAAGCTGAAGAGATACGAGAGACGAACTGTACGATATTTACTAACAAAGAGCGGAATATGTACGCTATAGCGGAAGGGGAAAACAAGATAAAATAGACGAGAAGAGAATAGAAGATACCCTCTACTTTAAACCAAGGTCTACACTACGTAGGGAAAACAACATAAATACATTCAAACGTCAATGCTCTTTCTACTCTCATAAAGTGTAGAATATAACCACTTCTGGGCATCGCAGAACAGAAAAAAATCTTCAAGAACTCATCAGAACCTGCAGGTTACACGTTGTGATCGGTTGCTCTGTTGCTGGTGGCGGTCTTAATGTCTTAAAGCTGCCCCACCATAGCTGCATAGCACATCTTTACAGCACGTATTAAGGAACTAAATCTAATTTTTATGACTCTGCCGTCATCACAATGCCAATAAAAGATGTGATAGCGGATCGCACATGCTCACCAAATGGATATGGAAGCAGACGCACATTGAGATTGGATAGTGAAGCTGTAATACCTCGAATCTGATGTCGTGGATTGGTACTATTATTTCCCAAGCGACAAGACGAACTCAAAAAGTTTCTAGGTTATCAGGACCTCTGCGGGCCTTCTCGAGTGAGGTAGGATTCAGACCGCGAGGAATACGAAACTTGCTTGGTCTGGCCGATATTGGAAGATCCTGCGGCCACAATAAATGTTTTTCAGGAGCTAGGCAACAGAAACGGCTTTTCAGAGTTACCATGTCGTCTTTGTCGGCAGGTCTTGGCAACACCGGTGGTGATGGCGCCCCGCTGGACTTTGCTGGCATGCCGCGTACCTATGCGAATGCCCTGCACCTCCTGTCGCTGCTGCCGACCAACCGCGACGTGACGTCTCTGTTTGAGACGACCCAGCAGCAGTCCGACGACCTCAACGCGCTCGCCATCCCAGAAGTGGTTGCGTGGCTGGCCCGCGCCGGCTACTCGGACCTGCCGCGCGACCTTGCGGGCCTGCGGTGCGTGCATGTGGCCGGGACCAAGGGAAAAGGGTCCGTCTGCGCGTTTGTGACGGCGATCTTGGTTGCAGCCTCGTCGTCGTCGGCCGGCGTCGGCCGCGTCGGCACCTACCTCTCGCCGCACGTCATCTCAGTGCGCGAGCGCATCTGGCTCGATGGCCAGCCCATCTCGCGCGACATCTTTGCAAAGTACACCTTTGAGATGTGGGAGCGGCTGAGCCGGGCGGCGGCGGCGGTCGACCCTGCCGACGGCAACCCGTACGGCCCGCACACGAAGCCGTTCTACTTCCGCTTCCTGACGCTGCTGGCGCTGCACGTCTTTGTGCGCGAGGGGGTACGCTCCGCCGTCGTCGAGTGCGGCATCGGTGGCGAGTACGACGCCACCAACGTGCTGCCGGCGTCCTCTGTCACAGCGTCGGTTGTGACGCGCCTCGGCATCGACCACGTGGCCATGCTGGGCCACACGCTGCCGGAGATCGCGTGGAACAAGGCCGGCATCTTCAAGGAGGGCGTGGCGGCTTTTACGCTGCAGCAGCAGAATCAAGGAGAGGCCAATGACGAGACGGAGCCCGCGCTGGCGGTGCTGCGGGCGCGCGCCAGCGAGAAGAAAGCCAGCGCTCTGTACGAGTTGCCACCGGAGACTGTCGCACGCTGGCAGGGCGTGCCCGACGCTGCGCTGCCGGGCGACTTCCAGAAGTACAACATGGCGCTCGCGGCGGCCGTGGCGCGGCACCATCTGCAGGTAGTGGCGGGCGAGACAGGCAGCGCCCAGAGCTGCGACGCGGATGACCTCGGTCCGTCCACCATGCCGGCCAGCTTCCGCGAAGCATTGGCAAAGGCGACCCTGCGCGGGCGCTGCGAGACGGTCTACGATAGGCCGGAGAATGGCGGCTCCCCGGACACAGCGGCGGCCGCCGTGTGGCTAGTCGACGGCGCTCACACCGCGGACAGCCTGCGCGCCGTTGCGGCGCACTATGCCTCGCGGTGTGCCGCTGCAAGTGCTCCCAAGGTGGACGTGCCACTGCCTCCTCGCCACGTCCTCCTCTTTAGCGTGCGCGACCGCCAGCCCGGCGACCTCGTGCGCGCCGTAGTCGCCGGTGCGAGTGCAGGCGCGGACGGTTCTCCATCTGTCGTCTTCGATGACGCCGTGTTTGTGTTTCCGCCAGACTCTGCTGCGGCTCGCGCGGCGGCACTCGCGGCCATGGCCGAGGCAAGCCCTCGCACAGCCGCCAGCGCTTATGACGACGTCGCCGCCGCGGTACGTCGCATCCGTGCGTTCTCTGCACCTCCGGCGCAGAGAGTGCTCGCGACGGGCAGTTTCGTTCTGGCGCGGGATGTACTACAAGAACTAGGGGTGGACGCAGATGATTAGGCTCTCTTACAAGAGGAACTTGAGTCAGTTTACTCCGCCATAAGGTCTAGTATTTTATGTGTTTAAATGATCTTGTCCCGGCATCTTTCTCTTAGCCATGATCTACTTGAATTTTCTCGAAGATATCCTAGCTTAGATAATCAGAAGTGTGGTCTTGTAAAATTAATATACAACTGTAATGTCGTGAGGTCATGTATCCATCCATCTTGCCTACTTCTGCAGCGCATATATTCGATCTTATGTTCCTTTGGGGATCCGCCGTGTTTTGGCTAATCATGACATTCTTAGATGTTTGTGGACTGATAAGCAATGTATCATGCTCGAGCCCCTTTGTGTTAAGAGATGACCTCTAGTAAGTACATAAAGTTTTTCTTCTAAGTTAGGATATAGAACAATGACTGCTCTGCTTGGGTGTCTGTTAAGAAAGCCTGGGAGGCGAATAGGCAGCTTTTTTTTGGAATTTCGAAGTACGGTGATTAGACATCTTAATTAAATTAGATGCTTAATTTCTTTAACAATAAGCAAGGCAAGATGGCCGAGCGGTCTAAGGCGCTAGCTTCAGGTTCCTGAACATGCTAGTGTGGCAACACGCGTGGGTTCGAATCCCACTCTTGTCATAATTTTTAGTATTATTTCTTTTTTTTTTTTTTTTTTTTGCCAATTTCTAAGTGCCTATTCCATATACAGACATTGGTTCGGGCTACCTCACTGGCTGCTGCGGCTGAAATAGCACGGCAGAGCGCACAATGCACCGAGAAATCTCTGTTCTAACTGCCGCTTTGGGTTGCCATGTGGCGCCTGCAGATACATATAAACCTGTCAATTGTAACACTCGCTGCCTAATGATGGCTGTAGTTATGCATTAGTTTGTATCTGGGCGGTGAGGCATTTTCTGCTATGTATCCTCGGACACTGTAGCTGGTAACTATAAGTCAACCGACGCTGTGGTGGTGTTGGTGTGAATGTGGTGAAGTGGCCATCACTCGTGGTGAAGAAGCGCTCCGAAATAAAACTGGCGTGTCTGTCTCAGTTGTCTTTTTATTTCTTTTTAACTCACCAAGCCCTCTTCTGATCCATGCGATTTGGCTACAAGTTTGTTCGCTGGCATGATGCCATCGGCGCCCCAAGGAGCTCAAGGCAGAGCTTCTTCCTTGCCAGACACCTTGTGTCCATCATGTACGGATGCCGCTATTTGTTTATTTTTGACCGGAAACTAAAATCAAAATCGAAGTCGATATGTGGGTTTCCATCCCCACATGTTCTTGGTACAGTGGATGAGCTGAGATCTCGAGCACATTGCGTCCTCTGCTTCTTAGCCATCTATATGTTCCTTGTAGATCATATTCAAGAGCCTCTCTCGCCAGAGACGCGATCCAAACAAGTATCGATCAGCCATCTCCTCGGATTGAATACCTCTCGCGGCGAACGTATTACTGAGTTTTTGTTGTTGGATGGCGTATCTACTGGGTTACCTATTTCGATGACCAGGAGTTCCGCTATCGTCAGTGCAATCATGTGGCGCTTTGTTCCGCAGCTTTATCAACTTCAAAAAATCGATCTTCTTTTTGTACATCGATAGCTTCAGTATTGTGAAAATAACCAAGGGGATCAGTGCGCCCATTCCAACATTACTCGGGAGGTTATGGACATTGATCTTATCGACATCGAATCCGAGTGTCTCGTGAAAGCGACTACAGACTACAGGTATGTCGCGCTGAGTTACGTCAATGGGCAGACTCGAGCCTTTAAGACCACGATAGCGACGAGGCCGTCTCTGTCAGAGAAAAAGTCGCTGTTTCGACAGGGTTCTTTATCCGCAGTCGTTAAACAAGCACTGCTGTTTGCTGCTTTTGCGGGTGTGCGATACCTCTGGTGTTATACTGTTTGTATTGTTCAGGATGACCCCCAAAACAAACATGACCAGATCGCTAGCATGGATGAGATATACTCTCGTGCGGTGGTAACTTTTGTTGCACTATCGGATTGTGAAGCTAACGATGGTTTGCTTCCTTCACTGAGATGACCGTCCAGATCGGAACATCAAACTTGCGTGGGACGCACGCCTTGAGAACCAGTTGGTGGGCACAAAACGCTCATCATTTATGAGAGGACTGCTTGGACGGATCGGACAATCCTCATCTCACCAAAAAGTGCAAGTCATGTACCACCCTCCCCCCTTGCAGAACATATCCTGCCTTTCACCCAATACGAAACGCGCGGCTGGACGTTCCAGGAACAAATGTTATCGCCTCGGATCGTCTACTTCTCCAACTGGCAAATGTACGCTTACTACCAGAAAAGCGCTGCGATGGAATATATGAACGAGATGTCTGAAGAAATTGAAACCAATAAGCCATTGGAAGCCATTATGAGATGTGGTGTCGAAGACGACTGGCTGGCTTCGAGAACTACGGCAAGATCGTGTCAGACTATACGAACCGAAATCTGACATACAATTCTGCCATACTCAACGCCTTTGCAGGCATCTCCAGAGTCCTGGAGAAAACGCTGTCGACTAGGGTCAGGTACGGCCTTCCTGAGAGCTATTTCAGTCAAGCATTGTTCTGGCTACCTACTCGTCGGCAGGTTCGACGAGTTCTCGAGCCAGACAGCGAAAATGACATGCACTTTCGGGTGCCTTCTTGGTCCTGGGCCGGGTGGCAAGGGCAGGTCCACTATCCTCATAATTTCTATTCCCTCCGAGAGCCGGAGAATTACCAGTTTTGTCCGGAAATCGTTCTGCGAGATGGCTTGCACCCTAACAACAATGCGGAATTAGCGCAGGGTGATGACACAAATGTTACTTCAGCAGAGACGTCACATCACGATCCCATATTGTGCTTTGACGCATGGAGTGTGCCTGGGGATATCCTCAATTACCTAACCGAAGAGCAGGAAGAAGAGAACTGTTCATCAAAGGATATTATAACATTCCACACTCTCAACAAACCAGTCCTTATGTGTCCAATCGAGAGCCTACGCATTTCGATATCAGATAAAGCAGCCACTGGATTGGCTGTCGAAAGTGACAATGACCCGGTTACGAACAAAAGGGTGGCACTCAGCTCGGACGACGACTCTGATGGAGGTTGTACGGTGATCGGCTATGCGTGGTTAACTCACGAGCATTCACCACTAAGTGAAACAGTTCAGAGAGGGGAGCACAACTGGATCCTCCTGGCTAAGGAAAGAGGGCTCGTATCTGGTGACATGTCATTCGTTACTGGGCAGGCTGATTTCCCAGATGAATCCTCGAGTTCAGACTCTGGACCGTCGCCACGGATGGCACAGCTGATGCTGGTACGAAGGGATGGGAGCCTCGCGGAGCGAATTGCGGTAGCGTATGTTCGGGAAGATGTCTGGAGTCAGATAGTAGCAGCACAGGGCCAGAAAATCAGTATTCAACTAGCTTGAAAATTAACATGACACTGTACTTTATGCTATGGTTACTACGGCTTCCAGATTTCTCTCTCGCTGACGTTTCTCTGCGTCAACTATCAATGCCGCGTGCGTGCCCATAGATATCAGCTCTCTTCCTGGGTAACAATCAAAATAACGTATATACAATAAGATCTTAACAAACTTACGTACAATGCTGAATTTATGTCGAATAATATCAAATACACTGTCTTTAATAATTCTTAAGAATAAAGTGTAATCTTCGTCGTCTCAGAGCCTCTTCACCGCAGACGCCCTTGACTTCACTTCCAGCTTGACTCGGCGCGCCCTTTTCGTCTCAGAGACCATCACCATAGGGAGCCCCACCCCTCTACTCTCTGTCTTGCTTCTCTACTTCTCTCCCTGCTCTCAACACGCTTCCCTCCACTACCGCCGCCACGCTCACTGCAATGATGACCAACGACAACAGCACCCTCCTGCCCTTCTGGCCCAGCCGTCCGCGCCGTCCGTGCCCCCGGCTACAAGTAGGTCATCTGCCTCATGTGCCTCATCTGCCTCGGCGACCTGGCCATCGCCGGTGTCACCGTTTCCGGGCTCTTCCGTCCGGCCGCGTACGACCCGGCCGCGCACTACGCCGCGGTCGTGCCCCCGTGCGGTCGTGCCTCCAGGCCTGTTTTATGAACAGTAAATAACTGGTCCTCCGTGGTACGAGCAGAATTAAGAGAGCAGTGTCACAATCTGGGCATTGCCGTTCCGAACCGCCCAATCTAGCGGCGTCCGCCCAGTGTTGTCTTTCCCCTCTCTTTTAGCGCCCGCCTGGACCAGCAACTTCACCACCTCGACGTGGCCGTTTCTGGAGGCCCCATGCAGAGGCGTCTCCTCGATGGTACTTATGGCATCTCTCTTGGCGCCTTTCTCAAGAAGCAGCTTCACGACCTCTACGCCGTTGTTCTCAGCGGCCCAGTGTAGCGGTGTTTTCCAACCAGCGTCTTCGGCATCCCTGTTGGCGCCTTTCTCAAGAAGCAGCTTCACGACCCCTACGCCGTTGCCCTCAGCGGCCCAGTGCAGCGGTGTTCTCCGACCAGCGTCTTCGGCATCCCTGTTGGCGCCTTTTTCAAGAAGCAGCTTCACGACCTCTACGCCGTTGTTCTTAGCGGCCCAGTGTAGCGGTGTTCTCCAATCATAGTCTTTGGCCTCCGTGTTGACGCCAGCATCAACAAGCAGCTTCACAATCTCTATGTAGTTGCCTCTAGCGGCGTAGTACAGCGGCGTTCGCTCGTAGTTGGCCCCCGCCTCTTTGCCGACGCCCTCTATGTCGGCGCCTACCTGCACAAGCAGTTTCACAACCCTGGAGTGGCCGGCGAACGCGGCCCATTGTAGAGGCCTTAGCCTACTGCTGTCTGACGCCTCAATGTCGGCGCCCGCCCCCACAAGCAGCCTTACAATCTCAAAATTGCCCCTTTCGGCGGCGTAAGAAAGCGGTGTCCTCCAGTTTCCATCTTCGGTCTCCGTGTCGGCACCGGCCTCGAAAAACAACTTTATGACCTCTATGTGGTTGTTCTTAGCGGCCCAGCACAGCGGCGCCCACCTTACGCTGTCCTTGATATCCTTGTTGGCGTCTGCTTCCACAAGTAGCTTCATGGCCCTGGCATGGCCGCTCGCGTCAGCCCGTTGAACATGGTCTTCTGCCTTCATGTTGGCGCCCGCTTCCGCAAGCAGCCTTACAAACTCAAAGTTGCCCTCTTGGACGGCACGGGACAACGGGGTCATCCCGTCCCTGTCTTCCCCTCCCCCTTTAGCGCCAGCCTCGATAAGCAGCCTCGCGACCTCCATGTGGTTATTCCAGGCGGCCCAATACAGCGGTGTCCTCCCGGCTTTGTCCTCCACCTCTTTGTCGGCACCCGCTTCGAGGAGTAGCTTCGCCACGATCAAGTAACCGTCCTGGGCTGCCTGGTGCAGGAGGTTCGCGTCCGACGTGTGGTTACGTACATCGTATTTCTCGAGAAGATTATGGAGATAGATCCACGTCTGTGTGGGAAACCGCTTCAAGAAGCTGCTTTGCTCAGTCCCTTCCGACCCGGCCCTGTCCGCATGGTACAAAACGCCACGGATAGCATATTTGAGAAAGGGAAATGAGTTTTGGACTTTGTCTCGAAGAGCAGCTGCGTCCTCGCTCGATGCCCTTGGGAGCTCTTTCGGGAGGCGCAAATGTTCGGAGATATTCGCGTATAGGTACTTTAGACAGTATTGTTTTAGTCGTTCGTGGCTTTGCCCTTGGAACTGGTCGCCGAGATCTGGCCAAATCTTTCGAACTCCGTCGTCTTTGACAAGGAAATCCCGCACCGATTCGTGGATGAACTGGACTGCCGGCGTCTTCGACTTGGTGGTCTCGGCGAGCCCCTTGGAAGAATCTACTATGAATCTCTGAATAGCGACAAGGGTGGTAAGTTCTTGGTCCCAGGGTTCGATTTCGATGTTCATCCCGGCGTCGTTGTCCACTCCGGCAAGAATGGCAAAGTACAGCTCTTCCGGCTTTAGGGGCCGCATGGCAAAGAGGATCCACTGGATGCACAGAACCAGCTCATCTCGGTCCCGGGTATCTCGCGAAATGATGTCCCGGAAGAGATCGTGCAGGCCAGCGGGGATTTCTCGGAGCCGTTTGCGCAGGGCGTATATGCGGCCGCGGTCGTGTTCCTTGTTGAGGATGCCCACGACGAGGACGACCCACATGAAGACGCCGGACGCCTTGGCCTGCAGCTCCGCTCGGATCTCTTCCGCAACTCTGCTGTTTCCGATCTTGAGCTCGTTGTCGACGTAGTTGGCAATGTCCTGGTCGTGCCCCTCCTGGCCCTCCAGGACTAGCTCCAGCCCGTGGGAAATGGTGATGTAGGGATAGTGCCGGCTGGAGAAGCAGACCTGGAACTGGACGTCCGACTCGATGGTCAGCTTGCCGATGTGCTCGAAAAAGGACACCATATCGCGGATCTGGTCTTCATTGCACTCGTCTAGCGCATCAATGAAGCAGACTACGGATGACCGGCCGAGACCCTGGATGGCTTGCTCGAAAAGGTCCTTGAGTAGTTCGACGCTCCATTGCGTCTGGTCACTCTGCGACCGCGCAGTCAAAGGGAGCGAGTCGAAAATCGCTTCGAGCCCCGTGGCTCGCTGCAGCAACTGCAAGAGAAGAGACCGGTACATTCCGGCGGTGGACTGCTCCAGCTCCTCGCCGCGCGCGTTGAAGAAAAATGACAGAATTATCTTATTCTTCATCGTTCTTTTCGCCTGATCGAAGGCGAACTTCATCAGCGTCGATTTCCCTGTTCCTGGCTTTCCTTTGATCCAGAGGAGCCCGCGATGTTCGGCGGTCTTGTTGGGATCCAGCCACTCGAGATATTCGGCCTTTGTCTTCAGCCATTTGCAAGTCCCTGCGTGCGCCTTCTTGATGGTTGTGTACCGTGCATCGATTTGGTTAAAGCCTAGAGAGTCTCGAAACTGGTGCCTTTCTTTGTCCGTGAGGGAGGGGCTAGCGTTGACAATCTGTTGACCGGGCATGTTGGCCGTCATGCGCCGGAGGGCTACGGCAACCTTTTTGTACTCGACGTCGTCGAGACCACTAAAACGACACATGTCCATGTGGTCCCGGCCAATATGCTCGGTGACTTCAATGGCCGGAAAGCTGAGATACGAGGAATGATCTTCTACAACCTGGTCACAATTCATGTCAGTTGAAATGAAAAAGGAAATTGCAAGGGCTCATAAATACCTTGTGGCCGCCCAGGGCTTTAATGCCCAGTTGCTCCTGGAAAGAGTGTATGACCCACTGCTGCTCGTGCGCCATGGGACTAAACTCGTCCCTCAGTTCCCTCAGGCGCTCAGACGAAGGGAGCAGGGCATTCACAATCTGCTCGTTGACCCTGAAGCCAATTGTCTTGATCACCATCTCGGCGACGTGCTGGAGAAACCCGCGCGGGTCGGCGCCCCCGTGCGGCGTTCCGAAAAACATGATGCCGGCGGCAGACTCGAACACGCTTCGAAGGTGGGCCTGTCCCTGGCGGCATCCGCTAGAGCGCCGAAGCATCTCCTTGGCAATGATTCCGCCGAGGCTATGGACAACAAAGAGGAGGGGCCTCGCCGGGTCCCCACGGTGGCTGCCTTCGAGAGCGACTAAAAAGTCCCACGCGATGTCGCGGACGGTATTGTGGCTGACGGGCTGGCCAGTCCAGTGCCGGATGTGGGTGTCGTATCCATAGGTCATGACCCGCGCATTCGGGACGGTCGCCGGCAGGAGGTCGCGGGGCCAATACACCGTGGAATGGACGCTGTCCTTGCCCTGATGCGCTGCCAAGAAAGAGGTGAATCGCCGAGTCTTGTGTGGGGGCTCGGGGATCTCGTCGTTGTCCTCTTCAGGCCGTGTAGCGTTCCCTCTTTTGCAGCTCCATGTTCGCTCTGGATGTCCGGTAAATCCGTGGACAAAAACGATACTAGCTGGTCAGCTCGGAACCCGAAGACTCAGAAACGGCAGGCTGCAACTTACTCCAGTGTTGGATTATCGCAAGGCACCACGACCGTCAACCCAGTAGCGGGGACAATGTCTGCGTCTATTGATTGAGCGCTCATAGTGTGCCGGCAGGCAGCTGAGTATTTTGCGCAGCAGCTGATTGACGACAAGGCTAGGCTTTAGAGTGGGCGCGACAAGGAGCTGGAATCTGGGCACGACTGAAAAATATCTCTGCGGCGAAGAAAACCATGCTGCAGCGAGACAGAACAAATGTCGCTCAGATAAACTCTCTTGCATATAGCAAAACTTTCAAACTGTGCAAAAGGCTCACGAAAGCGCTGAAGTCCTCAGAATCTACATTTGTCTTGGTACTAAAGACGCCCGCTATTATTGTTCAAGAGCTAAGCCTTCTTTTTCATCATTTTGCAGTCGGCGGTTGTGAGGCACCCTTGTTTCAGAACATCATTGGCTGACAGCAAATACGAGTACTGCCTTGGAATCCTGTGGCGGTCGACGCATTGCTGCGGATCGGTGCGAATCTCCGCCACTACAGAGAGTAAACGGCGGCGAGGGTCTGGCACTGATTGGATGACCATCGCTGGTGAAGGCGATAAGGCTGACTGGCGAACAGCTTCCCCCTGTACCGCACCTCTTCGCTAATCGAGGCTCAGCCTCATAGCTGAGTTTCGTGTTTCGTGAGGTGCTCTCATTCAGCTGTGTTTATTTAGATGAAACGCTACTTAAAAGCATGCTTGTAGAGCAATTTGTGAATCTCTTGGATAGTTGATGTGTTTTGTTGATGTGTGTCTCCTGTCATTTGTCGTTTACGGAAGAAAGTTGACAAAGCATTGTTATTGCAGCTGAGTTTAGTTGACGCCGATCGCTGATTTTTTTTTTTTTTTTTTTTTTGGGTTTGGCGGAATTACTGGCCAGCTCTAGGGAGCAGCCTGAAACTTGCACTCTTCCTCGAAGCTGGTTGCAGCCCTGGGACTACGAGGCTTTATATTTGAATTGGTTGAGGTTTTCCTGTATGTTTAATATAATTTCTAGCTGGAGAATATATGTAGATATTTGTAATAGGTTAATGCAGTAAAGTTTTAAAAAAAAAAAGCTATAGATGTGGGTTGCAGTTACGCTTTGTGCTCTGCAGTTACGCCACACAATCTACTTGAAACAGAGATATATTGTCGATGGCTACGGACCCAAAGTCTGGAGCCTGCAATGTAAAGTAAACCACGAAACCGCTGTCTGGAGTGGTCAAAAAAATCGGAATAGCCCCGCCGAGCAACTCCTTCTGCGGCCAGACATCGAGGTAATATTCCTCGGGCGAGCCGCCACGCCCACCGATTGTGATGTTGAACAGCGTAGACGCCCCGACGGTTTGATACACGACAAATTGAAAATTGAGTATGTAGGTGCCTGGCGGCAATGTCGGAAGATGCTGGGACAGCTGGATGCTGCCGGCGCCATTCGCATTGTCGCGGATGTCCAAGATGCCGCAAGTGTTGCTGCCGAAGTATTGCTGGCAGGCCGGATTCGATATCGATATCTCTGTGTCACCCTCGAGGACAGGGTGCCATCCAGCAAAGGCGTTGCTGAAGCCGCCGTTTTGTATCTGGTTCGAACAAGGCGATGGCGGGCTGGGGGATGGGGCCGCAGATGAGGTAGACGAGCTCAAAGACGGGACGAACGAAGAAGACGTGGGAGACGGCGTGGACGAGCTTACGGAACTTGTTGACGATCTTGTTGACGTCGAAGATACCGATGATTGTGAAGACGGCCTGCACTTGGACGCAGTGGCGGCGCCGGCGGAGAGAAGCAGCGCCACAAGAGGAATGACCTTCATTGTTGCTGGGAGCTGGCGATGCTTGTTTATTAAGATGAAAAGAGGGAAATGTGACAAAACTGGACACTCATTTTCTTCGTCGGAAAGAATGAAAATAAAGCTGTAATGAGAAAAGGACGAGGTGAATGGTATGTATATGGGAACGGGGATTCACAATTCAAAGAAACAATTATTATGATTTACAGTTCACACAAGTTATGTTACTGGGGCCAGCAGACCCTTTACCCCCTTATCTCCAAATGCGCATGAAAACAAAAGCACAAAGAGACAACAAGGGCTGCTTGTTCGGAGAACTCTAAAAACGAATGTTAATTTTCATGATGGGCTTAATGTCCTTGGAAAAGCGAAATTGCTATTCCTTCTGCTGCAGTAGGGTAACTTTATGGAGAAAGAAGTTAAACTAAATTATGTCGATATGTCACTGCGTCGTAATTACAGGCTTACAAGGGATAATAAACGTTATTTTGATACATCTATTTTGGTGTGATTTCTATGTTGGGCAATGTACCCAGATCTGTTTTCTGTCAGCTTTTGTGGCGTTTTCCTCAGCCTTTAAGCTGCTCCGACGTTCCCACCCTGTCTTTGAACAGATCAAATAACATTTTCTACCCTTGGGGGGGGGAGTATCTGTGCCTTTTTGATTTTGTTCGTCAAGATGGCTTTTTACTTGACTCTACCAGTTAAGAGCGTAACACCGTTGATGCAAATTTGGCGGCCTTGGTATGAAAATACACCGCGTGACTCGTTTATCCCTGAAGAAGGCGATTCCAAAGAGTTTTCGATGCTAATTCGTGATGATGTTTTTGAATTTGAATCTGGCCGCGAATCTGAGCCTGAAGAGGAGGGCTGAAGTATTGAACGTTTTTTTTTTTTTTTTTTTTTTTTCGGTTGAAGGGGGGGTGAGATGCCACGCTAACATGTTTTAGACATACAGCTCTTACCTCCTTGGGGCGATTCCAAAGATGAGATTGACGATGAGAAATAACGCCAAGATTTACGATGGGAATAAAGACTAATCTACATTTTACTAACATTCTTTGCCCCGTCGACGTATTTATTTTTCCTTTTTAAAATAAAAACTCTATGCCAGCCTCCGCCATAGAACAAGGGAACTAAACACAAGAGCTCGTCCCCTCTGCAGTACCTTGCATTGCTGCACCTACAAACACTGGTAGCAGCGGTCTCCTTTTAACCTTTATCTTCTTTTTCTTGTCACATATGGTGTACACTATTCCTCCGTATCTTTCTCCGAATACCGAGTATATCCTACTCCGTACTACTCATCGCTTAGCTAGCGAATTCGCCAAAATCGCCGTTGGGTAAGCCGATGCCTGCCATATCGATGTCTGGCAGTGAAAAGTCGCCGAACGGCCAGCCGCTGGACAATTGCAGCCAGACGGACTGTACGCTTATGGCTGAGACAGACGTATCTGACGTGGCGAATTTGACTGATGCTTGTAGGTTCGGCAGCGATATAATGGGTGGGTAGCCGTCGCCGGGCTGTGGGCGGAAGTCGGGATCGTCAGAATCATCATGGAGGTTGGGATTGTCCGGCTGATTAGGAATGTCTGCGTGGTCCCCACGGCGCGATCCGCCAGGCACCTCCACGGCGTCAGCGTTTTCCGGGCAGCCTCCAGCCGAATGGGCGCCGCGTTGCTCCCTCCCATTTTCGTCTGTAGTCGAGCCAGCAGCCCCTTGGTCACCCTGGATACCTTCGTCAATTTCGCCAAGATAGGCAGCCTTGTAGAGGCCCTGCATGACACGCAGCGCAACCAGCCATCGCCGGGCCGATTTCCGGTCGGAAGTCCATGATAGCACAAGCTGGTGGACGAGGTCAAAGTAATGCTTGGCTTTTTCTTTAACGCCATTCGCTCGGCAGGCCTCGTCGTCGGCGTACTGAAGCCATAGGAGCGTGTTAGAGACGATGAGCGCCGAAGATGCCACCCATATAGACTGTAAAGCTGGGGCAGCGACAGGCGGCGTGCCTGCGCCGGTACTGCCGTCCCCTTCCAGGAAGTATTCAAGCATTGCACCCATTTCAAGAGCATTATACACGCACGTATCGATCAGCTTGGGCTCTCGGTGAAGATACGACAGCCCAGCGCCGTCGACAAGATCGGTCATCCGCGTATATGGTGTCAGGTGTGGTAAATAGCACTGGTGGGCAACACATGAAGCGCTGCATAGCAGGAAGTGCATTGCAACAAACGCTGGTGCTTGGCCTAGCGCGCACTGTCCGTGGAAGTTGGCCATGCTCCATGTCAGGCTAGGGGGTATGGCGCGGTGCCAGGCTATAAGGGCTGTGCTGCGGGAGAAGAAGATGCCGCGTGGGTCTGTCGGTGGGTAGGCATCCTGATGGCGCCGCGACTTCAGTGCGAAGTCGGCCAGATCGCTCCAGAGGCATACTGTCTTCAAGAAATACGCGCTGAGGCCGAGGTTAGATGGCCGGCGATATGCGGCTAGGCTGGAGAGCGTGACGCCCCTAGGAACCTCTTGGTGGACAAGACAGGCCGAGTCGGTGCCTGGAAGAGCAATCGACACATTCTCGAGGCTGACGGTGCGGTGTTTGCCTAAAAGGAAGGCCAAGATGCGGTCAAAGAGCAGGCAGGCCCAGAAGGTGCGCCGGCGGACCTCTTGGTCTTTTAAGCTGTGCTTTTGATGAAACTCTTGGTTAAGGCGCATGATCTCGGCCATGCGCAGGGCCGTGCCGGCAAACAGCCAGTGGCGAGAGCCTGCATTCGACAGCAGCTCGGCCAGAGCAAGGACCAGGTTGGCCTGTACATGAGCTACGGTGGGCTCGTCCGCCGCAGCCTTAGCCAGCTGGCGTGCGCGGTGCAGAGCAGACCGGGCTACGTGATGGGCCGACGGGCAGCCAAAGAGAGCCTGAGCATCGGCAGCAGACACATAGCGCCCAGAGAGCGAGATGACAGCGTAGGCCAGCAAGGGGTCCGTGCGACACTTGTGTTCAAAGTCAGGGCGGTGGTCAAAGGAACTGAAGTCCACGGCAAAGTGGCGGGCAAAAAAGAGATCGAGGCAGAGGTGCAGGCCGCGCAGGTCAAGATCTGATGACCGAGATGAGGACAAGGAAAGATGAGCCGCAGGCGAGGACGGCGAGGATCCAATACTCCCAGCTATGCCCAGGAATGCAGAAGCAGGGACGGACACCCTGGGGCCGGGATCGTTGCCGCGGCCAGCGCCAGGACCGAGTCCAGGGCCGGACGCGGGACTATCTGGAGCTGGTGCCACGCGGTGATACACCATAAAATTGCTGCCGCTCAGCTGCTCGGTCGGATATTCTGGTACGTGGCTTCGTGGTGTTGCGGGGACCCTAGACACCTCATGCACTGCTCCAACACTGGAGCCACTGGATGAAGGAGCCGGGATGGCAGACGGCAGGCCGGGCGTGGGCCAAATGCACTCCAGATTCCTGGCCCGGCAATAGGTGCAACGAGGGCGCACACCATCGCACTTAGTCTTGCGTCGGCGGCTAGTTACCGATGTTAGCTGTCATTTTCCACATCTCCTTCTTCAGGAGCATTCCCTTACCATAGGCCACAGGCCTGCGGCGTACGTGAAAACGATCGGCTCATTAGAGTCGGTCTAGGCGTTCGTCGGACGTCGGCTGGCGGATGTGACGCGCCTCGGCAGCTAGGCGGAGGTAATAGATACTTAAAAAGGGTTGATTGAAACTTCTTGGTGGTCAACTTTCGCAGGTCATCGGAAAAGCCGGGTCTAAAGCCGGAGTTGTCGAGTAAACGCAGTAGCAACTAGGACACTAGCCAGAAAGATTGCCAACTCACTAGGAAGGCTTACTGCTTGGTGCATATTCGGGCTAGATTATTTCAAAACCACATGAGTACTTTGTACTTTCGCTCGATTCACAAAATCACTACCGGCACTAAACTTTTACAAACTAGGAGCCCGGCCACCAGCCGTGAGACCTGGCCGGCAATTGGTAAGTTTGGTGATACCTGCCTGGAGGGTAGCCGAAAGTATGGCAGGTGTATGCTTATCCGTGTTCGCGCGAGGTGGCCTTTGTTTCGCCTCTTTGTTTAGTCTTCCTTTTGACGTTCTTTGTCTCTAGGGTTCCGTCCCGATGTTGCTGTGACTTCCTTCACGTATGTCTTATCTAATTGATTTCGGAGTAACAAACGCACTTGCAGCAGCATGTGTCGATCGTAGCCTCATTCTCTTAGCGTGACTTGCTCGAGTTACAATGTCGGGTTTTCCGAGACGACCTCCGACGCTGGCTGAGCCTGGCCATGTTGAGAAGAAAGAGCTGGCCTAGCTAATCTACCCAATTCATAACCACCTCCAGGAGGCTACTAGTTATTACTGGGAAATGCAAAAATTATGGAAGCACTTCCCTGTCACTGTAATTTTTACAGGCGATGCACAAGAGGCTCCATTAAATTTTAACAGCGAATTGTACAATGAACGAGGAATTGCACATTAAAAATTACGTCTAGATAGATACTAAGTACTAAAAATTAATATTTTGTATACCAGCTGCGTGCCAGACGTACGGCGGCCAACCTTCTGCGCACAGTATTAATTAGCCTTTTTACGAAAGACCGATATTCTCAGCGGTTTTCTTTAATTCCCATATATCAGGATACTTGTCAGTTAAAATGCTTTTAAGTGAGCTCAAATATGCTCGATTGGGTTCAACTGTAGGGAGTGGATGCGCTAGAAAGGTAGCATTTCAATTCTCTTCTCGAGGAGCCAATTCATCGGCATGGGGCAAACATGAATTGATGCGTAATTACCATAATGTTAACATAGTGTTGACACTTATACAATTATCTAGCCTTCGGGGCTGTCGTCTCCACCCTAATGCGCCCTACTGCTCCGACAGACCCGCTCGCCATTGCCCTAGACATGACCTCCTGATAGTTGTCGCTGGGCGTGATCAGTCCCAGCACGGCCGGTGTCGTCGTTTCCGCGTCGGACGGCAGCGGAATTGTGCGCCCACATACACAGAGGAATCCCAGCAGTGCAAAGAGCACGGCCTCCTTGGCGCTGGGATCGAGCTGGGATGGGCTGTTGTTGCCTAGAGCCTCATCCAGCTTACCGACCTTGCTGCTCGGAAAACGTGCCTGTATGTGCCGTAGAATGTTGGGGTTGTAAGCGCCGCCGCCGCAGATGTAGATTTCGTCAATCGCCTTGCCAGGTGCCAGTCTTGGGACCACATAATCCTCATAGGCTCGAGCAATGGACTCGGCCGTGATACGCGTCAGCGTCGCCACAATGGCTGCTGGTGACCGACCGCGCTCTTTGAGCTGCTCAACGAGGCGCCGGGCAACGTCGTCCGAGAATAGTTCGCGACCTGTCGTCTTCGGGGGCGGCTGGCTGAAGTATTTTTCCTCGGTTAAGTACGTGTTGACAAACTCGGTGTCGATGTCCGCTTCGCCTTCGGCGCCCAGCACGCCGTCACGGTCGTAGTGGTGTTCACCGTTGGTCAGGAGACGCATGGCTGCATCAATGAAAACATTTCCCGGGCCCGTGTCGAATGCAAAGTAGCTTGTTTGGCTGTCGTCTGCCAGGAGGACTGTGGCGTTGCCCATGCCGCCAATATTTTGGCTGATGCGGGTGATGCCCGGCTCGCGCAGTAGACCAGCCTCAAAAAAGCCCGACAGTGGCGCGCCCTGCCTGCCAGCAGCCACCTCAGCTGCGCGGAAGCCAGAAACCACTGTCCTGGGAGAGGAGCCAAGGAGTTAGCAGGATATTAGATGAGCAAAATAATTCAAAGTTATCAAGATGGCCCACCTCCGCGTCTCCTGAGCAATCACCGCAGGTTCAGCCATCTGTAGCGTCGACCGCCGAGGGCCAACCGGCTGGTGCCACAAAGTCTGGCCGTGGCTGGCTACGATATCGACATTCGCAAGATCGATACCCGAGGCGGCCACGGCGCGTGCAAACTCCTCGCCTAGCGCAAAGTTGAGGTCGCACACCTCGGCCATGGAGGTGGTGGCATCTGCCTGTTTGGGCCGGCACAGTCGCAGCACCTGCGCACGTATTTTCTGATTTACAGGCACTTCTGTGTACGTCAACAGCTTGATATGCACATCATTGGTGCCTTCTACCTCGCTGATGAGACAGTGCGCGACATCGATGCCTTGTAGTTTCAGCTAGTTGAAGCAGCGAGAAGATATAGGCAATATTACCTACCATCGACGCTAGTGCCGCAGTTGAGCCCAAGAATGTTGAGGAAGACCATTGCGATTGTGCGAGTTACTCTGTGTAAGTGGTAGTGAGAACTAGACTTGCAGGAGGGAGGGCTATCGCTGGTAATTATATCAATCACAAAATCGGCCGCCGGGCGCTAGCGGGCAGTACTGGACTAAATCTTACTGGCGGCGACGAATTGCCCAGTGCGAGCAGAGCCACCACTCCAGTTCTCTATTGCAGCCAACTGTGTATAGGTGTATAGTACAAATGAATTATATGTTCAGCCACTCATGTCTATTATCTATTCTATCTTTTCAATGCAACAACGGATTAAACAATTATGTTTTACTATTTAATCGTATTTCCTTCAGTGCCTGTCGTAATGAGCCATCCGCAGCCTTCAACTTAGCCCTCCCTTCGTCTGGCGTGCAACCTAGGGCGGCTACTAAAATACTCAGCTTAACCTGGCCGTCACAGCGCTCTAGCACGTCGTCCAACACCTCTTCCTGCTGCACATCCAGCGCCGGCTGTGGCGGTACGGCCGCGCGTACTACTCGTCGTGCCCTGTCGACGAGCTTGGCGTTGGACATCCGTAAATCAACCATCAGATTGCCATAGGTCTTTCCTAGGCGAATCTGTGATCCGGTTGAGATCATGTTGAGGATCTAAGAGAGTTAGCCAGCAGATCTCATGAATATATACAGTGTCCGTTCTAACTTTCTACTCACCAGTTTTGTTGCCGTGCCAGCCTTGAGGCGTGTGCTGCCGGTGACAACCTCCGGCCCCGTCACGCACTCGATCAGGACGTCACAGTTTCTGTCTAGTGCGCTTGGCTTGACACACGCTAGCCCGATCGTGGCGGCGCCCACCGACTGCGCGTGCTTCAGACCGCCGATGACGTACGGCGTGCGGCCCGACGAGGCAACGCCGACCAAGACGTCGGCGGCCCCGAGCGGCGGCGACAGCGCAGCCAGGTCAGCGGCGCCATTCTCCTCCGAGTCTTCAGCACCTTCTACGGCGTTGCGGATTGCGTAGTCGCCACCGGCAATGATGCCAATAAACTGACCGGGCGGTGCTGAGAAAGTCGGAGGAATCTCAGAGGCATCGAGGATGCCCAGCCGACCGCTCGTACCGGCACCAGTGTAGACTACTCGGCCGCCAGCCCTCAGCCGCGGCACGATCACATCGATGGCGGCAGCGACCTCCGGAAGGACTGTCTTCACGGCCGGCGGGACAGTGGCATCCTCGTCGTTGATTATTTCTGCAGCGGAAGATTAGCAAAGCCGTTTACTGAGCTATTCGGGCAGGGCGAAAGGGCCAAAAAATACGGCATAGCTCTAGCGTTGAAACAGCATCAATGTTTGCCGTGTGCGTGTTCTTCTGCTCCGTCTGCAGCGACGCAAGGTCGAGGACGGTCATGGTGCTGTATGGACCACGGGTATCGATATCAGTGTGCTGGTGTGTATGCACGTCTTTCGCCTTTGCTCGGGGTTCTATATGCCACAGTCCGAAGGTAAATGGGATCATTAATGGCACGTGAACCACCATCCCCTGCTGTATTGAAGATAGTACTGATCGCCCATCATATTAATGTAGGTGCATCGTATCTGCATACCGGTCGGTCCTTGCTCTGATTGGCAGCCACTGTGCTCATACTGTCCTTATTGTTTTTATTGTATAGTATCAAACCAAATTTTTTGGAGGAACCTTTCGTTCTTCTTTTCTTTTTTGTCTCATCCTTCTCATCTGACCAACGGCGTATTGAACCCTTTGTCCGACGACCCGCCTGCTTCTCCGAGAATCAGTCCGACGCTAGCGGAGAACACTCTCCATTGTTGTGCTCTTATCCTTTCGCCTCCATTTTTACACCTATCTGGCGCCGTGCATATTTTATGGAAACGGGATATCCGACGCCTGGAAAAATCCTTGCAATCTCTATCTCGCTTTCCAGGCTGTTCAGAACTGCCTCTTCACGTCGTACTTTCGAGCAGAAACCCCAGTCTTCTGCTGAAGAGGCTGGAGCATTACGTACAAACTTACGGGGAAGCCTTGCAGATGGTCCTTATCTTGGAATCGGAAAGCGAACTTTATGCACTGATGCTGGCATCTCTGGGGTAACTGACTGTGGAATCAAAGCACTGGTTCCTGGGGTCATGAAGGCCGCTGCGACTCCACGCCTCCCTCTGGAGATAAGACGAAAATTGTGCCAGGCTCAATTCCTTTTAAAGACCCATCGCTGCACCCTGCATGGCAGCTTGCCATTCAACAGCTCAAACTTCAAAGCTATTGTTTCTGACCCCCTCCCTATTCGCTTGGGAAGCAAGACCAGACAAGAACTTTTCAGCCTCCTTAATTGGAACCCTGAACACCATGGGTGTACTGCACAACCTTCGTGTCGCCGCTTGGGGCGAGGCCCCGGAGACTCCCGAGGAAAGAAAGGTATGTGCCCGCTCTTCGCTCTGAGAGGCCATCCGATTCTGCTGACGACGTGAAAGCTCCTGCGGAAGATTGACGCCGCCATCCTGACGTACTGTTGTGTGGCCTTTTTCTTCAACTACCTCGGTATGTATTTTTTGTTGACAGGGTGCGCCTCATTGATCGTATTAGATTATTTGCTGATCTTCAGACCGTGCCGTTCTCGCCAATGCCTACGTCTCGGGCATGAAAGAAGATGCCAACATCACTGGTAATCAGTACAACTTGTTAGTTACGATTCTGTCCGTCGGCTGTATGTTATTCCTCCTGCCTCCGTTCTTTCCCTTGCATATTTATTTCTATACTTAACACAACCCCCAGACATTCTTGGTCAGGCTCCCCACGGAATCGTCATCCAGGTCGTCCCTCCCCGCATCTGGTTCCCTCTGATGACTCTAGTCTGGGCTTGCCTCACCATGGTCTGCGCGGCCTGTAATAGCTTTTCCAGTCTAGCAGCTGTGCGTTTCTTCCAAGGCTTTATTGAGGCGTCCACCTATAGTGGCACGCAGTACGTCATCGGTAGTTGGTACAAGGGCTCTGAGGCCGGCAAGCGTATCGGTCTCTTCCAAGCATCGGGTATGGTCGGCACCATGTTTGCTGGCTTCCTCATGTCGGCCATCTGGTCTACGATGGACGGCAAAGCCGGTTTGGCCGGTTGGAGATGGGTACGTGTATTCGCAAAACATGCTATTTTTTTATTTTTTTTTTTGGTGCTACAGGGTTTAACCCGCCCTAGTCCTTCATAATCGACGGTCTCATCACTGTCCCTGTGGCCATTTTCGGCTTCATCTTCTTTCCTGATCTTCCTGAGACAACCAAGGCCTTCTACCTCAAACCGCACGAGCGCGAGCTGGCCCTGTCGCGTCTACCAGAAAAGGACCCAAATGGCCACAAGATTGGCTTTTCTATCGTCCGACGCGTCCTGGGTACGGCCAACTTCTGGATCTTCTGCATTTTTTGGATGATTGGTGGTGCTCTCGAGGCCTACTCGACACAGACTTGTATGGTGCTTTGGATGAAGGCCTCGGGCGAGTTCACCGTCACCCAGAACAACAACTATCCGCAAGGAATTGCCGCGATTGGTGAGTAATTTTTTCGACCTCCGAATTCATATTATGACTCTGGCGGGAATCTAACCGCACAGGAATTGTCGTCACACTGGCAACGTCTGTGGCCATTGACGCGACTGGCGTGCACGCCCCCTACGGCCTCTTCGCCTGCGCTGTTCAAATCGTGTCTTCCGCTGTCCTTCTCTGCTGGAACACGGTCGGCTCAAGCGCTAAAATGAGCGCCTTCTATCTAGCCGGCACAGCCTACTTGATCCAGCCCGTCGTTTTCGTCTGGGCCAACCGTGTGCTTACGCGGAGCGGCGACGATGCTGCGCGTGCTGTTACTTTGTACTCGATGAACGGTGCGTCATCGGTGCTGTATGCGTTCTGGGGCATCGCGCTGTACCCGGCCACGGATGCGAAAACGGGTTTCCGCAAAGGCGCTATTTCTATGATTGTTGTGGCAGTTGCGCTGGCGTTCTGGATTGGTGTTGTATGGTGGCAGGACTGGCGCACGGAGCGTGCACAGCAGCAGGCCATTGCAGCCGTGGATGGCAAGCTGTCCAAGGACGAGGAGGCCGCGGGCCCAGAGGCCGTGGAAGACCTGCCGACCAAAAAGGAGTAGACTCTTTCCGTATAAAGTTTCACACGAGCGAAGCGAGGAGTCCAGCAAGGACTGCCACCCTTACATTCCATCATCTAATATTATAAAGTCCAAGGAAATACATACAGTTCCAATAATCGATGTGTTTCATTTGTTGTCACTTGACTATATTTGTTCAGTCAGACCTATA
Organism: Hawksworthiomyces lignivorus; assembly: GCA_002917075.1. Taxonomy (NCBI): domain Eukaryota; kingdom Fungi; phylum Ascomycota; class Sordariomycetes; order Ophiostomatales; family Ophiostomataceae; genus Hawksworthiomyces; species Hawksworthiomyces lignivorus. The sequence continues at coordinate 279,736 of NTMA01000008.1, forward strand.
CTATTGCCTCGGGGGTCCATTGCGCTCCTTGACTGCAGAGCCCTCACATCACCAAAGCGATAGAAGTCGCAAAAACTTTGATTTACTGGCCGTATAGAATTTAAAACCTTATCGACCTTTTCCATTTCCTTAGAATTATAGTGATGCTGCGTTTAGTGCTGTATGTGGTGCTGAGCTGAAAATGAAAAGTCATAGTTAGCTGATTTTGGAGCAACTGATGCTGATAAGTCAATAAACTTTGCTGGTGCTGCTTCTCTGCTTCCTTTTTTTAGGCCCCTTGCTGAAAAAACTGCTCGGATCTTGCCTAGCGTTCTAACAGCAGTAGCTGGATATAAAATACCTTGCCTTTCATTGCTCCTCGCTGAATTCCTTTAGTAGAGCTCAAGTATCTTACATCAGCTTTTTTTTTTTTTTTCTTTTTTTCTTTTTCTTTTTTTTTTTCGTTTAGAAGTTGCTGAATTCATGTTCATGAGATGAGAAGTCCTAGAATAGATTTACGACCTCCTGTTGATATTACAAGTATTTCCCAATGGCGGCTCTGAGGGCTACTGGATATCAATCGGATCACGCTAACGGCTCTTTTCACTGGCTGCTTAGAGGCTACTGATGGCAAAACTGGTGGTTATGTACTCTTACACTGTACCTAAGAGTAACTTCTACCACGCTGCAAAAGCCGAAAAAAAAAAGGTGACACACGCCGCCATATTTTGCGGCCCCAACAGCGTATCTCGCTCGTTTTCTGTTATATACAGGCGCTAATAGACAAAGATATCGTGTCACTTCTAATTTTCGACGCGTTCACCCACTTTCTCTGGGCTCACCAAAATCAACCACCAAACGACAAATCGCCATTTCCTTCATTATGGTCAAAAATGGCCAAACCACAGTACAGTCCTCATAAAAGGGCTAGAATTGCATCTGCAAAAATAGCTGGTTATTCTCATGCATATATCGCGCTTACGGAGGGCGTAGAGAAGCACTCAATATTTGGCATTGCCAAGCGTTATTCGGAGCAGAACTCAGGACAAAACAAACCACGTTCTGGCCGCCCTTCAGCATTAACTGAACGGCATATGCGCCAAATAGACCGATTAATCGGCCAGAAGCCTTCTATTTCAGCCCGTGAAATAGTGGCTGAATTAAGTCTTCCATGCAGTCCAGCCACGGTAACTCGCGCGCTTAAGAAAAAGAGTATCCAACATCACAAAGCCCAAATTAAGTGAGCATGCTGCGAAAAGAGGTTGATGTTTGCGAGACTTTGTCCATAAACCTAGACGTTTTTGGAAGCGCAAAGGTGGGTTGATGAATCCACGGGCGTCGGTGGTGATGGCAGCGGGACGAGCTGGGCGCGTTCTCAATGTACGCGATTCACTATGACTTTTTGGATCTTAACACGGCAGCGTCATTATACCCATGAAAAAACGTCGTGAGGCTGTCATTAAGACAAATGCTTAGTATACTAAATGCTTACATATTTCATTGGGAAAGGCGTTTTTCAAGGTATCTGTTCATACATTCGATTTTATTTTAATTCAGTGTATTTAGAAGGAGTGATTTGAATTTAAAGGCATGGTATTTGTTTGATGAAAACGATGTTTCTTCAAATTGCGTCATTATTTTGTCTACCCACTGCATAAGGATAAAAGCCAGGGATTTTTTATTAGTGGCTTAATGTGCTTCTATTTTTTGTCTTCCGTTATTACCCCGCTGCGCTTTTCGATCCAAATCAATCTCTATTATTGTGCTGTGCAGAATGGATCTGTTGGCTGTGCTTTTAGCTTTCTCGCCATTGCAGCATTCGCAAAAGTAATCAACAAACTCGTAGGACTTTTCCAGTGTACCACCAGCCAGACCAAAAGAAATATACTGCAATACCTGAAATTGCACTAGCCCCTGTCTCATCAGCTCATAATTGTCATTAGCATCTCGCCCAGTACCTGAACATCACGATCGCCCCGGTGCACGGGAGGCAAAACATATTGACCGGCGCCGTCTTTGTTCAGCCCCATCAGCTCCACGACCGCCATCTGGGCCGAGCGTGCCGAATACTCCATGGTGAATGTGACGTCTCGCTCGATCTCGACAAACTGACCCAGCAGGCCCAGGTTCTTGCTCCCCGGCGGCACCACGGCGGGGCGGTCGCCGGCGGCGCGCGGCAGGAAGGGGCTGCCGATGAAGGGCATGAAGCAGGGAATGGTGGTGACGGGCGGCCGGTCGGTGGAGGGCACCTGTAGCTGCATGTCACCATCGATGCTGCTGACGGTGCTGGCGGCACTGGCGGCGCTGCTGCTGGAGCTGCCCAAGACGTCAGGGCCGAGGTCCAGGTAGGACACCAGCTCTGCGTAGATCTCCGCGCCCGTGCACGACAGCATGGGCTTGCGCACAAAGAGGCCCTCCTGGTCCGGGTACAGGCCGTAGCCCCACAGCACCCGGACGTCGTCGGGCTGATCAGTGAAGTACGGCTGCTGCGGGACGGTAAGCGAGAGCATCCAGGGGCTGTCGCGGAAGGTGATGAGCGGGCCGTGGCTGTTCGTGTAGCTCTGGGGATGAGGCGGGGACAGGGGCTGGCCAGGATGGCCATCGGGCGTGGCAGTGGTGAACGAAGCCGGGGTAGTGGACCCGCCGCCACCCTCTTTGCTAGTCAGCTCATCGTCATCGTCGAACCCCGCCCACGCGGCCAGATAATCGAACAGGCGCACAGCGTCAGCGCCGGCGAGCGTGATGGTGAACGAAAGCCACGATGACTTGGCGACGCGGCTGTAAAAGGCCTGCGGGCGGCCGAATGCGGCGTAGTGGCGCGGGTTAGTGGCTGGGTCGGCCAGTCCGGCCCAAAAGCGCCACACGGGACCCGGGTCGCGCAGGATGGCGTCCTGCGTGGGCATCGGCGGGGGTGGACGGTCGTTGGCTCCAAAGCGGACACCGGACGTCAGCGAGCCGAGCGTGATGAACACAATGTCGTGGTCACCGAGGGACAGTGTCGCGTCGGTAAATTCCCCAGCAGCGTCTTGTCTGCGGCGGCGTGTGCAGAGCGCGGAGACCCGTAGCTCGTCCTCTGGTGCAATCACGACCTCTGTTACCTGTGTTTCTACACGGGGAGACAAGAAATCTTAGCCTCGGTTTCTTACAAATACAAGGTTTAAAAAGGGAATGGAGAATTGTAAAGAAAGGCAGTCCCCTCCTTGGATATTTGCCTACCATATCGAAAGTCGACACCAACGCTCTTCAAGTGCTGCTCCATTGGCAAGATGATGCACTCGTAGTCGTTCAGCGGCGCGTGGTCGATGCCCTCGAGCGTGCTAATGTGCGAAAACTCGTGGAGAAACCGCACCAAATACCGCCGGAACTCGACGGCGCTGTGCCAGGGCTGGAAGCCGTACAGGCTGGCCCAGACGTCCCAGAACTTGGACTCGAAAAAGTCCGGCTTGAAGAGCGTCTGGATCTCCCGGCCGTCGTCGACGTTCTCTTCTGCCTCCAAGATGAGGCCTAGCAGGCTCATGCGCTGCTCTGGCAGCAGACCCATGCTGCTGATGTTGACGATCTCAGGGCCGTCGGGGCCACTGGCCACAAGTCGGGCGGGCAGAGCCTTGACCGAATGGCGGGATGTCCTGGAGCCAAGCTTTTGTTTCTTGTGGTCATCCGCGTGTGCTCCAGCGTCGTGCTCGCTATCAGTCTGGCTGTGTTCGCATTCCGCCGGCCGCTTCACCTCCTCGAACTCATCCGACTCGGGAGACTCTCCCGCGCCGCCCGTGCCTGCTTCTGTCGTGTCGATGGCCTCAGCCGCGATGCCCCGCACGTCGTCCAGCACGGACTGCCCAGGATGCCGCGCGGACGGTACCTTGGCCAGGGTGGCGTACAAGCAATGGTACGAGAAATTCAGCTTCCGCGCCGCCAAGAGGACGTAGCCCTTGTTTCCATACGGCTGGCTGCCACCCATGGACCCGCCCGGCTGAGGGGCTGCCTCGATGATATGGATCTGGTGAGCAGGCACGCCAGCATCGTGGTAGAGGTGTACGGCGGCAGTAAGCGATGCAATACCGCCGCCGACAAGATAAGCGTGGGTGAGTTCCGGTGAACGCTCTGGCATGGCGGGGAAACAGCAAATGAGCCCCCCTTCGCGCAAGATCCAGTGCACGACGTGTCAGATATCAAGACGAGCTAAGAGGCCAAGAGGCTGCGAGACTGCAGATGCTCGGCTCAAATAGGTGAAGATCTGCTCTGGCACACGAGCCGATTGGGATCGGGACGAGAGGCGATCTGATTTAGAAATGATCGCCACGCAACAATGAAGCAAAATAATGAAGCAAAACGATGATATCGTCAATAAAGTTTGTTTCTTAACCTCTCGTCATTATCAGGACACTATCCCTGTCGAGCCAAACCCCACTTCACAGCGCAGCTGGCTCTTAAAAGCTTGCACGACAGTCTCCCTTGCTTTGAGAATTTTTGCGCGTAGCACAAAAAAAAAAGCAACAGAAGCCGATTTTGCCCAATTCGGCATTTGTGATATCGTCCATTTCCGTTGGTCCTTTCCCCTGTGCATTTCGTAACATTCAGCGTTGACTTGGCGATGGACGGGACCTTGCGCAATGGAGCGGCCTGCAAATCGTACGATTCTGCCGAGTGCGCGCTTTTTTCTTCTCATGACCCTCTTTCTTTTTATGATAACCAAAAAAAGACGAGGCCATTCTCACATTCTCACCTAAAAAAAAATTAGAAAAGCGCAACTTAGCACAATCGTTATCGCCCTCCCGCGAAACGCGCATTTATGGCTTCCCTGCATTCCTGAGCGGTCCTTAGCGCTGCATGGCATGACCGGTGACTTGCCCACACATGCAAGGGCCCGTGTTTGCCAACTTGCGGTTCGTTTCGTAGATCCGGCAAACATCGGGAAGGATTTAAATGTCATGAAAATATTGTATCAAGAAAGAGAAGCACCAGACGTTGCGTGGGCTTTGTCTCGCTATCACGTCTCATCAGGGTCCTGGTCGATCCACTGAGAGAGAGACTCTAAGAAACCCCTATACTCCTATTTCGACTTGTGTCTTTCATTTTCGCAAGGGCAGCCGGATGCTGCTCTCGGCTGCCAACAGCTGACTTCTCACAAAAGAAAATCAAACACACACAGGACGCAGCCTTGCCCCTGATATATATACAGAAGAGAGCTGCAAGTCACGGGCTGCTCCATATGCTTGTCAGACACACTAAGGGCTGCTTTCTAATATGCAACCTCTGCACTTCTGTGCTCTGCCCCCCGGAAGGACGAAACCGCGGATGTGAACTACCAGCTGAGATGCGGAGAAATTATTTTTTTTGTCGCCCTCAACGGCGCTTTGTCAGCCTCACTGCGGTTAAACTTCCCCAAACTCCCCCAACTTGGCCCATCATTGCGGGGTCCGTTAATCGTTTTTCCGCCATTGGCTTCGACTTTTGGCCGCTGCCATTCGCCGACTTCGGGTGACGTCGTCTTCTTCCCCTGCCATTCGTCTGCTCAAGTACGTCTTTTTGCCTGTAGCTCCAGCTTGCGTAGAGTACTAGCAAGAGTCGCAACACTTAGTGCCGTCGGTGCCGTTCCGGGGCGTGCCAGTTTGATGGGGGGGGGGGGGAAAGTCGCAATTGACAGACGGCTTGCAGTTGGGTATTTAGATCCCCATCTCTTGGAGTCTTTTCTTTCCGGAGCACCTGCCTGTCCCAAGGCTCCAACAACCACATGCGTTATATATCGCTATTTCGAGCGGCTGCGACTTTACGACGACCACTATCCTCGCATATCCGCATCATGGCTCCGATCAAAGTTGCCGTCCTTGACGACTACAAGGACCATGCCACGCCTATTTTCGCCACGCTCGACCCCAATGAGTACGAAGTAGCCCATTTCAAGGACACTCTGTTGGCCTACAACCACCCCCAGACGCCACAAGCAGAGAAGGACAAGCTGGTGGCAAGACTGGAGCCGTTCCAGATCATCTGTATGTGATTAAAGAGGCTGAAAAGGGAAGGGGAAAAAATTAGCATTGGCCTGCTGTGTGGTCTTTTACGAATGTTCTGCTTACTCATTCTTCTTCTTTTGCTCCTCTGCAGCCACAATGCGTGAGCGGACACCGTTCCCGGCTGGCCTTGTGGAGCGGCTGCCGAACCTCAAGCTGTTGCTGACCACGGGCGGCCGCAACCTGGCCCTGGACCTGGATGCGTTCAAGAAGGCCGGCGTGGCCGTGGCGGGCGCCGTCGAGCGCGGCGGGCCAAAGGAGGGTCCGGACAGCACGACGCAGCACTTTATCACGATGCTGCTGGCGTCGGCGCGCAGCGTGGCTGAGGACGACCTGTCGGTCAAGACGGGCGGATGGCAGACGCCGCTAGCGCCATTCGGCCTGGCCGGCAAGGTGTACGGCAGCGTGGGACTGGGCCGGCTCGGTGCGACGACGGCCAAGATTCTGCGGCAGTCGTTCAACATGCGGGTGATCGCGTGGAGCCCGAACCTGACGCAGGAGCAGGCGGACGAGAAGGCGAAGGCGGCGGGCCTGCCGGTCGAGACAACCGACCCGGAGACCGGCGTCACCTACAAGACGTTCCAGGCCGTCAGCCGTGAGGAGCTGTTCCGTACGGCCGACGTTGTGGCCGTCCACGTGGTGCTGTCTGACCGCTCGCGCGGCATGATCACGGCCAAGGACCTCGGCCTGATGAAGCAGGACTCCATCTTCATCAACACGGCGCGCGGGCCCATCGTGGTCGAGGAGGACCTGCTCGACGTGCTGCGCCACGGCAAGATCAACCGCGCCGCCCTCGACGTCTTCGAGATCGAGCCGCTGCCCGCCGACAGCCCCTGGCGCACCACCGCGTGGGGCAAAGACGGCCGCAGCCACGTGCTCCTGACTCCGCACATGGGCTACGGCGAGCGCCTCACCATGGAGAAGTGGTACAAGGCGCAGGTCGACAACATCAAGCGGTGGAAGAATGGAGAGGAGCTCCTGGTCCGGATGGTGTAAGAGGGAGAAGAAGGGGGAAGAAGGGAGAAGAAGGGAGAAGAAGGGAGAAGAAGGGGGGGAGAGCAAGAGACGCGGAGCTTGGCGTGTCGAAGGGGCTGCGTGCGCGTATTACAGGCCTAGGTATTGGTGTCTCTACGCGGTGCCGACAGCAGACGTGTCACGCGTCGGGAGGCGTTCTTGGATTTGGCTAGCTGGGCTCTTTTCCATCTTGACAGTGCCCCATCTTCTACTGGCTCCTTGAGACGGGTGCCGCACTTGCCGTACTTGCTGTGGCAACGACACGAAAGACGCGGCCATGAGACGCGGGGAATGAGTAGCGCGGATGAGGATCGAAAGTTAGTGAACAAGACACGTCCAAGAAAAGAAAAGCATTGATAGTGGATGGATAAGAACACGCATTAGGGACGGAAAGTGAAACGGGCGGAACTAAGTGGCATCTGTGTAAACACATGAACCCGTCAGCCACTCTGATTCTTATGTGTCCAGCAACAACAACAACCTTGTTTCAGTGCTACTTTATTTTTGCACAGTTTGGGTTTCTCTTTCTTATAAAATAAGTAGCCTGCTTCTTTTTCTCTTATCTCACCAATATCCACCTCTTTCCTACACTATATTTGCTTCTTCTCTTTTGGTTTATGCTCATCATCCACTATAGGTCTGGCTGCTCGTTCCGCATGACCCCTCCACTCATGTCTCTAGGTGGCCTATGATTCTCTCGGACATGGGCACTGCTCGTTTCTACCACCCCTATTCAGAGGCATTTTCGTTACATCCTTCTCAGTCAAGCCCTCCTTTCGCATCTTAAGACCCTTGTTTGGTAGGATCCATACCTGAACGAAAGTGGGCAATTGTTGCCGCGCCAGAGCCTGCCTACAAGGCTCGTGGCACTCAGGAGTGCTATCCTAAATAGCCGCCTTATACTCCTTCTCGGCGGTAAGTCATGAGGATGCCCCTATATCCTTAACATGTGATAGATGTTCATATGATTCTAAGGTCAGGAAAGAGCACGCAAGGAAAGTGACGTCCTACAAAGACTCTGTTTGTACCAAACAAAACAACTCCTGTGCCCGTGCCTATCGGTCCTCCGCCGTCCGTAATCAATTGAGCTTCTGAAAGACCAATACCTGATCCAATCATGGAAGACCATAAGAAGATACCAAGGCAGAACGAAGCAATGTCGAGCCCGCACGGATCATCATCTTCAGAAGAGTCTCAATCACGCACTTCAAAGAAAGAAAAGCACAATGCGAAACCCAAGTCTCCAAGTCGCGGTAGGCGGGCCTACAAAGAGGAGATGAATGGGCAATGTGAGACTGAGATGAAGACCAGAGCCACGTTGAAGAACGATCATGGAACAGCAAAGAAGAAGAGCTACCGCACTGAGCAAGCATCTAAGCTTAGGATCGACGTAGAATACGAGACAGAGAAGTCTAGTGGCTCTTTGGCTTCGGGTCATCTTACTTCTTTTTCTGATTTTGGCCCAGTGTCGATTAATCCTCTGCACTCTCCTTTGACTACCCTTCTCTTTCTCCTCGTCTTTCTCCTCGCATTTGCCCTCGTCTTTCTCGTCCTATTGATCCACGACCGGCGCAGCACAAGAGATATCGATGCCAATCGCGGCCGCTTTCTGGTGGAGACAGAACAATAAAGCGGGCTAGGAAAAAGATAATCACAACCTACACCACAGTAGACATGCTTGCAGAATATCTTCTAACAGCCAGCATGTCTCTAGTAGGCTTTCTTTTCGGAAGCTGTTCTCTAAGATACGACGGCGAGTACAGGGTGGGCGCTAAGACTAGGCATTTACAGGTAGGTTTTCATTTGTTTCCTAAGATTGTGCCTTTACGAAATCCTACCTCTTATTTTACAACTCGCCCATTTGTTATGCGGAACTTTTCTTCTTGTTTTGATTTTCACGCCTCATGTGCCTTTGTATCTATGCGATTCTTCATTTTGTGAGCAACATTTATACAGTGTCTGATTTGCGTCTCGCTAATAACCCCTGAAAAGGACTACATAGGTATTTCCATAGCACAATGAGTGAAGGGGTCAAGGGACAAAATGTGCTGGACACATGTAATGCATTGTGAGGCTCTCCTGGAGAGACCGGTAATCACAGATAGAGAATAATGTTAGGAGGTCACAGGAATGTACCATGAAATTCATCCTTCTCCCCTGTTCCGGGTGGCTAAGGGTAGTTTGAAGAGATCGAAAGGGGCAATCATTCCGATTTTAAGGACAAGAATGAATCTAATTGCAGCTGCGACATGCATTTTTACATCCATCACCGTTCACTCTCGTATACTGTATTGTACATTGATGATGCTAGAACAAGACTATTAAAGAAGACAGACAGATCACCGCCCTCGCGCCTAGAGATGCGCAGGTCAGTGATGGAAGAATGGAGAAGAGCTCTTGGTCTGTATGGCATAAGGAGGGAAGAATGGATAGGGGGAAAGAGAAGAGAAGCCCAGAGTATTGGGGGAAACTGTGTACGTGTATGATAATCCGCACAACGGTGTCACTGTGAATATCTGTAGGCCGTGTAAACAATAGATATGCTGTGCGCTGGCTGAGAGATGCACGATGATCTAACCAACTGAGCTCTTTCCAGTTTTGGCAGTTCCTTGCCGTCCTCTGCTCTTTCCTCAGATAAACATCACGTCTGCTATAAGACTTGACACGAAAGACGCGAAACGCGGGACGCGTGAAGGAACAAAAACGAGAAGGGCTGAACATTAGAAAACACGACACGTCTTAGGGAAAAAGAAGTGGCTGGCCGTGAACTAAGAGAATATACGTGAAGGAGCTGAGGGGAGACAGAAGACCTATGTGGCATCTCTCCCAACATCTGAACACGCGGGCGTCTCTGATATTTTCTCTCAAGGCCATTACAATATCTAGGCATTCCTATTTACACCAACAAACGGAAGGCCCACACCCTTTCTTGTTCTTACAATTACCTAGCCCTGTCCTGTTTACGATCATTACCTACAATAATTCTGTCTGCCCTGCTCGCTTAGCAGAACCATTAGTGAATGACCCGTTTCTTCATTTCTCATGATGGACTATGATCCACTGAGGTACCCGCGAACCGCCCGAGGCGCCACCCCGTATCCAGAGACGTGGTCACCACGCCCAGCCAATTCAAGCCCTGTGCTCGTGCCTCAAGAATATTTTTCGACTGCATCCACTCCAGAGAGTAAGCCAGCAATCGACGCTGCGCCGAAATCTGAATTTCGTCAAGGGTACTCTTCTCGTCAGCCCTCATACGCACCCCCTTTTTAGTAAGTCGCAAGATGTCCTGCTATGCAGATTTTAGCATATGTTTGGTTTCTATTCAATATCTGCATTAAGTAATTGGATGTAATGTTGACACGAGTAGCAGTGAGTCTTATAACAATGGTGGCAGTGAAAGTAGATATTCAAATCGTGAGTCGTCTGTAGAGTTGCTGGGAATCAAGTACATGCATCGCAGTAGAACCCACCATGGTACTCCTGTTCCAACATCTTTCAACTTTGTTTTGGGTCAACCCGGTGTTGTCGAGCGTATACCGGAGCATCAGATTTCTTCGCATAATGCATTGGATCATAGAAGATCTGTATTTCCCGCTGCAGCAAGGTCAAAATTTGAAAACAGAACTCAGATACCAGAATCACGCCCCCTACCTCTGCGACCAAAAATAGATGCTCGAATGGACTCGGGGCCAAATAAGAGCAAGCAGATAAAGCAGCCTCCGAAGATTCCGTTTATACCTGACAAAATGACACCCGTGCCTGTGCCGATTATCCCTCCGCCGCCCGTCACCAACAGAGTTTCTAAAAGACCAGTATCGGATCCGATCATTCCACGTCCTTGTAAAATAGCAAAGCGGAATGAAGCGACATCCAGTTTATGTGAAGAATCAACGGAAGATGAGCCTAAATCAAGCAACCCCGAAAAAGGGCAACTAAATAAGAAACATAAAGCTTCGAGAAGTGACAGTCGGACCCGCAAAGAAAAGACGAAGAGATGTGAAAAAGTGCCAGAGACCGAGGAAGTGGGACCGAAGAAAACGATAGTTAAGAAAAGCGTTAAAAATAGGGAATCTGAGAAAGAGACAAGAAAAATTGACAAGGAAGAGAGCAAGGCTAGTGATGAAAGAAAAAAGAAAGAAAGAAAGACAAAGAAAAGGGCCAGTCGAAAGATTTCAGAAGAAGTTTTGCAAAAGCTGTCTAAATAAACAGGCACAAGACAAAAGCACGACGCATGAGACAGAAACCTCTGGTGTTTCTGTTGCTTCAGATCATCTTGATTCTGATTTTGGTCTTGGTACAGCCCCTATTATTTTTTTGAGCTCTTCTGATTATTATAATTCTAACTCTCTTGTCACAGCCGAGACTTTAGCTATCAGGCAGCAATTGTCTCTTGAGTGCAGGAAGCGAGGTATCGACCCATTGTGGATGTATGAAGAAAAAAGTGGTAGACTTTGCCGACGTGCTGTTGACCTCGGACACTACACTCTTTTTGCCAACTCAAACATAACGGATGTGGAGGCTCGCACCAATGACTTGGAAGAGAGGGCACTGCAACAGGTACGCAAGTGGCCGATACGAGGAAAGCTCGCGGCCAAGCGGTCTGCCGATGTTGTGAATACTCCGCAGCGGAAGTGGAGCATTGAACCACCCTTTAGGGACAAGCAGAAACACGAAAGATACCTCTGCTGATCGGTCTGAAAATTTCGAGCTGACAGAAAAATTTCTTGGCAAAGTCAATCTGGATTTGGAAAAGGGCGATCCAAAAGTCGCTGAAGCCTACGTCGCTGGATTCACTACCGCAGCCAATATGCTTAATGCGGCGAAGAGAGCGGACTCTAGCGCCGTCAAGTCATCGTCTCCTGTTAATTATCGTTCTCCTCCCCGTGGTCCGAGGGGGTCTCAGCAGATGAGCCATCTGCATCGATCGCGGCCGCGGCCGTCTTTTGGAAGGAGACAGAGCAAGTCATAGCCTGCGGAGCAATTCTTCCATCATCATCAGTGAAATCTCTGTTGATCGACCCCAATATTTGAGATTGCACCTTTCCAAAGTTTGCTTACTTTTTTTGTTCTGCGAGTTTCTTTACATCTTTCTCAAGCCCCTTCTTGTATTACTACATTTGAGCTGTCCAAGTATTCTAGCGGCTAAGTCAAGAAAGATAGGGGGAGAGTGTGCCGGAGGCAAAGGTACAAATGCTGAATTCTCGTGGCAATGTCAGCCACGAAAGAATCGGAGCGATTTTGATTGAGCAACCTGGCACTGCATTACGGACCTGCATTATGTATTCTGTAGCACTCCACGACTGAGGGAAATATAAAATAAAAAGTTAAGAGCACTTTGCTCACACATAGCCGACAGATATAAAAACAATTTCACCTCTGTTATGTACATTTACATCCGTTTAACATTTTCTATACTGTACACGGTTGATGGCTAAGACAAGATTGTAAAAGAAGAGAGACAGACCACCGCCATCACGCTCAGAGACGCGCAGGCATCCTGCTTGCGCCGTCGAGCCGAATGACGGCACCGTTAAGCATGGTGTTTTCGATGGCGTGGCGCACGAGCTGGGCGAACTCGTCGGGGCGGCCGGCGCGGGGCGGGAACTCCATGGACTTGACGAGGCTGGTCTTGACCTTCTCGGACAGGACCTGGGTCATGCTGGTGTCGAACATGCTGGGCGCGATGGTGACGACGCGGATGCCATGCCGCGACAGGTCGCGGGCCATGGGCAGCGTCATGGAGGCCACGGCGCCCTTGGAGGCGGCGTAGGCCACCTGGCCCATCTGGCCGTCGAAGGCGGCGGAGCTGGCGACCATGACGACGACGCCACGCTCGCCATCGGGCCCATCGGGTGCGCCAGCTTTGCTGGCGCCGGCCATATGCGGCAGGACCTGGCGGACCAGGTCGACGGTGCCGCGCAGGTTGATGTTGAGCACAAAGTCGAAGCTGTCGAGGGGGAGCGGGCGCAGCTTGCGGTCCAGCATCAGGCCCGGCAAGCCGACGCCGGCGGCCGGCACCACGCCGCCCAGCGGCTTGCCCGTGGCGGCGACCCATGCCACGGCACCTTCGACGGCCGACGTGATGCTCGCCGGGTCTGTCACGTCGACGAAAAAGAAGCGCGCCACGTCGCCGCCGCCGAGCGCCTCCGCCACCTTGGGGCCGTCCTCCTCGTTGCGGTCTAGCAGGGCTACGGCGGCGCCGTGCTGGCGGAGGTCCTCCGCCACAGCGCGGCCCAGGCCAGATGCGCTGTGCCAATAAGCATTAGAAGAGAACTCGAAATAAATAAGTAAAAGTGAAGAAAAGGAAAAGGAATTGAGACGGAAGCAACCAGAGAAGAGCAGAAAAAAAAAAAAAGAAAAAAAAAAGAGAAAGTGGTATGTCCACCACCACAGGGAAAACTTACCCGCCTGAAATGATGAAAGTACGGCCGTCGATCTTCATCGTCGCTTGATACACGCTGCAGCCGCAGATGTAATAAATTGCAAGCTTGAGCAAGGTGTTAAGATCGAATCCGTGACCTCGCAGTGTGAACAGTATACGGCCAAGCAGACAAGCAGACTTGGAAGTGAGATCTGGTAGATCAGAAGCGGCCTTCGGCAAGCCACTCTGACATGGGGTTCATATTAGTTGGATAGCATCGGCATGTGATGTTGCAGCCACAGCAGCATTGCCGAGAGGGTGCTGCCGCTGTCTTTGTCTGAGCTTTGTCTAAGCTGGTCTTGCCTAGGCTCTTTTAACTGTGGCGCAGGCCCATGGGGATGGAGTCGCAGCGTGTGCGTCGCAGTGTGGAGTGCTGCTGATAAGATAAGCAGCGAAACAACCGCTAAGTGGGGAGACATAAAGAAAAAGGAAGGAGGCTTATCCATTTTGGCGGCCCCAAAAATATGAGAAAAGTCACACTGCACTTTCTTAATAGAATTCCCTCCCTGATATCACGTCGTCATACTCTGTTTTCGCCTCATTCCTGTGTTGCGTTTTGTCTTGCCTTTCTCAGTCACCACGCAACCCCAATTTTGGCATTTGTTTGTTTCGCTTGTCAAGTTCCCTTTGTTTCCATTTGAATGCGATACTCTCTTTACACAAACGCGATTAGCGAGCTCAGCTTCACGGCCCTTGAAACGACTTCTTGTCCCGGTGCTTCCGCCCCATCCGCTCCCCCCCGCTGTGCGAGATCTGACAGCAATCCTCTACGAGAATCATAGTGCGGGGCAAGAAATAAGGGATAGAAACAGAACACGATCCCGATACGTCATCGAAAGGCCAGCATTAGCTGAGAAACTTTCTCACAATGACCCGGCCGCGCGGATCATCCGCCGCGAGCGAGGAGAGCACGGGGACGGAACGGGAGCAGGTGAGGCGTGCTTGATAAGAAGGGACGCGCAGCGCAGGATGCAATATATCTGACACTGGATTTCTCTTTCTGCAGGAGCTCGGCAGCATGTACGACTACCTTGCTAAGATCATATTATTGGGCCCGAGCGGATCTGGAAAGTGAGTTGCGATGGAGTGAAGAATCAAAGAAAAAAAAAAACCCTGGAACATGCTTGGATGGCGTGGAGGATATCCGACAACTTGGAACCCATGACGTATACCGGCTGTTTCGATGCATGATAGATTGATCCATTCTGAACTAACCTAGACGTGGCTGACACTTATTCGCTGGCAGGTCCTGTCTCTTGCACCGGTTTGTCAAGAACGAGTGGCGCGTGCTGTCGTCGCAGACCATTGGCGTGGAGTTCTCTAGCAAGATCATCAAGGTCGGCACGGGCGCGCGCCGGAAGCGCATAAAGCTGCAGCTCTGGGACACGGCCGGCACCGAGCGGTTCCGGTCTGTGTCGCGGTCCTACTACCGAGGCGCCGCCGGCGCCATCCTCGTCTACGACGTCACATCGCACAAGTCCTTTGACAGCCTGCAGCCGTTTCTGAACGACGCGCGCGCGCTGGCCTCGCCCAACCTCACCACGCTCCTCGTCGGCAACAAGCTCGACCTGGCCACCGATGTGCTGGTTGACACGAGCCTACCGCCACCCACGCCCTCGTCCGCCTCCTTTCTGTCGTCTTCGCCGTCCACGATCGGCGGCACGTCGGTGCCGACAGGGACGGTGACGGGGCCCGGCGGCAGCGGCAGCGGAAGCAACGCGCCGCTGGGGCTGGGCGCGCAGCTCAAGGCGACGGTGGCACCCGAGGGCCGCGAGGTCAGCGCCGCCGAGGCCGGGCGCTGGGCCGGCAGCGTCAACGTGCCGGTGGCGCTCGAGGTGAGCGCGTTCAGCGGCGAGGGCGTTGACGACGTCTTCAGCCGCATCGCCCGCATGAT
This sequence comes from Hawksworthiomyces lignivorus, assembly GCA_002917075.1. Classification (NCBI taxonomy): domain Eukaryota; kingdom Fungi; phylum Ascomycota; class Sordariomycetes; order Ophiostomatales; family Ophiostomataceae; genus Hawksworthiomyces; species Hawksworthiomyces lignivorus. The sequence goes on from NTMA01000008.1 coordinate 295,049, forward strand.
CCTGACCAAGATCGAGCTGGGCGAGATCGACCCGGACGACCCCATGAGCGGCATCCAGTACGGCGACGCCGGCGCCAGCTGGAACACGGGCGCCAGCGACGGCGGCAGCATCAAGAGCTACATGACCACCGGCGACGAGGCCAGCGGCGCTGCTGGCGGCGCCCGCCGGCGGCGTGGCGCCGGTGGCCGCGGCAACAAGCGCGGCAGCGGCATGGCCCTGCGCGAGTGGGAGGAGGTCTTTGCCCTGCCTACCCGGCGGCGGCGGAACGCGTGCGGGTGCTGACCGTAGAGAGTGGCAACCAAGCGTCTGCCCGACGCCGTCTTGCATGGCCGCCATGGCTTGCTCCCTCTCTCGCTCGCTCGCGCTCAAGCCGTATCTGATGAAGCTTTTCTATTCTCTCGCATTTATGATGATATCTATGTTTGATGGTTTTTTATCCCTTTTCCTGTCTGGTTTCCATGCCCTCTATTTACTTTCATAGCCAGCACCCGCCGTTTCCTCATCTGCACTGCAACGAACATTAATATCCCTCTGCCGTTTCTTCACCTCTTATGCCCCTTTTATTCTTTTCACGTCCATTCCATTTGCATTCTTAGACCTTGTCTACACTTTCAACTGCTAGCCTTGATCCCTCTTGTGTTATGGGGCATCTTTTTTCTAATATGAGCATTTTCCCTTTATGGTATTGACGATAGATGTGATTTTGTACGGCACGCAGCTTATAAAGAAGAGCAATGAAGTTTGTATCAGAAAAAAGGCGAGCCATGCCTATGCCAAGAGATTTCACCTGGCTTTGAGAAGCTCCGCCTTGCTCAATACCAGCATCATAAAGTTTGTCTAGTCTTATTCCACCAATGATGGCTGTTGTGTAATGAAAGCTGACTGGCCTTGATGAAACCGTAACGTAGACCGCTGCTGGGAACAGTTCCTCGGAGCTCCTATCAAGATCCTTGCTGGCTCCACAATTCCAGCTGCAGCGCCCGTGATGTTGCGTATATTGCGAACGACCAAGCCTGAAGATTATCAAAGATACGATCCACATCTACATATCTTGTGAACTTGCCTATTCCCTAGCTCGCAATGCGAAAAAGCGATGGAGACAGTGAATGGCGGCTTAGAGTTAGCTTCTCTCGTCGCGAGCTTGCACCAAATCAAGCCAGACCCAGTGCTAAATTTTAGCCTAAATGGGATGTCGGAAAGCGATGCTCCGCTTACCATCGCCTCACAACACATCTCGCCTGGGCCGATGCCCATCTGTTCCTTGGCTATGGTGCCTTACTTCAACAGCAAGCTACGATGTAGGAGCAAGTATATGTGTATAAATGTGCACTTTCGGAGGAATTGCGGGAGCCACCGCCACGGTGCAAAGCTGGGCAACCAAAGCGGACGCATTGGCGGGAAGGATAGCAACAGATAGCAGCATCATAGATGCGGCTTTGGCACAGCTGTGATCGAGAACACTATCTATCTGCAATTGATGTATATCTCTGCATATAAATATGCATATGAGAAGAGAGAAAAAGAGAGTACGAAGTACATGTGCATCCTTCTTCACGCAGCACGAGGCTTTTAAGCCCCACCATAGCAGCCGCCCTTGTCGTCCACACTTCATCCCACTTTTCGGCATCACCTCCCATCCTCCCACGCCCTAGGTTACCATTTCACCAGCCGATGCAAAAGAAACCCACTTTGCTGGTATTTTACTGGGTTTCTCCGTAATATTTGTTTCGTACTTTTCTTTCCGTCCCGCAACCGGCCTGGCCAGGCTTGCCGTGTGTGCTTCTGCTCCCTGTCCGCCTTTGCCCGCTCTGCAGCGTCTCCAACCAGATTTCCAAACACAACCAGCCTGCGGCTTACCAAAGAGCAGGCGGTTGGGCTGCTTCCACCGTCTTTTGATTCTTCCAATCCTCTCGGCGCTTCTCCTCCCGAGGTCAACTTTCCTTGCTGCTGGCATATCGAAGCTCTACGTCGAGAGACTGCTGTTGATCGTGCAGCTGCCTGGCTCATAAATACGAAGCAGCTGGCAGCGTCTTAATCCTGCGTAGCTTGCGACTCGTATGCATTTCTATCTCACGCCGTAATTCTTCCTTCCCTCTTCGTCTTTGTTTTAGACGGACAAACAGCGGCGCACAGATCCGCAGAGCTCAACTTCTTCGCCCCAAGGCAGCTACTCACATCCCCTCTCCAGACCGGCCGCACCTAAACTGCTGCTGCCCACCATGGCCCCTCGCGCGGTCATTGCCGTCGACCAGGGCTGGACGTTCAAGCAGGCGGACCAGGACGACGAGCACTGGCTGCCCGTGGGCCAGTTCCCCACCAATGTGCACCTGGACCTGCTGGCGCACGGCCGGATCCCCGACCCGTTCATCGGCAAGAACGAGCTGGAGGTGCAGTGGATCGGCGAACGTCAGTGGGTCTACCGCACGACCTTTGCGTCGCCGGCCGTCGGCAGCGGCCGCCACGCCGTCCTGGCCTTTGACGGCCTCGACACCTTTGCCACGGTCGTGCTCAACGGGCAGACCATCCTCGAGAGCGACAACATGTTCCTGCCGCACCGCGTCGACGTGGGCGCCGCCCTGGCGCCCGCCGGCGCCGCCAACGAGCTGGTCATCACCTTTGACAGTGCCTACCTGCGCGGCTGGAAGCTGGTGGAGCAGTACCCGGACCACAAATGGGGCTGCTGGAACGGCGACAACTCCCGCCTGGCGGTGCGGAAAGCGCAGTACCACTGGGTAAGCGGCTCAATGCATTTTTCGAACAGCTTTTACAGAGAGTTCTCTACGAGCTAGACTGGTTCCATGCTAATAGGCCGGCAGGGCTGGGATTGGGGCCCAACATTGATGACCTGCGGGCCCTGGAGGCCGATTCACCTCGAAGTCTACGAGGCCCGCATTGCCGACCTCTCTTTCGCGACGACCGTCGACAAGTCGCTCAAATCCGCCACCGTGGAAGCGTGGGCAGACATCGAGACGGTAGCATCTGCTTCGGGAGGGGGCGCAAAGGTGCGCTTTGACGTTTCTCTCAGCGGCACATCGGTCGCATCGGAGACGGTGGACGTGGATGCCACATCGGGCCGCGCGACGGCCACTTTCCACATCAGCAGCCCGGCCCTGTGGTATCCGGTGCGGTACGGCAAGCAGCCGCTGTACACGGTGCAGGCCACGCTGCTGGACAATGGGGGCACAATGCCAGAGGAGGTAGACACGGCGACCAAGAAGATCGGCCTGCGGCGCGCGGAGCTCGTGCAGCACGCGCTCGAGGAGCAGCCCGGGACGAGCTTCTTCTTCCAGATCAACAACATCCCGATCTTCTGCGGCGGCAGCGACTGGATCCCGGCGGACAACTTTGTGCCGCGCATCGACCGGCAGCGCTACTACGACTGGGTCAAGCTGGTGGCGGACGGCAACCAGTTTATGATCCGGGTGTGGGGCGGGGGCATCTACGAGGAGCAGGCGTTCTACGACGCGTGCGACGAGCTGGGGGTGCTGGTGTGGCAGGACTTTATGTTTGGGTGCGGCAACTACCCGGCGTGGCCGGCGCTGCGGGAGTCGATCCGGCGCGAGGCCGAGGCCAACGTGCGGCTGCTGCGCCACCACCCGAGCATCGTGATCTGGGCGGGCAACAACGAGGACTACCAGTACCAGGAGGGCGAGGGCCTGACGTACGACTACGCCAACAAGGACGCGGAGAGCTGGCTGCAGACGGACTTCCCCGCGCGCTACATCTACGAGAAGATCCTGGCGGACGTGTGCGCGGCGCTGATCCCGGACACGTACTACCACTTTGGCAGCCCGTGGGGCGGGGGCGTGGACACGCACGACCCGACGGTGGGCGACATCCACCAGTGGAACGTGTGGCACGGCACGCAGGAGAAGTACCAGAACTTTGACAAGCTGGTGGGCCGGTTCGTGTCCGAGTTCGGCATGGAGGCGTTCCCGAGCGTGCGCACCATCGACGCGTACCTGCCGCAGGGCCGCGCGGACCCGGACCGCTACCCGCAGAGCGCGACGGTCGACTTCCACAACAAGGCGGACGGCCACGAGCGGCGCATCGCGCTGTACCTGGTGGAGAACTTCCGGTACGCGCCGGACCCGCTGGAGCAGTTTGTGTACTGCACGCAGCTGATGCAGGCCGAGTGCCTGGCGTCGGCGTACCGGCTGTGGAAGCGGCAGTGGCGCGGGCCCGGGCGCGAGTACTGCGGCGGCGCGCTGGTGTGGCAGATCAACGACTGCTGGCCGGTCACCAGCTGGAGCATCTGCGACTACTACCTGCGGCCCAAGCACGCCTACTACACGGTCAAGCGCGAGATGGCCCCGCTCAGCGTCGGCATCACCCGCCGCGAGCACGCCCACCCGCGCGACCGCTACACGCGCGTCGACATTGACCGCCGCACCCAGATCGAGATCTGGGGCTCCAACCTCGGCCTGGCCGACCTCGTCGTCGACTGCGTCGTCCGCGCCTGGGACGTCGAGTCCGGCCGCCTGACCCACGAGAGCCGCGTCGCCGAAGCCCTCGTCCTGCCCGCCAACCGCTCCACCGAGATCGCCGCCCTCGACGTCCCCGCCGCCCTGCCCGCCGACGCCGCCCGCACCGTCGTGGCCGCCTACCTCGTGCGCGCCGGCAGCAGCGGCGGCGACGGCGAAGAAGAGCAGCTCGCCCGCTACGTCAACTGGCCCGAGCCGCTCAAGTACCTGCACCTGCAGCAGCCGCAGAAGCTCGCGGCCGTGCTCGCATCCAGCGGCGACGCCGTCGAGATCAGCGCCGAGGTGCCCGTCAAGGGCGTCGCCGTCGAGGTGGACGACGCCGACGCAGACGCCGTGCAGTTCGACGACAACCTGCTAGACATTGTGCCCGGCGAGGTCGTCCGCATCGGCGTGCGCGGTGCTACCGCGGCTACGAAATTCTACACGCGCTATCTCGGCATGAAGGTCTAGCCGCATTCACCCGGCCTTTTTTTTTTTTTGGTCGGTCGGCGGAAGACCTGGGTGCCGGAGGGGGGAGGAGGAGGCATGCCGGCTGCGAAGGCCAATTTTTACACCTGCTTTTGCCTTCTTATATCTGAATTTTTTCTCTTTTTTTTACTCCTTGTCATGTCTATTCTATTGCTTCTCATGATTTATTGTTCCTCTTCCCTTTACACCATGTTTACGTACAGAGGGCTTTCTTACCGACCTAGATAATCGGCTGATTACAACAAAGAAAATGTAATACCCATAAAAGCAGCGGAGCACCTCCCCGAAAGTATTGTTGATTTAGGCCTGTGGGGAATCATCTTTCGGCTCTCGGGGGGCCTTCACCGTCTGTTAACGAATTCCAAAGACTCGCTGCCTACCCCACAATTGCCAGCCTCTAGAGTGATGCCCCGGCGGGGGGGGGAACAAGCCCCGTGAGCAGTAGATTCTTTCTTGAGCCTATTTCCTGAACCCACATGATTTGACACTCGTGCAGGCGCACAGGCGAAATCCCTACGATGCAGTGAGCCGACACTGCAACGTCTACTTTATTTCGTTCTGTTGCATGATCTCGAATTCGTAGTCTCGAGAGTCTAGCAGACAATCTCGTGAAAGAGCATGCTCCGTGGACCCGGTACACCTGACAAGCCTGCGACCGCGCGTAACGGGCGCACCGCGAACTGCCCAAAGCCCCTAACGCTTGTTTCCGTATTTACGCCTTCCCTGTTTGGCGCTGGGCTGGGGGGAATGCGTGTTGCGCGATTGGCGCGGGTAAAATGGATAAATTGCAAAATCAGTGAGCTCGTAGTCGGATTAGTAGGAGGAGGGGATGAGGGGGGGGGGGGGGGGCAAAAAGCTATACAGCAAAAAAGACCATTTCGTTGTCATGACGGAGCTCCCAAGGAGCACGGGAGGGGCAGGAAGGGGGAGGCGAAGAGATGGCAGCTGGGAAAAGAAATTTTCTTATTTTATCATTTTACGGTGCTTAAATTGGTAATTGGTCCCGAAGATGAGAAATTGACCCGGCCTTTGCGCGCAAATCGAGAGCTGCAGAGAGGCTGCAGAGATGTTACGCTGATTGGTGTCATTGCTTGCTCTATGCGCCTCGGGCAAGAGACCGAAATTTACAAGTGTTTCTGTATTTCATCCCTATGCTGCCCAATAGAAGCAGGGCAGAAGACTTGCCGAACTTGTAGATCTAGTCCAACTCTCTGAAAAGAAGGGCCCGGCAATTCAAGAAAAGATAGGGCAAAGGCAAGAGACTCAACAAGCAGAGGAGAGTGTAGGTCTTGAGACCAGGTCGTCGAAGACAAGACAGGTCAGATTCCAAGGCCGAGCTTCGGATTCGACGGGGCTGGGCGGCAGCAGAGGGAGTAGAGGGAGTCGAGTTGAGGGTGTCGAGGGGTAAAGACAAAGGGAAGCACATCGCGGGCGTCGGAGGAGCACACAGCAAGACACAGCTTAAACCCTCACTGGGTGCTAGGGATCACAGTGTTCTCCAAATGTGAAATATATACCTACCCCACGCTAGCACGATCTCCGAGAAGCGGTGCTCCTCAAAGAAGTCATACCGCTGGCGTCCTGCAACGGTCCAGCCTCTGGTCTCTCTGGGTCTTTCTGGGTCTCCCTGGCTATTTGGGTCTCGAAGAGCTATTTCGGAGTCGTTTAGGACGAAGCTACTGGGATAGCTCCTGATATTAGCCCGATCCAAAGCAGAGAGCAATCTGCTGAGACTAAAAAAACCTTAGCTGCGACTTTTTTTCCTTTTTCATCGTGTCTTCTTTTCTTTTTTCTTGATTTTTTTTATCTTTGTCTTTTCCTTTCCTTCTTCTTCTCTGTTTTGACTTTTTCTTCATTTGTTCTTTCTGACTTTGTGTCATAACATCTTCGTCTCTGTTGTTGCCTCATCTATCGTATCTTGTCTTACACAATACTGTTTTCACTATCTTCCCCCTCCCGCAAATACTACATCGCCTACATCACCTGCCACAATGGCTTCTGTGACAGAAGGCAAATCTGTACGAGTCTCTCTTTTCTTTTTTTTCTTTTTTTTGCTCTTACCGCTTCTTGTGAATTTCATATTTCGTCTTCATTATTGGCTCGTCCCGGCTGGACGACGACTAACCCTCTCTCTTCATTCTTCTAGAACCTCTCCTTTGTGCTCAAGAAGCCCCATGACGTCACCTTTGAGGAGCGTCCCGTGCCCTCGGTCCAGTCGCCGCACGACGTGCTGGTCGCCGTCAACTACACCGGCATCTGCGGCTCCGACGTCCACTACTGGGAGCACGGCGCCATCGGTCACTTTGTCGTCAAGGACCCCATGGTGCTGGGCCACGAGTCGGCCGGTACCGTCGTGGCCGTCGGCGGCGAGGTGAGCGACCTCAAGGTCGGCGACCGCGTCGCCCTGGAGCCGGGCTACCCCTGCCGCCGCTGCGGCCAGTGCCTGGCCGGCCACTACAACCTGTGCCCGCTGATGCGCTTCGCCGCCACGCCGCCCTACGACGGCACGCTGGCCGGCTTCTGGGCCGCCCCCTCCGACTTCTGCTACCGCCTGCCCGACAGCGTCTCGCTGCAGGAGGGCGCCCTGATCGAGCCCCTGGCCGTCGCCGTTCACATTGTCGGCCGCCAGGCCCGCGTCCAGCCGGGCCAGACCGTCGTCGTCATGGGCGCCGGCCCCGTCGGCCTCCTGTGCTGCGCCGTCGCCCGCGCCTTTGGCGCTAGCAAGGTCGTCTCCGTCGACATTGTGCCCTCCAAGCTGGCCTTTGCCAAGGAGTTCGCCGCCACCCACACCTACATCAGCCAGCGCGTCTCCCCCCAGGAGAATGCCAAGAACATCATCGACCTCGCCGACCTGGGCGCCGGCGCCGACGTCGTCGTCGACGCCTCGGGCGCCGAGCCCAGCATCCAGGCCAGCCTGCACGTCGTCCGCGTCGGCGGCACCTACGTCCAGGGCGGCATGGGCAAGCCCGACATCACCTTCCCCATCGTCGCCCTCTGCATCAAAGAGGTCACCGTCCGCGGCAGCTTCCGCTACGGCGCCGGCGACTACAAGCTCGCCATCGAGCTCGTCGCCTCCGGCAAGGTCGACGTCAAGAAGCTCATCACCACCACCGTGCCCTTTGGCAGCGCCGAGGAGGCCTTCAAGAAGGTCAAGACCGGCGAGGTCATCAAGATCCTCATCGCTGGGCCCAACGAGGCCGAGTCCAAGACCACCGTGGTGGCGTAGGCGGGGCAGCAATGCTGGGAGTCAATCCAGGAGCTCTGCCGCCTGCGAGACCGGTCGGCGTCTGCAGCACAGGCTGCTTGTTGCGGTCAGACAGAGGCAAATTAAAACAATATCAGCATCGACAGCGGCCAAGTGGGGTAAAAAGCAAGGAGTCAGAGTCAGCAGTTTAGGTGCAGCTCAAAAAAAAAGGAGCACACCACATCCACCAAGGCGAGCGTTAGGAGTTGGTCTGAGAGGCGCCTGCAGCAGCGTCACGACAGAGAGCTGGTATCAAAGCCGGCACAAGTGGCCGCGATCGTGGACACGCTGGATCGGTGTCCGCTGTCGAGCCTGTTCCAATGGTCACGGACATCGCTGTCGTATAAAACAAGAAAAGTTAGTTCGTATCGTTCTATGTTGTCCTTAATCATGTTGGCTTTGTTCTGCCCGCTCCTTTTTTTTCTGTATCTACGTATGGACCTAGTCGATTTGTTTGGTCTACCTAACAGCGCATCATCAGCATAATCAGAAAGGATGACAATAATGATGATAATAATGACATTGTCTCTTTTGTTTCGCTGTTTGTGATATGCTTTCTCACGAGCGTGTAAATGATGCATTTAGTGAGATCTCACTCCACACGGCAGAGGCTGATTCTGTTGTCAACCTATCCCGTCCTGGGGTTCATTTATTCCTACAATCCTATTTATTTTTGTCATCATCTCCTAAAGTCTTTATTCGGAAAATTTTTCTTAATCATACAACAAAGTGCTCTGCATGAACTAGTCGGAAAAATACATAGAGAACACAATAGTTCCCACGTTCATGCTGCACGAGGTCAAATGCCGTGAACCAGGTATTGCTCTTTTCAAAAATGAACAGTTTGCTTCTATATACCCTCATGGAGCTGGAACTCGTCACCGCATGTATGGTGTCCACATCTCTAGGTCGTCACATTTGAGTTCTTCCTCTTGAGAAGCACAGTATGGACATCCGAAGGAGATCTGCAAGTGCATGTTCAACCTGCTGTGTTCCAATAGACTGTGGTGACACTTCGATGATTACCAAACCCTGCTTGTCTAACTATTGGAGCTTTTCATTTCTCATTTTTCACTTTTTGGGTTCTAATTTTCTATACGCTTTTATGTTTATTCTTTTGTTCAGTTGTTGTTCCTCTTTTTGCCTTTTATTCTTTTTGCTTCGGGCATCTGGATCGACAAACCCAATCTAATGCAGCCTCGTCTACCGGATGTCCGAAGGGAAAAAAAGGTGACGTGAGAAAGCCTTAATTTAATGCCGACCATTGCGCTCACATTCTTTTACCTGGTCCGGCAAAAATGTATGTACTCCACGGCTTACTCCAATGATATTAGTGGCTGGTACACAAGCACAAAGGTATCTCAGCTTCTCCACGACGCAGATCTCGCCCCCAAATTGAAAAAGCGTACAGAATAGGGGAAAAGAATGAAAATTTCACCAGGAGAAATCCAAAAAAAAGTAATACCATTGAATCGATAACCATATGCTGTTTATCTTACCTTATTTTCACATTTTGTTGGGATACAGCTGATGTCTGTCGTACATTAAACTTTAGATTGTGACTCCAGTAGTTCTCTTCCCACTTGAGCATCGGCATATTGTGAGACAAGCGGGTTCAAAGGTGGATTTCCAAGCATGGGAAACATATACTGGATATTAAATGAACAACCCGAAATAAGGGATGATTAGGACCGAGGAAAAGTAAAAACAAAACTTTGTTCTCAGCCTTACATCATTCAAGTGGTCTGTCGGTACTTCATAATGCATGCACATCCCAGCTCGAGGTTTAAGCGAGGAGAGACGAATGGGATTTTAACCACATTCAATAAAAATCTTCCCCCCGAAAGACAACACCATACCAGCCAGACAGAAGCTGTGGAGAGACACTTGTGGATTGCAGACTGCATTAGATTACTCCGTCAGCAATCAAGACTCGCTCACCTTGAAACCGTATAAGACACTGAATCCTCGGCTACGTGCGATAACATAAGTTAAAGTAAAAATGAAATAAGAATGGCAGCTTACGGCCTCGCAAAAAAAAACCTGCTGCTCTTTTCTAGCCCACATCTTATTTCACCACTCTGTTTTTCTCTCTTAGGCTTTATTGAGATAGCAGAACAGTACTGTTAACAAAAATGGCGAAGGAACACGTTGACGGAGACCTTATACCAGGAACCGAGTGGATATTCACATCCGACTCGTCTGTTTCTAGTACTGCTAAGGATGCTGGAGAGGAAAAGCTCGTTCTCGTCCCAGCTCCCTCTCCAACGGATCCACATGATCCTCTCAACTGGAGCAACACGTGGAAGGCGATTGTCATCGTCAACCAATTCGTCTTCGTCTTCGTCTCTATCATGACGCCGCTTGCCATTGCGCCTCTGACGCAGATCTTCATGGCCGAGTTTGACAAGACGATCCCCCAAGTCAATTTACTCTTTGGAGTGGCTGCCATCACGCTCGGCTATGCCAACTTTCTCATCGTGCCTGCGGCCAACGTCTTTGGCCGCCGCCCTGTTGTTTTTGTCTGCGGCGTGGTGTGCCTTCTCGCCAACGTCTGGCAGGCCCTCGTCACCAGCTATCCCAGCTTTCTCGGTGCGCGTGTCATTTCTGGCCTGGGTGCCGCTGCCAACGAGTCCATTATGCCGATGATTGTGGCGGACGTCTTGTTCTTGCATCAGCGTGGCCGGTCCATGGCGCTTTATTTGTAGGCTCTAGCTGCTTTCCTTAGCCATCGTTTCTTTCCGCATATATCTTGCATGAACGCATACTGACTTCTGTAGCTGGGCGTATTTTCTCGGCCTCTTCTTTGGCCCCATCATTTCGGGAAGCATTGCCCTGCAGATCAACTGGCGCTGGTTTGTAAGACAGCCTTGGCGGCCCTCCGCTCTATCTGTTCTTTATTTCTTGCTTGCGTTTTTGAAGAAATCAGAAAGCTGACGGTATCCTCTACATAGTTCTGGGTCTGTGCCATTCTTCAAGGAGTATCTCTGGTTCTCATCGTCATAGCACTGCCAGAAACCAAATACAACCGGATAGATGAGAGCCATCTCGGTGGAATCTCCACGGCACCGAAAGCAGTTGGCACGACCGCCGGCACAGACTCCGACGTAGGCGAAAAATCAGCCCCGTCAGCGGCAGTCGGAGAGAGCACCGCTAACGCCGATCTCGCAAACGTGGAGGGCCAGGCCGCCGGCCCGCTTCCCAGCAAGCTGACCCCAGACGGCGCGGGCAGCCCGCTCCTGGGCCGGGGCCGGCCGTCGCGCCACCAGATGTCGCTGGTGCCGCGGCCACGGTTTGCGCACGGGCTCGCCATGGTGGTGCGGGACGTGGTGTCGCCGGTGCAGATCCTGGTGCTGTATCCGATCGTGACGTGGGCGTCGCTGGTCATGGGCTTCGCGGCCAACTCGCTGCTGGCGCTCAACCTGACGCAGGCGCAGGTGTTTGGCCCGCCACCCTACCTGTTCACGGCGGCCCAGATCGGCTACGTCAACTTTGCCTTTGCCGCCGGCGCCGTGCTCGCGCTGGTCACGGCGGGCCCCCTGTCGGACTGGATCGCCCTGCGCACGGCGCGGCGCAACGGCGGCCTGCTCGAAGCCGAGATGCGCCTGCCGGCCCTGGTGCCCTTTGTCGCCACCAACCTCGTCGGCATGACCATCGCCGCCGTCGGCTATCAGCGCAGCTGGGACTGGGCCGTCATCGTCGTCGTCGGCTATGGGCTCGTCGGCGTGCAGGTCGTCGGCATCCCAGCCATTGTCATCGCCTACGCGGTCGACTCGTACAAGCACCTGCCCGGCGAGATCATGATCGCCGCGACCATCGTCAAGAACACATTCGGGGTGAGCATTCAAACAGTCCCTTGCCGGGCCTCTTTTGCACCCTCTTTCTGAAGACTGACTTTGCTAACCCTGTTGAATGGCAGTTTGGCATGATCTTTTTCTACAACGACTGGGCCGCGCAGGGCTACATCGCGCCAGTGCTGACTCTCATGGCCCTGACGGTCGGATTCTCCGTGCTGGGACTTCTCATCTTTCTACCGTATGGCAAGGCATTCCGCCGGTGGACCAAGGACTCCAAGCTACACTCGTTATAAATATCCAACAGGAGGGGTGCAATTATGCATTGCACACATTCAATATAGTGCAAGACCCGATGCCTCGATTGCGTTCTGCCTTAGGTCCCCTTGTTCAGTTTGTAGTAAATTTTGTAGATTGTGGCAATACAAATTATCAACTATGGTTTACGGAAAGTGGCGCTGTAGAAGGCAGAGAGAAGGGAAGGGAAGAAGCTATATAAAATCTCCAGTACACACAGCAAGAGGCTATCCTGTGGCATGTTCTGTTTTATCACTAGTGCTGTCAGCTTGAGCTCTCGTTTGGTGAATCAACATATGGTACGTGTCCAGGGTAAAGAGAGTGCCAATGTTATAGCCGTAAGCCTCGTGGGACGGCAGCGGCTTGCCTTTACAGCAAATGCTTATCTCACAAGAAACAGCGCCCACAGTGGCGGGCACGTTGCTGCAAATGGGGATTCTTTCTTTCTTTCAGCCAGCAGTTATTTGACTCGATTGATTGCAGATGTGGTCATAATAGTTGTGGCTTGCAAATGTAGAATTTCATTTTTGCAAGAGAAAGCTACTAAAAAGACAGAAGAGAAGCAACTATGCATAATTACATACATGAGGTAAGCAAAGGAAGGAAGACCGCCAACACTCTTGTGAGGATGCCAATGATACAATTTGATTTTAATTGGAAGAGTAGAAAGCGTGGCTGATTTGGGCTACAATACTCACGTTGGGGCGCCCTTGTGTCAGCGAGTGCATAACTCTGACCAATCAGAGGCCAGTATTCTTAGGGCCTTAGGCACCTCTATCACATAGATAAATAGTGAGGCAATTAGGCTTAGATCGCTTAGATCACTTAGTTGGCCTCAATCAACAACACAATGCATTCTCCACAACTGCGCTGACACCTTGTACTCCGCATTGCCTTTTTTCTTTTCAGTACATAGCTATTCTCTTCCTCCTTTCCTGCCTGATCTTATCATTCTTTTGGCCCCCAAAGTTCACATTTTCTTGGTCATAATACATACGAGTACATAAAGTAGCGTACGAGCGGTGTCCTCTTTCATCGAACATAAAACCACGTTATACCTAATCACGAAAGTACTGCAAAAACGCCTCAGGCAGCCATTGGTCATTTGGTAGGAAGGCATGGATACTTGAAACCGGTTAACCGCCTGCCTCTTGCTTGACCTTTCTTTTTGGAAACCTATGTCATTACGTGCTTTATTTTCTTCGTAACTCGTCGTTTATGTATCTCCAATACTGGAAAATGAGTTAAATAGTTTGTTGCAGTATCCATAAACATTCGCTTAATTAGAGCAGCATAAACAAGCTCGAGACTTCGACGACCTAATTATATCATTTTCTCTGCTAATGTCGGCTTCAAGAACCACCCTGGCGAACCTTAGGTGAACCGTTTACTCTTCAACTACTATTCTTCCGACCGCTGTACTACGCCGCAACTAACGTAAACTTGTCCGCGACCATACGCAAAGAAGCACCCTCGGTTGAACTTGCGACAACCACCGAAAGTTCCTAGACGCGGCGGGAAATTGGTGAGCTGCGCTCACCTTTGGCCAGAGATAAACAGTTGGGACGCCTGCGATCCACCATGCGTCTTCTCAAGGTCGAAGACGATGGCAGGCTTAGTTTGACTAAGGATCTTATCAGCAACATTCCATCTTATGCTATCCTGTCGCATACGTGGGGAACTGATGAAGAAGAGGTCACCTTCAAAGACATCATGGAAGGTGCTGGGAGAGACAAGGCTGGCTATCGCAAGATCCAGTTCTGCCGTGAACAGGTTGCTTCCAATGGTCTCCAATATTTCTGGGTAGACACCTGTTGCATTGACAAATCGAACAGCACAGAGTTGTCCGAGGCTATTAATTCTATGTTCAAGTGGTATCAAAAAGCAACACGGTGCTACGTCTACCTGTCAGATGTGTCGAAAGATCAGAACGACGAGTTGCTCCGGTCCACCTGGAAGCTAGCTTTTCAGAAGAGTAGATGGTTCTTTCGTGGCTGGACGCTTCAAGAACTCATTGCGCCGTCGTCAGTGGAATTCTTCTCCAAAGAAGGCCAGCGACTCGGTGATAAGAATTCTCTCGAGCTGCTCCTTCATGAAATTACGGGGGTTGCAATCGACGCACTTCGGGGATGCGCCTTATCGGATTTCACCGTGGATGAGCGGATGTCTTGGTCAGCCAGACGCGAAACAAAGCGCGAAGAAGATAGAGCTTACTCGTTACTGGGTATATTCAACGTTCATTTATTACCTATGTATGGCGAGGGAGTGAGCGAAGCTTTTAGACGGCTTCAAAAAAAAATCTCTAAGCGTCCAATTGTCGGTAGTAAATCTCGTATTGATATGTCTACTTATGGTAAGTGGTTATTATCTCTTCGTAAAAATTCCGAGCATAAAAAATTTAATTTTTATATATAAAAGATTTTTATTGTTGTTAACGAATATGGCTAGAGTTACGAGCCTTTTATCCAACGTTAATTCAAAACGACGAGACTATCGACAGAAAAGTCGAAATGCGAAAAGTCGAAATACGGAAAGAATTACTTAACTTGTTATACTTTAACCATATCGACGAACGACTTTTAACAATAAGACAAGCTCATAACAAAACATGCCAGTGGTTCCTCAATACGAAACAATACAAAGATTGGATCAATACAGAAACCTTACATGAACACCATGGATTTCTTTGGGTTAAAGGAAAACCTGGTGCTGGAAAGTCGATCTTAATGAAGTTCCTTGATTCTAAAGCGAAGAAGACGGCGGCCAAGTCCGATTCAAAGACGCTTGTCGTATCATTTTTCTTCAACGCGCGAGGCGAACACTTGGAGAAGTCCGCGGCTGGCCTTTATCGGTCTCTTCTGTGGCAGCTCTTCGAGAAGGCCGAAGATCTCCAAAGAATCTTGGATGATTTTGACTCCAACGCTGGACGCATCATTCAGAGGAAAGGTTGGCAACTAGAGAGTCTAAAAGAAACTTTAACCAAAGTTATCGAAAATCTTAAAGGCCGAACACTACAATTCTTTATTGATGCACTTGATGAATGTCACGACGACGATGTGACAGATATGGTCTCATTTTTTGAAGACATAGGAGAACGCGCTGTCGAGGCCAAAGCCCATTTATATATTTGTTTTTCAAGCCGTCATTATCCGACAGTCAGCATCAAATGGGGCATCCAGATCGTCCTCGAAGATGAGACAGAGCACGACATTGATATTGCTCGATACGTCAAGTCGAAGGTAAACTTAGACGACACAAAGCAGGCAGACCGTCTGCGAACTCAGATACTAGAGAAATCCGCTGGAGTTTTCCTCTGGGTTGCTCTGGTTATCCCAATACTTAACAAAGCATGCGCCACTGGCCGAGTCGGTGATTACCAGAAATGCCTTGATGAGATTCCCCCTGGATTGGACGATTTATTTGAATTGATCCTGACGAGGAATACTGAGGATGTAGAAGAGCTTCGGTTCTGCATCCAATGGGTTCTCTTCGCTGCGCGGCCTTTGACATTGAAAGAGTACTTCTTCGCTATTCGCAATCGTAATGCTTCTGAGAGAACCATATCCTGGGCTTCAGGCTATGTTTCTCTTGATAGTATGCATCGATTCCTGAACAACTCCTCCAAAGGTTTAGCGGAGGCAACCAGGACCTGGAGCATAAACGAAACTCCAACCGTTCAGTTCATTCATGAATCAGTCAGGGACTTCCTTCTTGCCAAGCAAAGACACCAAAAGCTCTGGCCATATCTCGATGGACCGTTCGCAGCCTATAGTCATGAAGTACTAACAGACCGCTGTTTGACCGAGATCAACTGCAGTGTTGACAACAGCTCACTTGCAAGATTCCAGCAGTCTATAGCTCTACTTCTTCAAAGAACTTCATCACAGATAATGATTGATACCTCACAATCTGTACTTCCGAACGAAGTACTTCTAGAGGCTGGTTCTCTAGAAGCATCGGCATTGAGCCGATCGGCGTCTATTGAATTCCCACTTCTTGAATATGCAGTTCATCATGTGCTTTACCATGCAGATGCTGCCGATAGCGATACAATCAAGCAGGAGATTTTCTTAAAGATGTTTCCCTTCAAATATTGGATATTTCTCGACAATCTTTTTGAGAGACATGAGATGCAGCGTCACACACTAGATGCGAGTCTCCTATATATACTTGCAGAGAATAACTTGCCGAAGCTCATAAAATGTGAGCTAAGTCGAGTCCCAAGCATAGACATCCAAGGAGAGCGTCATTTCTTTCCAATGTTTGCGGCTTGTGCCAAAGACAGTCAAGATGCAATTATAGCACTTTTAATACAAGGGACCAACCCACAAATCGACCAACAGCTAGCTGTAGAACTTCGACATTTACGCGAACTCAAGCCTAGACAAGACCGAACGCCACTATCATGTGCCGCAGAAGAGGGCTACGAAGGTATTGTCAAGCTGCTGCTCGACACTGGCAAGGTCGATGTTGATTTTAAAGCTACGGGTTATGATGCTGGGAGGACGCCACTATCATATGCCGCAGAGGAGGGGCACGAAGGCATTGTTAAACTGTTGCTCGACACTGGCAAGGTCGATGTTGACTCTCAGGTTACAGGCTATTATGATACTGGGCGAACGCCACTATCGTATGCCGCAGTAAGAGGCCACGAAGGTATTGTCAAGCTGCTGGTCGACACGGGCAAGGTCAATGTTGATTTTAAAACTACGGGTTATGATGCTGGGAGGACGCCACTATCATATGCCGCAGAAGCGGGGCACGATGGCATTGTTAAACTGTTGCTCGATACGGGTAAAGTCAACGTTGATTTTAAAACTACGGGTTATGATGCTGGGAGGACGCCACTATCATATGCCGCAGAGGAGGGGCACGAAGGCATTGTTAAATTGTTGCTTGGCACGGGCAAGGTCGACGTTGACTCGAAGGCTACGGACGGTAGAAAAACTAGGCGAACGCCATTATCGTATGCTGCAGGAGAGGGCCATGAAAGTATTGTTAAGCTATTGCTCGACACGAGAAAGGTCGATGTCAACTCTAAAGATGTGAGCTTTAGAAATATTGGGCGAACGCCTCTATCGTATGCCGCAGAAGGGGGCTACGAAGGTATTGTCAAGCTGCTGCTCGACACGGGTAAAGTTGAAGTTGACTCTAAAGCTACGGGCTATGACGCTGGACAAACACCACTGTCGTATGCCGCAGAAGGGGGCCACGAAAGTATTGTCAAATTACTGCTCGACACGGGCAAGGTCGATGTTGACTCTAAAGTTACGAGCGGCAGCAATGCTGGGCGGACGCCACTATCGTATGCCGCAGAAGGGGGCCACGAAGGTACTGTCAAGTTGCTGCTCGACACGGGTAAGGTCGATGTTGACTCTAAAGTTACGAGCGGCAGCAATGCTGGGCGGACGCCACTATCGTATGCCGCAGCAAAAGGCCACGAAGGAATTGTCAAGCTGCTGCAAGCTAAAGCATAGATCTTACAGTACAAACAACTGCCGAGATTGTCGAATTTTGAGATGAAATCTCGTTGATTAACAAGGGTTTGTCGTGAAAGGGGCACGACGGAAGAAACAGCAAGGCAAGGCATAGCAGCGAGGTATTATGGCAAGAGAAAGAGGAACAGAACCAGAGGATTTAATGCAATAATCAAAGTACTGTTACTGGAGAAAAGAAAAATTAATTAAAAAGGAGAAAAAAAGAAACGTGAAAAGTCAATGGTCCATAAAGGTGGCTAGGGTATAAAATGTACTAGTACATGTAGCGTAAAGATAGGACAGGAAGGTAGAATTTGAGTAAAGAGGGCAAAGTATAAAAGTTTTATAACAAGTAGTAGAAAAGAAAAAAAAGGATAATAGTAGAGTACCATGAGAGTAATAAGGGTAAGGCGGAAAGGGGGAAGAGGAAGGAAACAGTGTAAGGATCCTTACTAGAGACAACTATACGAAGGAAAAGAAGGAGGAGAAAGCGGCAGAGACGATCTAGAGAAAAGAATCAAAGCGCTGTGATGAAAACATGGCAAGAATAAGAAAATGTAAGGATAAAAAAAGGGGAGAGAAAGTCAAAAGTACAAGAGAGAGACGTCGAGAAAGAACAGCTGTTTTTATATGTAGTACATGAAGTCAGAGAAGCAGCAAGAGCAGAGCCAATCAGCAACGAGCAATCGCCCCTACATTTCTTAATTGAAAAGGCTGCCAGCTTCTGTATGTTCAATAGTACAATTAACAATTTGCTTTGCCTGAAGTCAACAGCTGCTCCATCCCGAGTGACTGTCCCGTAACATAGGCATATAATACATCATTCTATATCAATTAAGATTTAAATATTATATTGATTATTGATTACGACATTTAAATATGGGGATTGCTAAAATGTCTTCACAAATAGCTATAATAGACGGTGCTTAAATACAGTAAGACAGGCGTAGAGTCTACATAATGTAAAAGCTCAAATCCAAGTCTGGTGGCACTATGTCACACTAATGTATAACCGCCGTCTATAACAATCTCGGCACCTGTAACAAAAGAACTTGCATCGCTAGCCAGGTACAGGTATGCGGCTTTTAATTCTTGGACATGATCTTCGAAAAATAATTAGTAAGAGATGGTCAGAAATTAGAATAAAAACAGAGTACTACCCGTTCTTCCTAGCCGGGCCATACGGCAGGTTTCGTTAATAGAAGCTTGATGTCCACTCATATCCGTAGATACCCAACCAGGAGACACCATATTCACCCTTGCAAAGTCACGCCATTCCCTAGCTATGCTTTTCCCAAAGTGTAAGGCGACAGCCTTGGAAGTGATGTAGCTCACATGATCAACTAGAACGGCATCAACATTTGCACAAATACTTGTAGTGATGATGAAATTTCCAAAACCCTGCTGCTTGAAGACAGGGCCAACTGCTTTCGCGCAGTAGACCACACCGTGGATATTAACGTTCGCTTCGGTATGATAGTCTTCCAGTGATGATTCAAGGATCGGCTTTGGATTGCAGGCTCCGGCATTAGCTACGAAGACGTCAATTCTCCCATAGTCTTCTTTGACGCGAGAGACGAGCTCTTTGACAGATTTGATGTCTGTGATATCACATTGTATATTAGACACCTTTACACCATGAAGCTGTGCAATATTTTTAGCCTTCTAATCCATGGCCGAATTATTAGAAGAGTAGGTTAGGATTAGATGCCCTCCTGCTTCAGCAAGACCTTCGGCAATGGCGGCTCCGATGCTACGGCTCGCCCCCGTGACAACACACACTTTGCCGGTCATTTTGAATTGGTCTAGAACATTGTTTGGGACGTCAGGAATAGGACGACCTTCCCGACCCTCAGCAAGGCATTGTTCTTCGGTCATAGACATATCCGCCCTTATTGACTTGGTTAGGTGTGGCTGGAATGAAAAACAAAGAGTATTCAAATTTCGATTGAGTGCTCTGGATAAGAAGACATTTAATTCTCGCTGTCTATGGAAATGTAGAGGTATCTTGTGAATGCGACGTTATTGCTCAGATTCCAAAATTTTGATAAAAATAATGAAGTCTCTACGAAAACGTGCTAGATACTCAAGGGCGGCTGGTTCTATTAGTTATATGCAGGGATAGAATCAATTTGAAACAGCTTCTCTTACTAAACACGAGGCTTGTAGTATGGCTAGGGATAGATATTGATATTATTAATGGTTTGTTATCTGGCATCCATTGCCATTTTCCCTCAATTGGTTGATCTACCATGCGATCGACTTGAGAACATCTTCTTACAGAAGTGGAACAATTTGTTGGATTTTCTTGTCTACTCGCAAAATAGTCCGCTTGGAGCTAAGAACTAAACAGGAAATTTTTTGCTTCGGGTTGTTGATCGAAAGTGGTTTATTGCCCTGACAGTGTTTTTATGCACCATCCTTCTTCTCATTAACCCCCTGCAATTTAGTTGCGGTCGGTGAGTGTAGTCATCCTCTATAGTCTACAGATTTAGGCGTGTTTAGGAAATCCTCAATAAAGATGACATTGTCAAGAAAATCCTTAACTTATCACTGAGACGAACGTATTTGGCTCAAGCCTCATCGACCAATGGTAATATTACGAGGGGAAACTGACCGGACTAATTAAATACGTTAATAGCAATGACATTTAAGTGCACTACCTTTAACAACATATATGCACTACTAGCACATTTTCCTGGTATGGATAGAATCTTAGCATAACCCTTCTGGTGCTTTAAAAAACAAATACTTGGTCATCTAATGTGCTAACACGGCGAGACTTCTCATAGCCCAAACTTTCAGTGATCATCGTCATCCCGCTTATCATGGGCGGTGGGCCACAGAGCAGGATCTTGACGTCGTTTGAAGGCTTTGGTAACCATTTCTATTGAAATTGATAATCAGCAAGTTTTCTCGGTAGGCCAAATAGGTCTCGCGGAGAGTAGAGGACCGAGAACTTACGTTAATCATGTCTGCTGTGACAAATCCTACACCGCCTCTCCAGTCTTTGGGAAGGTTATTCAAGACGTAGTGGATTCGAATACCAGCATCTGTGCTGGTTATCTTTTCTAGTCGTTGCCTCAATAGGATATCCTCCTCGTTCACATTGGTAAATATCAAGTCAACTTCTGTCTTGTCACCATCCGGTCGACCGCGTGCAATAGCTTCGATTATCTGCAGCATAGGCGTGAGGCCAGTGCCGCCAGCAATCATACCAAAGTGACGGACCATATTCTGCCTATAAGTAAAAGCTCCTTTGGGACCGCGGACGCGGATGTGGTCGCCGATTTTCAATCTTGCTAGATGTTGGGTGACATTACCCTGTGGATAGGTCTTGATTAACAATTCAAAATATCCAGGCTGGTGGTCGCCTGAGATGGGTGTGTAGGAACGAATGACTTCCTTATTCGAGCCATCTGGCAGGGTGACTGTAGCTCTGATAGAAATGTGCTGTCCAATTGGCAAACCAAGAATTGACTCTTTAGCAGGAAGCTTTAGTCGATATCTAGAAAGGAATGAAAATTAGCATTTTATAGATCTCTTTATGAAGGATCTTTTGCTTCGTCTCACATAGCCACATTATAGGAGATCTCTGTCTTCTCTTGTAACTCGAACTCCTGGAAGAGATCAGGCTTCAAGACGTGGTTGTTGGCCTCTTGGGTAATCGCAACTTTATCCTTAACTACTCGCGGGGCCAATGTTCCCTTGGATATAGCACCTAACGAACTCAGGACACAGATTTCAAGATCCGGTAGAACGTCGAGGGCTTCATCCGAGTGGTTGGCACTGTCAAAGACTTCCGTGCACTCTTGGCCGGCCACAGCGATTAAAACGCTCGCACCTCCACTATTTAGGTCTGATATAAGCTCAAATTCTACACAATATGCCGGTGACCCATTATTGAAGAGCAAAAACGAAAGCTAGATAGAGAGAGTAGGTAGCACTCACGGATGATCGTCTGCAAACGAAGAGACGTCGTAGACTTTATTACGAATTACAATATATAAATCATCTTTGGTGTTGTGGCTGGCTACTTCCGCTAAGGTGAATTCTCGCAACATTGTGGGAAAATATAGTGGAATAAAACTACGAAACAAGAGGTGCTGTGTAATGGGGGAAGTGCTCGAACGAAACAAAGTACATAGGCAACGAATCGTAATTTTGTGAATTAAGATTGTTTTCACTGATGAGTCGTTTTAGGGGTAGCGCCTGGATACAATCCAAAACTTGTGCCTCCGATAAAGATATAATTCAAGCTCATCAAACCTACACATCTTATGCCTTCACAGGACACCGGGAATGCTTTTAGTTCTTCCGACCACTGCAGAGGGCCGCAAAATATTTCTTTTTTAGTGTTAGCCTATTTTGCCTCATCCACACGTACGTTTACGGTCGAGGTCCCCAAGGATGCAGCCAAGATCGTTTTCACCCCGAACTGTTATTCGGGTTCGGCGGATAAGACCTTTGCACAAACTACTTTTAAGTCGTAGATCTGCCTTATTTACGAAGCATTACAAGTGCGTACACTGTGTGGCTGCAGGCCTAAGAGCTGACATGATTTGATCAATCTAGAAACTGCGATGTATAGTTTACCGACAATGCCTACGTGAATTCTATTGAAGTCAGATATCATCCGAGGTTGGATTGAAACTTGCATTAACGAAGATGAAATCCGTATAAGTAAGTCGGTGTTTCCTTTGGCTAACTTATAGAGCGCAAGAACTTATGTAATTACATTCTTGGAGGATAAATGGTTATCTATTACTTTTACTATGAAAAGTTGCTACAATGGATACAGTGCGTGTAGTATTATTCATGCTAAGATAGTTAATATTATGTACATCCATATCTGATGTAAATCAGACCTCAATGCACCTTCTAGGTAGAACTTGCATTTCACTATAACTTCACAACTGCCCGGAACACCGGATAAGTGCCACGGTCTAGGGAGCGCCTTAGCTCCCGAATGCGCTCCTCGGTCAGCAGCAAAGATGTAGGAAAGTCCTTCGGAAGCTCCTCTCCCAGTAACATTGAAACAGCAACCTGTGAGGAACGGAAAGCCTTGATCATGCCCGTGGCATGGTAAGCGCCACAGACAAATTGGTGACTTCGACCAGCAAATGGTACCGGGCCGATGAACGGTAGGCCGTCTTGGGTGAAGCTGACAATTCCTGACCATGCATGGTCAATTCTCGTAGCTGCATCGGGCTTGGGATTGGCAATAGCCTCGAAGGGGAAGCCGCGGAGATGAGCATGTGGCGACAAGTCTGTGACTGTATCATCGCCAGTGGTTTTACGCCCTGTGCAGGCACGGCCAGTAACAACACCACCATCGGTACGCTGGATGAGGTAGTCGTAATCTTTTCGGCCATAGCGGTACCAGACGGAGTATTCCGGAACGGTGCCAAGGGGGGACTGTCCATTCTTGTCCGCAGCCCAATGCACAACGTTCACGCGCACAGGCGACACAAAAGGCTGCATCTCTGGAAGGAGGTAGCCCATCCAAGCGTTAGTGGCATGGACGACCTTTCTAGCCTTGATATTGCCGCGCGGTGTCTTGACTATAGCAAACTCTCCGTCCTTGTCCTCGATGGACTGGACAGGCGTGTTTGTCTGGATGTTGATCTTATTACTTTCGATAAGGTCCCCCCAGACTTTAGAGATCCACTTGTACGGCCACACAGAGCCGGCGGGAATTGTGATGGCCCCGACGCAGCGATTGGAGAGCTTCATCTGGCGCCGCAGAACGTCAACGTCTGTGTGAACCGTATGCAGAGCGGCTAAGTGAGGCGCGTGCACCCGGATATCCTCGAGAGCAGCAAGATCCTTCTCAAAAACATCCTTGTCGTAGTAGGCCTCGACACCAGTGGTCAAGATCAGATCACAGTCCGCATTGTCCTCCTTGGTGGCGGCTGCAATAGCCTCCAGGTGACTCTGCTCGAACTCCGAGATCTTGATGGCTTCCTCAATGCCAAACTGGTGTTTGCGCTCATTCCACATAGAGAAAAGCATCGTCTTGATGTGACCTCCGTTGCGGCCAGTAGCACCAGAGCACAGTGTTCTCGCCTCAAGAACGGCAATCTTTAGATCGGGCCGCTTTTTTGTCAGGGCTCGGGCGAGCCCCATTCCAGTGATGCCGGTGCCGATGATGGCGATGTCAACGGGTTCTCGAGGCCATGGTGAGTTGTGGTTGGCGTAAACATGGGGATTGATATGCCAGTACGGCTTCGTCGAGTTAGCACGAGGCAGACCCGGGTTCACCACGCCAGGCTCGTAGATCCCCTCGAGAGCCCCAGACATGTTTTGGCTGGTATAACCGGTCGATAGATGAAATGAGGAAAAAGAAAAGAGAGATAAGGAGCAAAAGAGGTTACAGATTCTCTAGGAATTTGATGGTAGAATGTCCCCCATCAATATTTCAACGGGCAGGCTTTAATAATGTTTTGATTTGTCGTCTATATACTTTAATTTTATGTTAGTTAGCTTTTGCCCTTTTAGGAAGGTTTGAGGAGACCTAAACCAATGCAAGCCTATGTTTTGTTTCTTAGACTTGACCGGGACTGGTGCTGATTTTGTCCCGTATATCATGACGAATGGTGGTCTAGGCCCACTAGAGTGATGTTTACTAGACCAATGACAGGCGTCAAATTCTAGGAAACTAATGCCGCAGCGCGTCATGTGGCGTGTCTTATTGGCCATATTGATTAAGTTGGCATAGAGACTCAATATCTGCAACCTACTGTATCTGAGGGGAAGTAACTCTATCATTTTTGTAGAACTTGACGTCCCATGGGAGCTCAACGAATTGGGTGTGAAGGGCCTTGATAGATTAGCTTAATAGGTTCACTACCCCCTCAAGCGATGTAACATCTATGGCTCCGATGCTATCACTAGTTTAGGGATAACTCTGTGAGTCTTGGGAGGAAATCATCAAAGAATTATATGGTCATTCGACCTATGTTCCCGGAACTAGTGGTTATACATACGACATAAATCAATCAAGAGCAGTTAAAAGCATATACCGCACAACGCCAACTTTACATTTAGCTCCCCACATGTTTCACATGCTCTCTCTTCGAGCTTCCTGCATATTATGCTGTCATTTGCCTTCATAGCACCAAATCCTCTAAACTCCGTTCGTTTGTGGGTACTTTTAGTATCTTTTGACCCTGACTAGCAGGCAGAGGAAGTATTTCATATGCCAGACCCGTCTGAATTCTGTACTTGGCCTCCCTTCTATATCCCAATCTAGACAAGGGTTTAACCCCCGCAGGGTCTCTCTTTATTATCCTGTTTTAGGTAGCATTGGTAAACAAACGTAGTTATCTACTCTTCCCCCATCTTTATACTATGCGATTGGATGTGACAAGTTGAGAAATCCTCCCGATGTCTTGAGATAACGAATTCTGTAGCAGTAATAATACACAAGGAATTTGGACAACGACTTTTCGACTGCAAATCGGTTTAATACTTGTTCAGTTTAAGAGTAGAAAAAGTAAGAACACTATACTATCCAGAGAGTGTGTCCGGTGTTTGTTGTCCTAGGTGACTGCTTTTGCCGTAAGATCCGTTCAACTTGGCGTTTGATGATTACACCATGGTCTTCATAGACGAAAGTTATACAGAGCAAGAGACAGATTGACAACTGGAAGAGACCTTAGACGGGTTACTGATCCTAAGTAGATTTAGCATGCAGCAGCCCTACTGACATATGTCAGTTGATAAGAACGCAAAAGCCAAGGAACACATCAGAGCATACTACGAGACTAATAGTGATCCCCCCATATGTCATGCCCTGCAAGTCCTCGTAGATATTCGAATATCTCAGCTACGTCGCCAATTTCCCCCACAATAAGGAAAAGCTTAAGTTTATTTTCCTCTCGCCTAATGAAGCTAGCCTTACATCAGAAATAGCCGTGCTTCTGGTAACAGCTGTGTCCACCTGAATCCCTGATCCGTCTTTGCCCATATATATGGAAGGTGTTTTATTCCCTTCAATAAATTGCCGAACCTACTTCGACAGTATTGTTTGAGCAAAATCCTCTCAAAAAAGGTCCTGTGTCTTTCCAAAGAACTCGCAGCAGCAACTAAAAAGATCGCCCAGACCAATACATGCGTGCCAGAGCCATCCACTGGAAGCTGTTCAAGTGTGTCCTTGAAATGTTCTATTCGATCGACGGGGCCCACGTCTCTTATCCTATTCTCGTCATGCTCAGGAGACCAGCTCGACGACTCGAACACCCCTTGCAAGTATATATCGTGAGCTTGCTGCATCACGTCAATTATCATAGCTATTGATACGGCGTTTTTGGAATGGCTTTTGTAACAGTGACGGACACAGTCGAAATACTGGTCCCATTGAGATTGTGAGGCGAGCGTTTTCAAGCCGGCCAATTCGCTGATATGCGGAGCAGCATACACCTTCATCCTGTTTTATCCACTGTCAGTTCGAGTCCACTGGCTTCGTTCACTTTATTTCAACCCCTCCCTCACCCCCTCCCATCTCCTCTTCTCTCCTCAAGCCTGCTAGAACACGCCCATGTGTGGTATGCAGAGGCCTGCCAAGCTAATTAAGAATGATGGTGGAGATGAAGTGATGGTGAATCATGTTGACTTACTTCTGGACTTGGCGAACTAGGAAAGCGCCGAGCTCGCTAGACCACAACTGATGGTCGTCGCCGAAAACACTTGTCGCAGAACACAGCATGCCAAGAATCGTCGAATATTCATCTCTTCCCGTCACCATGGTTGCGACAAGCAACACCAGAACAGCTACGAGAATGGCCTGCTTCGCTTCATAGCTAGTACCGACCAAATTACTCCGTTCTCGCAACCCCCTAATAGCAGTATCGTAAAGAGACTGTGGGCTTGGAGCCACGCCGGTCCAAGACTGTCGTTGCAGGAAATCAGAGCTACCGGCAGATGAGGCGAGGTGTTTGTCACTCTCAATGTTTGGGTTTATATCTCGGTGAAATGCTGATGCAGCTAGGACGGCGTTCATGACTAGCTCGTCAGCGTGAGCCATGGGAAGAACAATGTACCGCCATCCGTTGTGTCTTCCGTCAAGTACCACCATCTCCCTCGCAATATGTTCGGAGTCTTTTCAAGAAAGAGCGAACCAGTCAGCCTTCATCATAGGAACAGAAGGTCAAGGGAAAAAAAGAAAACGTACAGTGTAGAAGTAATGCCTTTTTCCAAGAGGGGACACCATCGAGTAGATTTTGCACATGCAAGTTGCCAACAGAACTGAGAGAAAGGCCCGAAGTTGCTGACGATGTCTGAGTCTTGCTATGAGATGAATTCGTATCCCCTTCTTCCTTTCGTGGGGGGTCAAAGAGTTCCTCAACCGTGTCGGGAGGGAAACACAGGCAGTCATGTATAGGATCCAAGAGCTGCCTTGGGGAGCTCATCGGACAATGATCAAAGCTCACGCTTTCGAAATTCTGGTCGCTTGATTCGCTTGATTTTTGTGATGGCTCGAAACAGGGCACGCCAGTATCAGATGGTCTGGAATCCGGTTCCTGAGATGCATTTGGACTCAAAGGTTTATCTTTAGCTCTTGTCGATATCTCGCGCCTGAACTCACGTTAGTTTAAGGATTCGATAACTTCCTTTAAGCATGGATCTTGTATCCCATACTTCTCGCATAGGCTTTGAATGGTCTCCCCTGCCCATTTCCCACGACTGTTGACGCCTTTAGTGAAGCGATATCGTATGCTGCCATCAGAACCACTACATTTGATACCTCTAGAGCGGCACTTTTCACACTGGGGCGCTGTTCGATCACATGAGACGCGGCGCCGCGAGCATTCGTAGCAACCTATCCGGGTTGTGCAGATAGCTCTGTGGTCAGCCCGACAAATACTCGAAGGGGTGAATTAACCAAATCAAGCGAGCTGTAAACCACACCTTTAACCTTCGGGCGGTAAGGGCGTTTTTGCAGGGGCATTTTTTTTATCAGGTTTCTGGATGGAGTAGCCAATTCAATGAGCACTGGCAAAAAAACGTAGTCCGTTACAGAATCAAAATAGGAAGTAAAAATGAGACATATTGCGACGAGAAGGAAGAGGAAGGCGACCTAGAATTGAATCGATGTTAGAGAGTTGGTTGTTATCGGCCGGGTCGTTCTGGAACTAGATCGGCCGCAGTGAGCGACTGGGTGGTCTCACCCGAACTGCCCTATTCAGGACAAGCGTGAGGGGCGTAGGAGGGGGCGAAAGAAAATGCCGAAGCCTTGGCTCCCCCTTGTCCCGGTTGGCTTTACGGGGAACTAAGCAAAGGGTATCTATTACATACCTATTCAACTTGCTACCAGAGATAGGAATAAATAGGGCGGTGCTCCTTGTACGTGCTCCTTGTACGACGGATACCATATCAGATCAATGCACTAATGCTTCATGGCCAGGTATACCCATTAGACGACTTAGACTACATGACTACAAAGTAAATGTCCAATTGAGACGACCACCTTTAGTCAGGCGGGTCTAGTACTTGTAACAGATGTGTGAATGACATCTTGAACATGACTCGGGACGGCTATGTCATTGTTCTAGCCCACTGTTTGATCGTTGGCATTATTATGCTAGTGTGGTTTTCGTTGGATTCATCTTACTTGCTATTTTCTGGTATTTTGTTTGGGGTAAAAAGAATTATCAAGGACCACTAACTGTGAATACTTGCTTAGACTAAGGTTAAAACAATAAGGGTGGGTACAAATATATTTGTATATATATCTAAACCGTGGAAGAAACTGTTGTACGAATTAATTGAATCATTTTGTCACAATAGTGGAAGAAGAAGGACAAAAAAACTTGCGCATGTTATTCGAGAAATAGTTGATTGTGAGCAAACGATATCGAAGGAGCAGCAACACAGTAATATCTTCAAATCAGGAAAATTTTAAATTAATACATTAATCTCCTATATTGATCGGCATGGATTTTGTGTGTGTCATAGCTGCAATGTATGTCTCTGCTTCTATATAGAGCATATGTGTGTTGTCCGCCCTAGATCCGCGCGTTCTGTTTCCCGTACGATCCGGAGCGATTCTGTGCTCTGCTGGGCTTAGCCATCCAAATTAGAAACACAACACGGGGCTGGCATCTTGAAGCCCTCAGCACTGATGATCTTATAATAGTTGCAGCAATGGCGCCAAGTATCCCCGTATGGTCGAACTGGGAACTTGGTGGACACTTTGTGAGAGATGCGCTTCTGAGGTGGAACCAAGGGAATCAGCCTTCAATGAGATCCTAGAGCTGCCTGAACGACCCGGTGTCAGGTCTCGTTGACGAACTGGGAGATGCTACGAGCTTGACGCGCTGGGGTCTTGAATGCAGACCATCGCGAGACCAGATGGATCTATAGCCATGGGTTGCCTCTATTATCTATGCGAGAGCTACAAGATCACATCCGACGAGACGCCCCAGGAGTACTTGTGCCAGTATAAGTAGCTGCATGCTCGTGCAAATAGCCATTGCATGGGCATGAACGACAGCCAAAAAAAAAGGTCTAAACGGTGGTATCCCTTTCATCTATCAATTTCTCTTAAATTTCCAATCACTCCAGCTCAATGGTACCTGCCAACGCGTCAGCAATAAAAATATCATGATTAGCCTTTTGCATGTACATACCAGGAGGCTTGCTCGTAATATCGTAAGTCACGCGAGAGACTCCGTCGACCTCGTTGACAATTCTCCGTGCGACCTGCTTCAAGAAGCCGAAATCGAACTCGTAGGGCTCGGCAGTCATGAAGTTGACCGACACGACGGCGCGAAGAATGATAATGTATCCTATCCAACAAGATTAGCTTTTGTCGCTCCAGTAAGTCTCTCAAAGGCCAACACACCGTAGACACGGGCGTCGCCCATAACGCCAACAGCTGGAACGAGAATTAAAGATTAGCAAAGTTCTTTCTCATCGATGGAATAGCTCATCACGGAGAGGCTGTCAAAGGATAATACCTTTGTTAGTATCAAGGCCGGCATACGCTTGAGAAATCTACAACAAAAGTTAGCAGTCAATCGGGAAGTAGCGCAATCCTGGGCATTTTACTTGCCTCATTGTAGATTCCAGCCTTCCTGATCTCCGAGATGAAGATCGCATCTGCTTTCTGGACGATAGCGACACGCTCGGGGGTGACATCTCCCATAATCCTGATTGCGAGGCCAGGTCCAGGGAATGGGTGACGCATGATCAGGTCTTCCGGAATACCCAGCTGGCGGCCGAATTTTCTCGTTTCGTCTTTAAAGAGCTCTCTGAGAGGCTCAATCAACTTGAGGCCTTGCTGTTTTTGCTCAAATTAGCCATTTTCCACGTCTTAGGGTTGGCTCTAGGGGGCTGCTTACGCCGTTCAGCATCCGAGCCGGAAGGCCGCCAACGTTGTGATGTGCTGTGTTTCCACTTAGTAATCGTATATGAAGAGAGTATATGGGAACGTGGGCTTTTTAGAGCACCAGCTCTGCGAGTGATAAAACAAGTGTGCTTACTCTTGATGGCTGAGTTGAAGCCCAGAGACTCGATAACGTCTGCATACAGGGTGCCTTGGACGAAAAACTCGACCTTGCCTGCATTGGCGGTACTCTCGATTCTCTTTTCAATCTTGACCGCCTCCTCCTCGAACAAGTCGATGAACGTGTTGCCAATGATCTTTCGCTTCGTTTCGGGCTCTTTGACGCCCTTAAGGCGCTCAAGAAACAGCGCCGATCCATCAATGACTGTCAAGTTGATACCGAGATGCTCTTGAAGCATCTTCCGCACCTCCTGGGACTCGTTCATACGCATCACCCCGTTGTCGACAAGAACGGCATGAAATCTGTCGCCTGGCTACAAGTTAGCTTGCTGTACGGAATCTCGCCGAAAGGCTTAGGCCGCAAAAATCTCGGGTTACCAAAAAAAAAAAAAAAAAAAAAATTAGACCCTACCAATCGCCTCGCGCATTAGCCGAGCTACAACTGTGCTGTCAACGCCGCCCGAGACAGCGCCAAGGGCATGGGCCTTGTCGCCGACGCGCTGGCGGATCGTCGCGATGGAGTGCTTGATGAAGTCGCTCATGACCCAGTGCTGCCGAGCTTTGCAGATGTTGACGGCAAAGTTCTTCAGCAGCTCGATGCCGCGGGGCGTGTGAGAGACTTCGGGATGAAATTGAACGCCTGCGAAACGTCTCGCGTCAGATTGCAAATGACAAGTGACAGGGTATTGAGCCAGAGAGAGCACCCACCATAAATCAGCTTTGTCTTGTGGGCAATACCAGCATACTCAGAATTCGGCGAGCTGGCGATCGTGACATAGTCTTCTGGCAAGTGAACGAGCTTGTCATTGTGGCTCATGTAGACTTGTCCAATAGTCAGCGTTCTATTCCATTAGTTTATGCAGCGGGGACTGCTCACCATGCATTTTCTCTCCGATGCCCTCGAAGAGCAGGTTAATATGATCGGAGCTCTTATCTGTGTAGATGGTAAGGTCCTATGATGGGTAGATCAGCATCAACCTAGGCACAAAGTTGCTTGAGGCAACCTTGCCAAGGGTGCACATACTGTATGACCAAATTCCCGGGCCTCACCAGGAGCGACATTGCCCGCGTTGATTTGCCAAGCAATCTCCTGGCAGCCATAGCAGATTCCGAAAATGGGCACACCCAAGTCAAAGATAGCAGGATCGACGTCTTTGCCGCGTCAGTCGGCGCACGCGCTTCTGAGAGGGCGATGGAGCAAACTTACGAGGAGCCCCGACATCATGGACGGAGGCAGGACCTGGGCACGACGTCAGCAGAGTGGTTCTCACGAGCGAAGGCAACAGGGCAACCGACCTCCGCTGAGGATGATCCCTTTGGGCGACCAATCCAAGTCCTTGATCTTGGTCGTGCATGGCAGCATTTCACAAAACACGTTCATGGATCTGAGACCTCGGAGAATCAGATTCGACGTCTGGGAGCCAAAGTCCAGCAGAAGGATTGTCTAAACAGCCCGGAGTTAGTGCCTGCTTTCAACGCGTCTATGAGTCTGACGACCCCTCCATGAGGATTGAGCTTACGTCGAAGGCCTGATGAGGCGCCACAGCCGCCGCGATTTCCTCGGCCATTTTTTTTGGACTTGGTCTTCAACACGACAAAAATCTTAAGAAAATAAAGACGATGGAATTGACGTGTCGGATCGTGGGCGGGCCGGGGGGGTGCAAAACCAGGTGGTTATGACTCCAAAAAAGCAAGTCGACAAAATTTTTTTTTGGGCCGGCAGAATTATCTCGAGATATGGCCCATTGCTAGATCCGCCTCTAACTATTTTACACGCTAAGAAGCAGATATGCAGTTGTAGAGAAATCGGAAATATGATTGGTCGATGCTCGTCGGTCTTAGAGATAGTAGTCCCAAAGTGTCGAATGCGGTGAGACAAAGGCAAAATCGACCATTTTCTCAAGCAGAGCCGTGCAGAAAAGACTCGCATTTACATTGATCCGCCCATCTTTTGTTAAAGGCGAGCCACGCTTCTCAGCGAGCCCGTCGAAATCTGCACTGTTATAGGTTTAAAGGGAGATCTGAATCTGTCAGAAGGCTCTTGCCGAGGCTGTTGGTATCTCGTTTGCGGATGGGATAGTTTGGATCTGTCTTTTCTGGTTCCTTCGTGCTTTGAATTGCTCTAGTTTGAGGTCCTCGACAGCAATTTCTATCTTGCTAAGAAGTCAATGATGGAGGTTGTCTATTATATTGATTCACCCTAACAAAATCATGTGCTTGTACACAATGAGAATACAGGAATGCAAGCTATAGACGTTTGTATTTCGGATGAGCGATAATGGCTGAGTATCTACAAGATATCTAAATAAGGAAGATCGTCAATTTTATTTATGCGTTAACATAATAATATGTTATTATCTTTTCCGTATCAAATACTTTCCATGCTGACCAGAGAATTGCCGTATGCACTCCAATTGAGCGCCTTTGGTTGTTGTGAAGGAGCAAGAGGCCAATTCTTACTTATCTTGCACAATTGTACAACTATCGTGATATGAAAAGCTTCAAGATTTGTTGCACCGTGGGTAATAGATGGCGTGGCTGCCCCTAACAATGATCAAGCGGTGGCAATGTTAGCGGCATGTCCGGCACGTTACGTATGTATCTAAGAGAACTATACTTGCTATATATAGTCTCTCGATCCTGGCAGTCTCTGTCTTCTATACGTCGATTCTAGATGCACCAACCTTCGGAGCAGTCCCTGCATGACACTACTACACCCGGTAATAGTCTCAAATGGAAAGGAGGCAATCGGCGTGCTGCAGGAAGCAGGGACAGACTTGTTCGCAAAGAACAAGGCTGGAAAGAAGTTCAGGGAATACGCGCGCGAAACGGAAATTATAGGCAACTCCACGAGGTGCAATTCAAGAAACAAGAGCAGACCTGGGGCGCATATATTAGGC
Organism: Hawksworthiomyces lignivorus; assembly: GCA_002917075.1. Lineage (NCBI taxonomy): Eukaryota > Fungi > Ascomycota > Sordariomycetes > Ophiostomatales > Ophiostomataceae > Hawksworthiomyces > Hawksworthiomyces lignivorus. Next base: position 328,225 of record NTMA01000008.1, read on the forward strand.
TGATGATATCTATTCCTTCCTAGGGCATTTTTCACATGATCTCTCTCTCTAAAAAAAATATTTTAATCCGGGGCGCGCCAGCGTGACTATCTGCCTCTCGGTAAACTCTTCGACACCCGCGATGCCGCCGAAGCGGCCGTAGCCGCTGGCGCCGCCGATGCCGCCGTTTGGCAGAGGCGCCTCGACGTAGACGGTGGGCCCGTTGACGTGGCAGGCGCCGATGCGGAACTGCTTAGCAATGTCCATGGCGCGGAGGACGTCGCGGGAGAAGACGGAGCCGCAGAGGGTGTACTCGGTGTTGTTGGCCTGGGCGATGCCGTCGGCCTCGTCGTCGAACTCGCTGATGATGACGACGGGGCCAAAGGTCTCCTGCTGGTAGAGGTCCATGTCGGGCGTGACGCCGTCGACCACGTGCGGCTTGAGGATGGTCTGGTTGGGCCCGTGCAGCGCCAGGTCGCCGGTCAGCACCTTTGCGCCGGCGGCGGCGGCGCCCTGCAGCAGGCCCAGGATGCGCTTGGCCGACGCCGGGTGGAACAGGCCCGACACCTGCACGGCGGGGTCCTCGAGGTGGTTGCCGACGCGGAGGCCGGCCACGCGGGCGACGAGCTTGTCCTTGAACTCCTGCGCGATGGACCGGTGCACGACAGCGCGCTCGGTCGACATGCAGATCTGGCCGCTGTTGATCATGGACCCGACGGCGACGGCCTCGACGGCGGCGTCGACGTCGGCGTCGGCGAGCACGAGCACGGCCGCCTTGCCGCCCAGCTCGAGCAGCGCCTTCTTGATGTGCTTGGCCGCGAGGCCCGCCACGATGCCGCCCACGCGGTGGCCGCCCGTGAAGTTGACGCGGCTGACCTTGGGGTGGCCGATGGCGAAGGCGGTGACGGCGGGCGTGACGGCGGGGCTCGCCGGCAAGAACTGCAGCACGCCCGCCGGCAGGCCCGCCTCGGCCAGCGCGCGCACCAGCAGGTGCTGCGCCTTGGGGCTGAACTCGGACGGCTTGAGCAGCACGGCGTTGCCGCAGATCAGCGGGCAGCACACGGCGCGCGCCGTCAGCGCCATGGGCATGTTCCACGGGCTGATGGCCAGCACCACGCCCACGGCCTCGCGGTTCACCACGATGGTCGTGCCCGGCCGGTCCGCCGGCACGATCTCGCCCTTGATGTGCGTCGCCAGCGCCGCATTCTCGCGCAGAAAGCCCGCCGCCGCCAAAATGTCCTGCTTTGTCCACCGCAGCATGGCCGAGATCTCCGCCGACATCACCGCCGGCGCGTCCTTGTCAATGTACGACTCAAGGATGTCGGCCGCCCGCAGCAGCACCAGCCGCCGGCTGGACGGGCCCTGCCGCGACCACAGCTGGTACGCCTCGTACGCGCGGTCGATGGCGACAGCATAGTCGTCCACGCCAGCCGAGGCGCAGTCGTAGATCTTTTCACCCGTCATGGGATTGGTGACGGGGAACGTCTCGCTGCTCTTGCTGGCTACATACTGCCCGTTGATGTACAGCTGCAGAGGTTCCGAGAGGGCGGGGTAGGCGTGGGAGGCGGCAGCCATTTTTGTCGCTGTGCTGTGTCAAGGGGGTTATTTGAAAACTTGTGCCCAATGGTATCTTATATTATCTATTATCTATAATCGCCGGAGCTGGGCAGCAAGGGAGGGTAGGCTTGGCAAGACAATGCCTTGTTGCAAAGATGTGAGTGGGACTTGGTGGAACGATGGCAGTAGCAGCAGCAGCAATGGCGAACTCGTAGGATCATGAAGAGGAAAACCAGACGTCTTTTAAATCCAGACAGATCAGGAGTCCAGCTTGCTGTGCTATCTATGTTCGCATTCGTATTCTTGAGCTATGATCGAGGGGAGCTCTTTTTGCTGCACTCCTTCGATTCCACTTAAATTGGCAGACCAGCCAGTAATAAGCAAGTGTGGCCGAAATGCCGAATCCCTGCCATCGGAAGGCTGCCTCCGTCGGTAGTGCAGCTGTGACGAAGGGCGCGGAGAAAAAGTGGAGGACGGCGAATGCCACTGGCGGGAGACGAATGATGTCGCAGGTGGCTTGCGTCCTAGTTCCATTGCAAATCCTACCAACGGCCTGTTGGACGAGGCTATCTGCAGCTTCTGGACGCTTAATGCCCAACGATACCAAGCTAACATGAGGCCGTCTCCGGAAGACAGGTTCCCCGGCGCTCCCCCGTCGCATCACAGAAACGCGGGGGCCCCCCGCATATCGGGTGTCCCGCAAGGGGCGAAAAGGCGAGCTTCGTGGAGCTGCAGAATTGGGCGTCTCAATAGGTGTGAAGACGGCCGTATATTTAGGTGCGAGGTCGCGAGCAACGGCGGCATGCTTGCAGGCGAAAGCCCCGAACACGCTATCTGTAGAGCCTCGCGATCGCCATCTTTGTGGAGCTCCGATATATAACATTTAATAATCTGGGAAGACCTAGGAGACGAAGAGCACTTGCGCTACGCTCTGTGCTAAAGACTACTGCTTATCACTCTTTGCTCTTTTTTTTTTTTCTTTCTCCCTTTGGTCTGTGTGTCCTCCGCATTCGCGAATAGCTGTCCCTTGCCTTGCTCTATCTCTCCTACAAAAACTATGGCCGTTGCAATTCCGCCGACGTCGCTGGCCGCCCTCCGCGCCGAGGACGGCGTCATCTCCGTCGGAGAGCGGCCCACGCCCGTCCCCAAGGGCACGCAGGTCCTAGTCAAGGTCAGCTACTCGGGCGTCTGCGCGACCGACGTGCATATTGCGCGCGGCCAGAACCTGTTCCTGCGACCCAAGGTGGCCGTGGGCGGCCACGAGGGCACCGGCGTGATCGCCAGCCTGGGCCCGGACGTTGACGGCAGCGAGTGGCACGTGGGTGACCGCATCGCCGTGCGGTGGATGCACATGATCTGCGGCACCTGCGAGTCGTGCACGACGGGCCGCGAGAACCTGTGCGACAACCGCCTGCTGGCCGGCAAGGACGTCGAGGGCACCTTTGCCCAGTACGCCATCGCCGACACCGCCTACGCCCAGCACCTGCCCGACGACGTCGGCGACGCCGACGCCGCCCCCATCTTGTGCGCCGGCGTCACCGTCTACAAGGGCCTCAAGATCGCCGACCTGCCCAAGGGCAGCTGGGTCGCCATCGCCGGCGCCGGCGGCGGCCTCGGCCACCTCGCCGTCCAGTACGCCCGCGCCATGGGCCTGCGCGTCGTCGCCATCGACGTCAACAAGAAGGACCTCTGCCTGTCGCTCGGCGCCGAGGTCTACGTCGACCTGCTGCAGCCTGGCGACGAGGGCGGCGCCGTCGCCGCCGTCATCAAGGCCACCGACGGCCGCGGCGCCCACGGCGCCCTCATCTGCGCCTCCTCCGGCCAGGCCTACGCCGACGCCGTCAAGTACCTCCGCAAGTCCGGCGTCCTCATCTGCATCGGCATCCCCCTGAAGCTCACAAGCATCCCGCTCAAGCCCGAGGACTTTGTCGGCCGCGGCCTGCGCGTCCAGGGCACCGCCACCGGCGACCGCACCGACACGGCCGAGGCGCTCGCGTATGTGGCAAGGGGCGAGGTCAAGCCGCACTTGGAAGAGAGAAAGCTCGAGGACCTGGAGAACATTTTCCAAGAGATTGAGCGTGGAACCTTGAATGGAAGGGCGGTTATCAAGATGCCTTAGACAAGAGCTGAGACAGAGAGGCTTAAGTCATGATGCGATTCTACTTTATATTTTGACGTCTTATTTCTTCGTCAAATGACGCCGGTGTGAAGCTTTAGGACAACAATCAATTAAAAAATTGAAATGAAATGAAAACAAGACACTACAAGAAAAAGAAAAGTCATTGACACGCAGTCAGAATATTTTAAATCTGACAAAGCACGCTATGGGAAAATTAAGTAGATATTGATAAGAATCAACCCTATATAAGGTATAAGAGAGAGAGGTATAAAAAAAAAAAAAACATAAATACATGATCTTTCATTAACAATGCCATTCCCATCACATACCCAGTCTATATGCAGACAGTCTAAAATTCATTTATGAGAAACCCGAATCCGGTACACCGCAAGAGACACTTAGACAAAGAGGTTGGGCTGGCCGAGCGGCGGCGCCACGTTCGCGGCGTACTGGTTGGCAATGTTGCCCGGGGCGCGGTAGTTGCAAACCACAAACCAAGACAGCAAGTTCGCGCTGATGGTGCCAGCAGGGCAGAGCTGTGCGGCGCAGCCGACCTCGTTCGATGCTTTCCAGACCACCTGGGTGAAGTGACCCCAGGCGTCAAAGTTGGTCGTAGGGTTGGGCTCGCCGTAGTAGGACGTGAGAAACAGCGGCTCCTCGTTGTCATACCACTCGTCGGTGATGGCCCAGGCGACCATGTGGCTGGCGCCGAGGCCTACCACGTTGCCAGACGAGGAGTACTCGGCAATGTTCTGGCCGTACCCGCCCGTGATGGCGCCGGGTGTGCTGCAACACAAAAGGCGTTAGCTCTTGTTCCGCGAAGCTGCGGAGGGCAGCGAGGGGGCGATAGAGGCATAGAGGGAAAGCTTACGTGTTGTGGGCGAAGTGGCAGCTCATGGCCACCTCTGCAGCATACGAGGCGAGAGTGCTGCTGTAGGCCATTGCCGGCGCGGAGTGGTTGGCCCGGTGGGCATTGTGATGGTACAATGAGGTAGTGGCAAAATCAGTCGGGACAGGCGTCTGCGTCCAGGTCGGTGCTGCGGCAGGTGCCGGAGCAGCAGCCGCCAAGAGCGAGCTGGCAAGGACAAGTGCGGCAGTGAAGAACTTCATTGTGGATGTGTGTGCCTCGTACAAGTATATCTTGCAATTATGTGAGAGAAGAGTATTATGAAGGAAGGCAGAGGGTGTTGCAAATTTTTTGAGCTTGAAGAGACGTTTTTGAAGCCGGAGAAGAGCTCAGCCCAGTTGTTGCTGTTGATGCCGTGGAGGATGATGTCGAGCGAAAGATGACCAGAACAACGAGGCGAAGACGGCCATCTTATACCAATTCCGAGGGGTTGAACAAGCCATGATGATAGCTTCAGCTAGACCACTTCGACCACGCATAAAATTTTTTGTGAATGAAGCTTTTCAAAATGAGCTTAGCAAAGATCGTGGTGACTTGAGAATGACGTTAAGATCAATACGGCAGAGACATTCTGCCAGACTGTGAGTGGACGAAATCAAAGACGGTATAGAAATAGGCATCCGAATCCGTATAAGTCAAATCCAGATAGAGTAAGGTCGCTGACCCTTCAGGTACGCAACCCAGAACCAATATGCACCAGAAGAAGCAGAATGCTACCAAATAGCCTACCCACAGCCCAATAGAGGAGAATTCAACAACGGCGGGTCCGTCAGGCTAGCCCCTTTTGAATGATATATCTGCGCAGCCACCAGCCACTTGGGTCGGGAGTTGTAGCACTAGAAGGACGCTGCACAACGGTCCACCGTATGAGGGTCAGAAGTGAGAAAAATATTGGTCTGAGCCTCTCTTGGATCTTTCGATCTATTTGCTTTCGGTCCTTTGGGTCATCTTGCGTTCGTGAATCGCAGGCAACACCAGCGTACCAAGACGAACAAGGAGAAAAGATGACTGGCTGACGCCTGGTATGTCATACTAAGCCTGACAGCTCCAGCTGGGATGGACAGGGGAGAAGCCCGTTTAGGCCCAAAACGTGGGGAAAGGCCTGCATTAGTTCAGCGCGGCTTGCTTGTTTGCCTCGTCGTTGCTCCCTCGCTAAGGTCCATGTGGACGCATCCTCGTACTCGGATGGAGCTATCGATGAAGACGAAGACAATGAGGCCGAGAATCGGCCAAGGAGGCAGCTGTGGCCCTCGTGAGTGCTCATGGAGACAAAATATCGGGCTGACCGAGGCAGAATAAGACAGAAAGCTTTCTCGAATGGTACAGTAACAGCATACGGTTGGCGCGGCCTGCCCAAGCCGCTCAACAAAGAAGGCATTTAAGGTCGAAGGAGCGGTGAAATTCAATAATCTCTGTCTCTTTTCGGCTGTCATATTGATATCAGAATTTTACAGAGCCAAACTTCAGTCCTATGCGCGCACTGGTATGCCGCATGTGGTCGGCATTTGCCGGCCTCTGTCCAGAGCGAACCATTAAGCTAACATGCAGTTAATGCACGCATTCTACACATTTGTCCATTTTTAGACATGTCGTCATAAGTTTTCTTGTAAGATTTATTTCTATTCAATTTTCTCATGTACGTCTCTCTTTTGAGTTCCCGTGGCAGTGCTTTCAATATTCTTGTTCTCCCACTTGTGTCAATCTTGATGTCATGACAGCTGCCGATTGCTTTGCCCTTTTTGGTTCATGTTTGCATTTTCATGTATTGATTTATTTTTACACTTCCCCTTGAGCTTGCTCTATCGTCTTGCCATCGCAGCACTTTGCTAAGACTTAAGCGACAGGAACACATATCAGAGTCGTGGATATGTTTTTCCAGACACAGTTCTGAGCACCCTCCACAAAATTGTTTGTGAATCTCTACCATGTGTGCAATTATCACGATACAGCACTGTCATGCGTGAAGCATAGGTGAAGTTGAGTTGCCTTCGTTATTTTCATTTTCTTCATTTTTTTCCCTTGCTTTGAACAAATGGGTTTATCCCCTTTTCTGGTTTTGTTTTACCACAACGTTTTCCCGACAACGCCGCCTCTTGCATTCCCTGATTATGTTCCACGAAGCTGATAAAAACAACTGAATAAGACAGAAATACCTTGTTAAAGCGAGCTCGCTCCCGGACATCGACGCACAAGTACGGAATGTCATCCAAAAGAACACAAGACGATGTGGCACCTACGAGAAGGCTACAGTTGGAGCAACCGACCCAGGAGACTGAGGCCCGGCATCTCGTTTTGTGAATTATTGACGTACGTGGAATTCTTTTTTTTTTTTTTTTTTTTGTAATTATTCACACATCTGTAGGTGACCGACGCATTCGGCGATGTGCTGTATCTCGGGTATCTTCCGACTTGCGTATTTTTGTCGTGGACGGTTAATATGGCTCATGAACTGCAGTTTTCTCCGCCCCATTGACACTATCTTCTTTTGTAGACTTTATATCTTATGGTTATCAATCTGTTTGATTACCTATTTTGATTTCACGATGCTTAAGATTCGATGCAGGACTTCCCGAAGCACCTCTAAAGCCGTCGGTCCCGGCCGACGGTTAGTGGCGGCCGAGATAACACTAACAAAAGACGCTGCGCACTGCTGCGTATTATCTTACTGCTAGTGTTATGATTGTTAGCGTCCCCTATTTCTAGCACGTAAGCCCCTCGCTTATCGCTTCGTCGCCCGACGATAGCTACGATACGGAGGATGCTAGCCGCTCAGACAACCAAATCCTTTGTCGGCTGTGTGGTCGTCAACTTTATCTCGTGGCCGCTACCGGCAGCTGCCGAGCGCGGGCATCTGCCCATATTCTCGGTATTCTGTAGATTCTGCTGCTTTTGCTCTCTTTGTTGCTCTTTTCGTTTCTTGTCTCTCTCTTGTACGATCTTTCTGTGTTCTTCAGCAGCTGTGCCTGTTCTTACGCTCGAATTGATTAATGCCCTTGAAAACGCGCCGTAAATTTGCCCAATCATACTTGCACGTTCATTTCTAAGCTGGAGAATATGCTGGATCTAATCATTCGCAATGGTCGAATTGTAAGCAGCTATTCTGGCGCAGAAGAAAGCCGTGATGAGAACAGGATGTTGATCTAAACTATTTTTTTACTAAATAGGTCACGGCGGCCGAGATTCTCCCCTTCGGCTTAGAGATCGGCGTCAAAGACGGAAAGATTTCTGTCATTGGACAGGGCTTGGAGGCTGGCAGCGCAACCGAGATTGTCGACGCCGAAGGTGCTTACATTACGCCGGGGTAAGACGCATGCTTCAACCCCTCACGTCAAGAATTTTGGTGGCTTTGGTTCTGCTCTGTCTTTTCCTCCTTCGTATTCGTTGATTTTGTCATTCAATTTATTGTGTGCTCTTGCTCACAATTCAACAGGGGCGTCGACTCGCACACCCACATCGAGCAGAAGAACTCCCCCACAGGTGACAACTGGGAGACGGGGTCGCGGTCGGCACTGGCCGGCGGCAACACGACGGTGATTGCCTTTGCTTCCCAGGCCCGCACCGACAAGAGTGTGTGGCCATGCGTGGAGGAGTACCACTCCCTAGCCAAGGGGAACGCCTACTGCGACTATGGCTTCCACCTCATCCTGACGAATGCGAGCGAGGAAATCCTGTCGCAAGAGCTGCCGAAGCTGCCCGAGCAGGGCATTACCAGCGTCAAGCTCTACATGACGTATGATCCCCTGAAGCTGACCGATGGCGACCTCTTCAACGTGATGATGGCTGCGCGGGAGCTGGGCATCACGACCATGGTGCACGCCGAGAACCACGACATTGTGCAGCAGATTTCAGCGTAAGTCTCGTAGCGCCTCCAATTTTGGGGCTAGTATGTGCTGTACATTTTTATTTCTGGTCTCCTCCTAACTTCCACAGGCGCCTGGCAAAGAAGGGCAACCTGCACACCTACTTCCACTCTGTTGCGCGGCCCCAGATCGCCGAAAGCGAGGCGACCTACCGGGCGATCAGCCTGGCCGAGGTGACGGACGCGCCCATCCTCCTGGTGCACATGTCGGCGCCGACGGCGCTGAAGCACGTGCGCGAGGCGCAGAAGCGGCTGCTGCCCATCCACGCGGAGACGTGCCCGCACTACCTCTACATGACCAGCGAGAAGCTGCAGTCGGAGCCGCACACGCACGACGGCGTGGGCGGCGCCCGCCACATCTGTGCGCCGCCGCTGCGCCACGACCCCCGCGACCTGGAGCAGCTGTGGGAGGAGCTGGCCAACGGCACCTACACGGTGGTGTCGTCGGACCACGCGCCGTCGCTGTTCGACCACCCCGACGGCAAGAAGCGCGTGCTCGTCACCGACCCCGTGACTGGCCACACGCACGCCGACTTCCGCGGCGTCCCCAACGGCATGCCGGGCCTCGAGACGCGCCTGCCGGTGCTCTTCCACCGCTCGTACGACCCCGAGGTCGGCCCGCCAAACGACGAGCTCGTGCGCATCACGCTGCCCCGCTTCGTCGCCCTGACCTCCACCAACCCGGCGCAGCTATACGGCCTGTCGCACTGCAAGGGCAGCCTGCTGCCCGGCCTGGACGCCGACATTGTCATCTGGTACCCGGAGAGTGACCCGGCGACGGCGGATCCGGCGCGGTTCACCATCCGCAACAAGGACCTGCACCACTGCATTGACTACACGCCGTTTGAGGGCATGCAGGTCCGCAACTGGCCGCGCTACGTGTTCCTGCGCGGCAAGAAGGTGTGGGACCGCGACGGCGCCGGTCTGCTGGGCTCTAAGGGCGACGGCGAGTTCCTGATGCGGAAAAAGTCGCGCATCCTGACAGGCCAGATGGGCCGGACGGTGACGGGTATGACCAGGGGCGAATGGGGTTCATGGATGTAGTTTGAGCGATAGCTTATTGCATATAAATAATTATCTACGTCTAAGAATCTTCGCAACGTGAAATTCTCAGCCATCTGTGCTACAGTCTAGATTAATAATTTCCGAAAACCGAGTCTCCGGACGTGGCTATCAATTCAAAAGGCCCAGAGGAGGCATCATTTGAGATTGTTTCCGAGAGAAAGCGTATGATCTGGATAAATAAGAAGAGCTTGTACAAGTTAAATAGCTCAACAATGCAGAGTGAGAGGATAGTTGCCGACAGCATGAGCCGCTTTCGATTGCGCAAGGCAAAGCTTTATCCGTCTCCATCATTTTCTATCTCTTTTCCTTAACAGTTCACTTAAGTCTCCACATGCAATCTATTATTTAGCCATCAACAAACACTTTCTCGTCAAGCTTGGGGCCTTGTCAAGAAACAAAGGAATTGCGGACAAGTGTCTTGCACGGAATTGTATTTTCATAACTCAAAAGGGGTAAAATGTACCGGTAGTATGCTTCTTTAGATAGCAATCTCTTACCGTTCATAATGAAATGAGGACCGTTCCATAATGAGAATACAATGGATTAAAAAGAAAGGCAAACCCTGGGCATGGGATAGAGAAAGCTGCCGTTTGCTCTCTGTTTAAATATGACGAAGTCCATATGAGTGACTTCAGTTCCTACGAGTACGTCTCTGGTAACAAGAAGACAGCCAGTCTTTCTTACACGATAATAGGTGTTGAAATATCATTGTCGTCGAAATATGTCTGTCTCCTTCCGGCAGACGGCGGCAGTGGCGGCTGCTGCTGCTGCTTCACTCCTAGCGGCCGCCGTCCCTACGGTTCAGGCGACCATGACGTTTCCCGACTGCGTCAATGGTCCGCTGACCAACAACACTGTCTGTGATCCGCATGCGGAACCGGCTGCACGCGCTGCGGCTCTGGTCAAGGCTATGACTCTGGACGAGAAATTGGTGAATCTGGTAAAGTACGAGATCATCTCTTGAGGACAATTTCTCGGCCTTCACACTCTATCCCTATCTAACGCACCCAAAGCACCAGCCCCGGCGCCCCCCGCATCGGCCTGCCGGCCTATGAGTGGTGGAGCGAGGCGCTGCACGGCGTGGCAGGGTCGCCGGGTGTGAGCTTCAACCGGACGGGCACGGGCATGAACGGCGACGGGCCGGCGCCCGAGTTCGCGTACGCGACGTCCTTTGCGAGCCCGATCACGCTGTCGGCAGCGTTCGACGACGAGCTGGTGGAGCGCGTCGCGACGATCATCAGCACGGAGGCGCGCGCGTTCAGCAACGCGGGGCACGCCGGCCTGGACTTTTGGACGCCCAACATCAACCCATACAAGGATCCGCGGTGGGGCCGCGGAGCAGAGACGCCCGGCGAGGACCCGTTCCGCATCAAAGGGTACGTGCGGGCGCTGCTGCGCGGGCTGGAGGGGCCCTACAGCCGAGCAGCGGCTGAGGGGCGGCGCAACGGCACGCACGGTACGACGGGCAGCGGGCCTGGGGGCCGTGGCGGCGGTGGCGAAGGCGGCAACCAGACACACGAGGTGTCGCCGATCCGCAGGGTGGTGGCGACGTGCAAGCACTACGCGGCGTACGACCTAGAGCGGTGGAACGGCACTGTGCGCTACGGGTTCGACGCGCTGGTGTCGCTGCAGGACCTGTCCGAGTTCTACCTGCCGGCGTTCCAGCAGTGCGCGCGGGACTCGCGCGTGGGCTCCATCATGTGCTCGTACAACGCGGTCAACGGCACGCCGGCGTGCGCCAACACCTACCTCATGAACGATATCCTGCGCGAGCACTGGGGCTGGACGGAGGACCACCAGTACATCACGAGTGACTGCAACGCTATCTTAGGTGAGTGCTTCTTTTTCGTCAATGCCACATTTTCTTCTTTTTTCAGCTACCACTAACTGATGGCCTTTTTCAATTTTTTTTCTTTGGCCAGACTTTGACCACGAGCACAAATTCAGCAAGGACGGCGCCCACGCGGCGGCGGCGGCGTACGGCGCAGGCACGGACACGGTGTGCGAGGTGCCGAGCTACGAGGGCACGGACGTCAAGGGGGCGTACAACCAGTCGCTGCTGGCGGAGGCGGTGATCGACCAGGCGCTGGCGCGGCTGTACGAGGGCCTGGTGCGCGTGGGCTACTTTGACCCGGCGAGCGCGTCGCCGTACCGCAGCCTGGGCTGGCAGGACGTGGGCACGCCGGCGGCGCGGGCGCTGGCGCGCGAGTCGGCGGCCGACGGGTTGGTGCTCAAGAAGAACGCGGGCGGGGCGCTACCGCTGCAGCTGGCGGGCCGCCGCGTGGCGCTCATCGGCCACTGGGCGGACGGCACGCGCCAGATGCTGGGCGGCTACAGCGGGTTGCCGCCGTACTACCACAACGCGGTGGCGGCGGCGCGCGCGCGCAACCTGACGTACACGGCGTACGGCGGAGCGGATGGGGCGCCCGTGGATCCGCCGGCAACGGCGACGGACACGTGGACGGCGCCTGCGCTGGCGGCGGCACGCGACGCCGACGTGGTGCTCTACTTTGGCGGCACGGACCTGTCGGTGGCGGCCGAGGACAAGGACCGCAACAGCATCGCGTGGCCGCCGGCGCAGCTCGCCCTGGTGACCGCGCTGGCCGCGCTGGGAAAGCCCACCGTGGTGGTGCAGCTGGGCGACCAGACCGACGACACGCCGCTGCTGCATAACGCCAACGTCAGTGCGATCCTGTGGGCCGGCTACCCGGGCCAGGACGGCGGCGCCGCCGTGCTCGACGCGCTGACCGGCGTGCACCCGCCCGCCGGCCGCCTGCCCGTCACCCAGTACCCGGCAAACTACACGCAGGCCGTGCCCATGACCGACATGGCGCTGCGGCCGGGCCCCGGCAATCCGGGCCGCACCTACCGCTGGTACAAGAGCGCGGTGCTGCCGTTCGGCCACGGCCTCCACTACGCCAACTTCTCGGCCGTCTTTTCTTCTTCGTCATCGTCGCCGCCGCACTCGCGGTTCAACAGCACGCGGCGCCGCACCCTCGTCGCCAACGCCACCTACGCCATCACCGACCTCGTGGGCCCGGCCGACCGCAACAGCACCGGCGTGTCCCCCGGCGCCTGCCGCGCCCGCCACCGCGACCTGTGCCACTTTGCCAACGTCGAGATCCAGGTCGCCAACTCGGGCGGCCCCGCCAACGTCACGTCGGACTTTGTGGCCCTCGTCTTCCTCTCCGGCGAGTACGGCCCCGCGCCCTACCCCGAGAAGACGCTGGCGGCGTACCGGCGGCTGCGCGATCTGGTGCCACCCGCCGGCAGCAGCGCGTCGCCGACGCCCCAGACGGCATGGCTGCCGCTCTCGCTCGGCAACCTGGCGCGCACAGATGCCAACGGGAATCTGGTGCTGTATCCTGGCAAGTACACGCTGCTGCTGGACGTGCCCACCCAGAGCACACTCTCCTTCTCGCTGACGGGCGAGCCAGTCGTGCTGGACGAGTTCCCGCAGCCGAAGAAGTAAGGGATGCAAAAGGGTAGCAAGTCGGCGATAAAGGGGATGGAAAAAGAAAAACTATAAAAAGAGAGACAGAGGAATTTAAATCCAGAGGAAGAAGAGAACTAAAAGAGAGAAAAATAAGGAACAAAAAAGACGACTAGCATGAACAACACTGCTACCGAGTACCCTATACTGTGAACGGGAGCTGTAAGTGTACGCTATACTCTGTAGATATCACTCTAAAAATAAGACGAGCAGGGCATCCTGACTTTTATTACCCGGTAACCAATCAGGGGCACCACTTTTGTCAGATGGCCGTCTCCCCTGCCGCCTTTTGCTACACCATCTTCTCCTTTCTGTGGGGAGCTCCCTGGAGCTTTGAAACGCTGCCCAGCCAGGCAGCCCGCCGGACAAGATGGGGGTAGACTCCACGGACGTAAGATGTCTTTCTCCGCATCATACCATTTTCTGCTTTGCAAATACCCAACGGGATCTCGCCATTTCTTCTGTTGGCTTGTGATTGCTTAGCTCTGCAGTAGTTGAGCCTGTAGTCTGCAGGTTGCTGTTCTTATCTAGAGTGTAAAAGTGCTTTATTGCTTTCAGTATTTCTTCCATTTTGGCCTTTTCTTTTTCTTTTTCTTCTTTCTCTTCCAAAATGCATTCCCCAATCTTTCGGCTAGTATCTTTTCTCTTCATCTGCTTGTTCATCATGGCCGCTGCAGCTTCACGTCCTTGGGCCGACACGCCCTTGGCCCTCATCCACACGCCTCAGTTTGAAACGAAGAAGGTAGGGCGTTTATGACTGTCTTCATTTCTCTTCTCTTTCTGTTTTTCCATCTCAATGGTTTTCTCCTTGTCTTCGCCTACATTTTCTTTGTACTGTGTTCTCACACTTGACAGACTGATATCTTCACGACGGGTGCTACGCACATGTGCCTGCTGCACAACGCCATCTTCCGCAGCTACAACTCCATCTACAACCAGGCGGCCCACGTTTCTGATGCCGACAAGGCCGACTTTATCGGCTACTGCCTCACTTGGTTCAAGTTTGTCAAGTCGCATCACGATGACGAGGAAGGCGTGCTCTTCCCCCAGGTGGAGACACTGCTGGACGACAAAACCATCTGGGCCAAGACGCACGAAGAGCATGGTGAGCTAGCTTTGTCCCCCCCCTCCTAGCTCCCCAATACTTCTTATTCCTCCATTCTTCTCTTTCTGGAACCTTTTCTCATCGATCTACCTGTTCTTCAGAGGCATTCCTCCCTGGCCTGACCGAATTCCACGACTACCTGGCCGGCCTCTCATCGCCTGTCGAGTTCTCCGGCGCGAAGCTGCTGGAGATCATGGCCAAGTTCGAGAAGCCCTTTGAAGACCACTTCCGCTCCGAGATTGCGACCATCGCAGCCCTCGCCGACCATGCCAAGGCCCCGGCCCAGGGCACCCCAGAGGAAGCCTCCGCGTCCGCCATGTTCAAGGCCTGGGGCAAGAGCACCGTCAGCAAGGCCGGCACCTTGGACGTCGTCCCCTTCTTCCTGGTCAACCTAGACCGCTCCAACAGCTTCGAAGACGGCACCTGGGCCAACTGGCCGCCCATGCCGGCGCCGATCCGCTGGGGCCTGATCAACCTGGCGGGCTGGTGGCACAGCAACTGGTGGCGGTTTGCCAGCTGCGACGCTACGGGACAGCCGCAGACATTGTGGGCCCTGCGCGCAGGCGGCGATTCTGAGGCCAAGCCGGCAGCGGAAGGAAGAGAGGAACTGTAAAACATTCTTTTTTTTTCTTTCTTTTTCTTATCTCTTTTTTGTACTGCTCGTGCCTGTACGTTTTTGATTGTCCTTTGCCCATCTCCTCTCCCTCTCACCACTCTGCCTGATTTGTGTCTCTCGGTACCTGCGGCTAGTATTGCCCTTTGCACTATTACGCGATTTCCACGACTCTGATGAACATCTAGCTGGACTAGGATAGCTCTGTATTCCCCCTTCGGACCAAGTAGACAATATGATCCAATCGCATTTACATCCTTCGGCTTGTTTGAAGCCTGTCGAGAGCCGCAATCGCCTGATGCACTGTATAATTGCATATCTCCTGATAGACCCACAATAAGCTGAAAGCGATCGTAGTGAAGCTTAGCCCTGCAGCCAATCACAGACCCGCGGGGCAGGTAACGTCGAAAGGCCTAGAAACAAGCTTGGGAGGCCCCACTCAGTACGTCCTCTCGCTGCAAAAGATATTTCTATCAAAGCCTCACTCTCCGGCAAGGCAGCCCTCTCGTCTCCCCAGGACAAGACCAACTTGATCACTCGTAATTTGCAACCCAATTGTCTTTCTTTGGTTGCTATTTCTCTTCTACCACTATCCTACACGACGAGCTACAGCGATCAACATGGCGACCGCAGACGAGCTCAAGACGCTTGGCAACAAGGCCATTGCTGCCAAGAACTTTGACGACGCGATGTAAGTGAGGACGAAAGTGAGAGAGAGAGAAAGAGAAAGAGAGACAAAGAGAACAGACTGTGTATATGAGAAGCGTAGACGGAAAAGACTATTGGGGACGTACATGAGAGCGAACATATGAGACAGACCCGGACTAACTAGCCCTTCCTCCTCTCCAGCAAGCACTTCACCGACGCCATCGCCATCGACCCGACCAACCACATCCTGTACAGCAACCGCTCGGCCGCCCACGCCTCCAAGAAGGACTGGGACAGCGCCCTCAAGGACGCCGAGAAGACGACCGAGCTCAAGCCCGACTGGCCCAAGGGCTGGGGCCGCAAGGGCACCGCGCTGTACGGCAAGCGGGACCTGGTGGCCGCCTGCGAGGCCTACGAGGCCGGCCTGAAGCTGGACCCCAACAACGCCGGCATGAAGAACGACCTGGCCAACGTCGAGCGCGCCATGGACGCCGAGCTGAACCGCAGCGACGCCCCCGGCGGCGGGCCCATGGGCGACCCCACCAAGCAGCTGGCCGGCATGTTCAGCGACCCCCAGCTGCTGCAGAAGCTGGCCGCCAACCCCAAGACGAGCGCCTTCCTCGCCGACCCCAGCTTCATGCAGAACCTGCAGAACATCCAGCGGAACCCCCAGAACGCCCAGGCCATCTTCAGCGACCCGCGCATGATCCAGGTCATGGGCGTGCTGATGGGGCTGGACCTGGAGATGGGCGGCGCCCCGCCGCCGGGCGCCGCCGGCGCCTCGTCGTCGTCGGCGGCAAAGGCCGACGCGGAGGAGGACGTGGAGATGCCGTACGTGCCACCGCCGTCTTCTGCGTCGGCGTCCGCGCCCAAGGCGGCGGCCGCCCAGCCCGCCCCCGTCGTGGAGGAGGTCGTCGAGGTCGAGGAGGACGACGAGGAACGCGCCAAGCGCGAGGCCAAGGAGGCCGCTGACAAGGAGAAGGCGCTGGGCACGGAGAACTACAAGAAGCGGCAGTTCGACGTGGCCATCCAGCACTACCAGGCGGCCTGGGACCTGCACAAGGACATCACCTACCTCAACAACCTGGGCGCGGCGTACTTTGAAAAGGGCGACTACGAAAAGTGCATCGAGGCGTGCACCAAGGCCGTCGAGGAGGGCCGCAACATGTTTGCCGACTTCAAGATCATGGCCAAGGCGTACGCGCGCATCGGCACCGCCAACGAGCGGCTGGGCCGCTGGGACCAGGCCGTCGAGTTCTACAACACGTCGCTGCGCGAGCAGCGCACCCCCGAGGTCGTCGCCAAGCTGCGCGCCGCCGAGCGCCGCCGTATCGACGAGGCCAAGCGCGCCTACGTCGACCCCGCCAAGGCCGAGGCCGCCCGCGAGGAGGGCAACCGCAAGTTCAAGGAGACCGACTGGCCCGGCGCCGTCGCCGCCTACACCGAGATGATCAAGCGCGCCCCCGAGGACCCCCGCGGCTACAGCAACCGCGCCGCCGCCTACGTCAAGCTGCTCGAGTTCCCCTCCGCCCTCGACGACTGCGAGACCGCCATCAAGAAGGACCCCACCTTTATCCGCGCCTACATCCGCAAGGCCCAGACCTACCTCGGCATGCGTAAGTACAGCGAGTGCGTCGACGCCTGCAACGAGGCCGAGCGCGTCGACCGCGAGCACCACAACGGCGCCAACGCCCGCGAGATCGAGCAGCAGCAGCAGAAGGCCTTCTCCGCCATGTACTCTGCCCGCGAGAACGAGACCGAAGAGCAGGCCCGCGAGCGCATCCAGCGGGACCCAGACGTGAGCTTTTCCTCCCAAAAAAAATGACTTCCATGTTTCTATTCTTGCTTTCTTTTATAATACAAATCTGCTGACACATCCCCACGTAGATTATGGAGATCATGCAGGACCCTGTGATGCAGGCCATCCTGCAGCAGGCGCAGACGGAACCGGCTGCGCTGGCCGAGCACATGAAGAACCCGGGCGTGCGCGCCAAGATCCAGAAGCTGGTTGCTGCAGGCGTGATTCGGGTGGGACGATAGGCGGGAAGTTATCCATGAAGATGGGCACGGAAAAGCGGACAAGGAAACCTAGAGACCAGAAAATGTTTTAAGTACAAAAGTAGCATCTTGATGGCGGGTACGATAGCGGCGTAATTCATAACAAGATTTTCGTTCACAACATTTGGTTCAGTATGGTGAATGTTCGCTCAGGCTAATGCAATGTAGTCTATTAGAATATATACGATTGATAAGTTTTTTATAGATGTTGCAACTCCCAAAAGTTGCGTAAGAGCGGCCCATTTACCTCTCTTAGCCCTTTGACAGCCAAGCTTGACATCCTCTCTATCCTAGTCCCTGGACTCTCTGGTCGCCCCATGCTGCCTATTTCTTTTCTGGTGTGAAGTAGAAGAGATAGCATATTAAACTCCAAGATGGGAAATTAGAAAATTAGCGGAGAAAATGCTGTAGTGCTAGAGAATAGCACGACTTGTTCTAAAGAGGAGCAGGCGCAAATGGATACTACAACACAAAAAGCACATCATCCTTTATCGCTTAGACCGCTCAATAGCTGCCTGGCTCAAGACAGCCGAACTCGACCTCTCCGCGGCGTTCGACATCGCCAAGCTGACTGGCGTCATGGCGCCAGTCGGGGCTGGGGTCGTCGTGCGCGTGGGCGGCGCGGAGCGGTTGTGCGCCATGTGGGCCCGGACCAGATGACCAGCAGCGAGCGCTGAGCAGAGAGACAGTTCGCCTGCAAGAGTAGCGGCAGCAATAATGCGAGCGAGACGGCGAGCATTCTCGCCAGGGCTGGTTGGGTGCGGGCCACGCACGCCAAGCAAGTCTAGCATAGCACCTTGCGGCTCGAGAATAGTACCACCACCAAGGGTGCCGACCTCAAGCGACGGCATGGACACGGAGATCTGCAGAGAGCCGCGGAGGTTCTTCATAATTGTGATGCAGTTGGAGCTCTCGACAACTTGTGCGGGATCCTGGCCGGTAGCAATGTACATGGCGGCCACAATGTTGGCTGCGTGGGCGTTGAATCCGCCTATTGCGCCGGCCATGGCGGAACCGATAAAGTTCTTGGACACGTTCAGCTCCACCAGCGTATCCACATCCGTCTTCAGCACGTTCTTCACCACTTCAGCCGGGATGATGGCCTCAGCCACGACACTCTTGCCACGTCCATCAATCCAGTTGATAGCGGCGGCCTTCTTGTCAATGCAGTAGTTGCCACTCAGGGATACAATGTTCATATCCTCAAACCCAGCCTCGTTCATCATCACGTTCAGGGCATGCTCCACTCCCTTGGAGATCATGTTCATGCCCATGGCATCGCCTGTCGTTGTCTTAAACCGCACATACAAATTCGTGCCGGCAAGGGCTGTCTTCATCTGGTCGAGGCGAGCAAATCGGCTTGTCGAGTTGAAAGCCTTGCGCATCGTAGCCTGTCCAACTTCCGAGTCCAGCCAAATCTTAGCTGCGCCTGCGCGCTCCACTGTCTCAAAGCTGAGGCACGGTCCACGTGTCATGCCATCAGCCGTCAGGACTGTCACAGCACCACCACCAGCGTTGATGGCTTTGCAGCCGCGACTTGTACTGGCGACCAGAACACCCTCGGTAGTAGCCATGGGAAGGAAGTAGCTCTGGCCATCAATGACAATTGGGCCGGCAACACCTACTGGGATGGGCATGTAGCCGATGACATTCTCGCAGCACTGTCCGAACACTTGAGCCCAGTTGTAGTGCTCAAAGGGCAGTTCCGACTCATCCAGGAAGCCAGTAAGTTCTTCTGTCGCCTTAGTTCGCGCAATAATGGCCCGGCGGATCTTGACTGCTCGTGTATAATCTTTCAGTGTCTTCTCAAGAGCATATCCGGGGATCTTGCCACGCAGCGACAGGAAAACAATCTCGCCGTCAGTCAGCTCATGTGCACGTCGGTCCTTGAGCATTTGTTCCATCTCGGCGGGGGTACGTTGGACAGTCATCGAGCCCTGGGCCTGAGCAGCCTCCAGTTCAGCCTGTGAGGGCTGGGGTGGGGACTCCTTCTGCTTTAGTGGTCGCATCGCTAGTAATTCACCTTCGTCGTCCGTCAGAGCCGGGGTAAGAGGCTTGTTGGGTGGCGGCGGTGGCATATATTCGCCCAAGGGCAGCGTCACAGATGCAGTGTCGTTGAATTTCTCGGCCTGCTCGAGCTCCTTGGGATCAATGGGATGGTCGGGCATATTTGGGTCTTTGATACCCCACCGAGCCGCATTGAAGAGATAGCCGTTCAGAGCAACACTGAGAGCCAAGGCAACGATAATCCATTTCGAGAGGACAGGATCCTCGAGACTCTTGAGTATGCCACCAACCATGCGACCACCGACGCCACCGTAGCTGAGATCTGTCAAAAGATCATTGGCTCCAGAACCGGCGTTGCCGCTGCCAGGCAATCTTGAAGAGGGAAGTGCGTAATGGATTGACGGGAATTCGAGCTCGTACTTGATGGGCGTGAGAATCGTGACAATGGTCTCTTGGTTCTTCTCCTTAGCCGACGCAAGAATAGTGTCCAGACCGTTAGCGGCAACCTTGAACGGGTCGACAGGGGGGGACGCAACAACGCCGCCAAGTCCACCAGTTATGGAGGTAATCGATGACAGAGAGGTCTCGACACTGCGGAAGGGTAAAGTGCAGAGGTTGAGCAGATTCACAATGATGAAACCGGTCACCATCAGCACTTTAAATTTGGGGACGCTGGTGCTCTTGACCTGGCGGCCGAAGATCGATGTATTAGGGTCGCCGCGTCCATCCGCACGGTCGTTACTCTGTGCGACATTTTCGGCTACCCGGCGGCTGACGCCATCATCTTCCAAGGCACGGCGCATTTCCACGTGCCGCTTGATCCGGTTGATCTCCAACTTGATGCAGAGAATAGCTGTGTAGAAGGAGAAGAGCAGAATGCCATCAAAGAAGAGAATCCAGGCTGCCAGGAAGCAGAACTGTTGCAGGCCACCCTGAACACCAGAGGCGGCGCCAAGGACGAGAATCAAAATCTCAATGGCATAATCGCAGACGATATCAAAGCCCTTCTCCTTGATCGCCATCTGGATCGCATATTGAATGACGCCGGGCGAGCTTGTGGACAGGATCGAGCGAATGGGCGATGTCGATGTCGAACCGCCATTGGCGAGGGCGCGGTCAACGTTGCGACGGTGCTCCAGGGCATGCGACAGAACGGCTTTTGTAAGAACAATATTCTTTTCAAAGCCAATTGTGACGACGAGAAAGGGAAGACCCTCGGAGAGCAGGACCATGCTGATGGGTACGCCAAGTTTTGTGGTGACAATCAGGCCAAAGAGGAAGGCGAAGACAGAGGAGAACAAAACGCTAGTGCCCAGCCAGAAGTTAGAGCCCAGCCGGCGCATGGACAGGAAGAGCGAGACAAAGGTCAGGTGCATCGAGAGATAACCCAACACCATGATAATAATATCTAGGGTTTCTGCGTTCTTGAGCAGGTCGATGAACTCGACCCAGCCGTTCTGCAGCCACTGGACGATGCTTGATCGGCCCTGCACACCGGCAGCCTTCATGATCCACATCTTCTTCTCATGGCCGTGCTCTTCTGTGACACGGGTCGTCGCAGCAGCGGCGGCATCATCGCTGTCGTTACCATCACTGGTATTTGAGACATCATTGGGAATTTCGCGGGCAGCCGCAATGAACTCGGGAGCATGGTCGTACGGAACGACAAAAGCCAGCGAGGTGTCCTGTGAGTACGCCGCCAGTGGGTTGGGAGTCGAAGGCAGGGGTATGGCAGATACATTTGCGGGTATGGGAATAGCGTTTGACAGCGGCGCGGAGTTGGGTGCGTTCTCAGAGAAGGACTCGGGGAATACAAAAGTCAAAAGAGCAAATCGATCAACGCCAGAAGACACAGCAGCACGCGTCTGAGCATCTGTATCCCAAGGCTGCCATTTCCAGGCACTGTCCGCACTGACACGGAGGCTGCGACTGCCCTCGGTTAACGAGGACCAGTCGGCACGGCGAACGCTACGGGTAGCATCAAACAGGCTCTCCTCGAGGAGGCCCATGTAAGTCGAGCTAGCCAGTACGGCAACAACGACAACGGTGTGGATTGGGTGAGAGGAGGTGAGGCTGGACATGAGTTGGAGGATCGGCGTCATCTTTTTGCTCAGCCATGACGGAGCAGCAGCCTGAGCGGCCGGCTGCTCACCGCGAAAGCGCGATGGCAGAAAAGAGGAGGCAATCATGGTGGGTATGAGAAAAGGAAGCTGGAAGACTATCGAGAATGCATTGGCGGACAAGTCTGGGCAAGCGACAGTAGGGGAATACAACTGTGAAAGGAAATTGGAGTCAGTAACATAGAATATGCCGCTTCACGGAGATGTGTCTGGAGAGAGGTAGAAAAAGAATATGAATCGGTTGCCTGCCCACGAAATTCTTTCAGGTCCTTGATATTATGAGAAACTTCTCTTTTCAGGGCATTGGTTAAGGAAGAAGTGCACTGGGACAGATATAACAATTGAACAGTCGGACAATCGATGTGGAGGCAGGGGCAGAAGCAGAATAGATAAGCACTATCGGATAAAGGACGAGGGCTAGTACGAACAAGAAAGTTTTAGATTGGAATTCGTATGTAAGTTGTCGAATTCCAGCGAGTCGAGACAGTGGATAAAGCTCAAGAGCACGAGTCGAGTAGCTCTTGAAACGGTGGGAAAGACTCGTGAGGGAAGAGAAGATCGAGGAGAAGTAAAAGGAGAGAAAGAAAAGAGAGGAGGGAAAAGGTGTGGCGGTAGTGGAGACGCGTTAGGTTAGAAGGGGAAAAAGGAGGTTAAAATGAAAGAAGACGAGAGGACGAAGACGGAGATAGAGAGAAAGAGAAGCGGAAAGAAAAAGACGGTGAGAAGAGGCAGAAAAGGGTCCCACCGGAGGAAAAAGGAATTGGTTTTAAGCAATTACTTATATAGGCAATCGTACGCAAAATCAATGGAAAAAGGAGAGAGCGAGAGCGAGAACGATAGAAGAAGCGAAGAGATTCGCAAAGCAATAGAGGAGAGAGCGGTGCCTGGAAGAAAGTGCGTATGGGGACAATAATACAGTCAAAAAACGTTAAATCGTCGACGAACAAAATAAAAATTTAAGTAAAAAAATTAAAAATTAAACCCAAAAAATAATACCGATACTACTCAATATCAACCTTGCCATACAAAAAAAAAAAAGATCTACTTTCGGTTGGGCGGCCTTTTTTTTTCTGGTAGTGCCTTCCCTATTTTCCCTGGACTTCGCCAATCCCC